>WBMZ01014813.1:8750-361337 GCA_013400975.1 Atrichornis clamosus
TATATATATATATATATATATATATATATATCAGAGGAAGTTGAAACTTTCCAGTCTTATTTAATACATGTAAAGATAATAAGATCCAAAGAATAAACACTGCTTTTAAACACAGCAGTTCCTTGGTTCTAGTGGTATTTTTAAGTATGCTATAGCACTAGTAACTGATTGGATTGTATTATAAAACACAACAATATACGGATCAATAATTTTTTCTTTATTAAATATTCCCAAAATAATAAGTTGTATTTCTATTTCTTTCATTCCAGTCAGTTTATCAGAGATGCTAAATAACATTTATGGGTTTGTTTCCATTCTTAAAGTCAGCACAACCAAGAAGATGCAGATTCTCCAGTAAATACCGTGCTCTAAGTCATATGAACGTGCTAAAACAAGAAATATAAGAAATGGCTTACCTTCTGCATCTCTGGACTTACATCTGAAAACAGAAATACATACATCAATGAGTAATCAAACTGGTATTAGTCTATGCCTGTTTTAACACCACACTAATATCCCAATTATGAGAATATTAACCCCAAGGGGGTTAAATGCAGCAGCAACTGAGCAAACAGACTATAGGATTTCTGACAAAACATACAGCATGAGCTTAACCTGAGTTCCACTTGAGGCCCTGATTTTGCAACACTGCTATGATATGACGAACTGTTCACAATGGCCAAGACTCAGTGTGATCAGTTGCTAGCATGTTTACAGGACCAAAACTCACATGTGAAAAAGCAGACATTAGATTGAAATACCAACATTTTATGTTTTTTTCAAACTTCCTCCTCTGCCCCCTAATATATTTAGGAACAGCTACGAGAAAAAAGAATCCATCTTTATTTGTTCTACAAAGTACAGAAGCACCAGGTTGGTAAAGAGTGGGCAAAGTAGCTTACCATTTGACTTCATAACTTTATGGACTCTTGATGAGGGTTCTGGAAAAGACAACAGCATATTTAAGCACTCTGGCATTCCAAAGAAAGCTGTGGGCATGCTGGCCAACATTTTATAACATGTATATAAAAATTTAAGCTTCTGAGCCCACGCAGCGAAGAAATGAAAATCTTTATCACGCTATTTCCTCACAAAAAAGAAGTATTTGTTGAAGTGTCAAATCTACAGCTATCAAGAACATAAATATTTCTGAACGCAAGAGCAGCTTCCCTTCATACAACAAGGCACACACAAATTTTTATCTCAAGCGAAGATTCCTACTTTCAAAAGACCTGGTCACCTCTGTGATTGCTCTAAGGTATTAAGAGGTTTTCTATTAGAAATACATATGAGGTTCCAACATCTTAGAAGGGCTTAAAAAAGTGTAAGTAGCTGAAGATTTAAAAGGAGGCCCTTTGATCAGTATTTTGGATTGTTCCTGTCACAGGTGGAGCAGCATCAATGCAATAAAAGTGTGCAAACACCTCAGAAACAAAGGAACATGTCTGAAATGTTATTAGAACTTGACTGTTTTTCAGACATAAGTGCTGCTGTATGTTAAATCATTACATCAATATTCTCGTGAGCCTTGTTTAAGTCATTCCCAATACATAATGTTACACACTCCAAATTGGAAAGGTCTTTAAGGAGACAAAGAAGGGAACACAGTGACGGCAATATTAAGTCATCCAACTACAAAAACATTGGTAGTGTCTTCGAAAGGAAACGAACAGTAATTATGGATATATGTTCAAACAAGGAAGGAAAAAAAAAGCCCAAAGTCAGCATAACCACCTCTCAAATCCCTGTTATCCACAAGGCAAACATGACACTAAGTAAAGATAGTAATCATGTTTTGAAATAACAAGCCTATCATAATCAGGATGGAACTACTTCTGAGACAACAGTAACTGTTGGGAGAGGGGAATGTCAGATTTAAATAATATGGCTGCCTTTCCTGCATAATGCATTCTTTTATCCATTAGAAAGTACCAACTGTTCCAATTCACAAAACCAATAAATGGTTAATAAGATACTTCACCCACATCTGAGAGATACTGTTAAACCTGCATGGAGTACAGATGAAAAACCAATTCCATGTGCCCGGTCTAACTCCCCCCTAAACAACCCTCCTTCTTTTTCATTTTGTCATCTAGGTGGTAAAGGTGTTTATTTACCTGATTTCCTCCTCACTCTGTGAGGAGCAGTGCCTTCCTTAGGCTGGTACGGCGACTTCGTTTCTCCCTCGGGGCTATAGTGGAAGCCTGGGTGATCTGTGGAACAAGCAGAGGCACAGGGAATAAGAGAGTGACAAGGCCAGGTCACACGCCTTGACAGGTCTCTTTGGAGGCAGTGCCATCGTCCTTTTATGACAAATACAGTTGCACCTTATCAGAGCCTGAAGCTACAAAAGCAAGATATGCTGCTGTAGGGTAGCTGTTATCCAGCCAGCCATGGAAACATTTGGCCCATGTAGTTGTGCCTGGCTCCAGGGGGCCAACCCAGTAACATTTATCCACCACCATCATGTTTGTTTGCCAGCTTCTCAGTCAAAGCCTTCCCGACAAACTCGACAGCTACAATGTAAACGAACAACAAGCCTGCTTTACTCCAGCACTTTCTCAGCATTTATATCCTAGGACTACTGTCCTGATTCTCCTGCACTGCCATGGTGACAAGACGAGCTGATGTAACTTGCGCCAGCAAAGGCAGCAAGCACAAGATGCAACAGTAGGGACTGTGCAGATGGGGCTGTGCTCAGAGTGCAGACAGCAACATCACATGTGCTTTCCTGTGCTTGATCCTGGGACACACACTGGTAAACTCTTCAGACATAAGAAGAGAAGCCTCACTATTCTCCAGTTGCAGGTTTGCCGGCATAAAGAAGTCATAACATTGCTATGTACTTCTTCAAGGAGTAATGCCAGCCCTTCAGTGGGCACCAGCCAGGAGGAGTTTATAGCACAACACAGGAAAGATCAGTCACTTAGTCAGCATGGAATAAGCAAAGGAGATTGGCCAGTGTTTACAGAGGGTTTTATTTTTCTCTTCCTTGCTTATCAACTTGTTTGTTGCAGACCAGTCAGCCCAATGCCTACAGAGCTTCACATCATCTGCATCCAATTTTGCCTTTTCCAGCAAGGTCATAATTCGAGGAACATGAGCCTGGCCTTCTTCCATCTCAGATAAAACCAATAGCTAAAGTCAAAATTTTGAAGATGGTTTTATTAACTTTTAAAACAAAAGTGAAAAAGAACCAACTTACGTATGGCATCCATTTCAAGAATTGCCTGCTTGGCCTGAAAGAGAAAAAGTAACAAATGAAGGTGTTAAAATTGTTAGCGGCAGGACAAACTGCATTGCATATGACAGACAGTAGTAAGTTTAAATGCAAATAACAGCAAGTTTAATTTTGGAACTAATAAATATGGGTTTTGGTTTGTATTTTTTTTGTTTTTCTCTGTATGTTGGACATGTTAGATATGTGAAGAAGAATTTTGCTGGCAGCAGCTTACCAGAGCTTGTCTCCAGGTCTGCACACAAAACCTCTTGGTCACTGCACCCAACACCTCTGCCTTGCGTGCCCACCTCTGCGTGGGCAGCGCAAGGAGAGGAGGAGGAGTTTGTGCCAGAGGTCAGTGTTTGCCGTGGGCACACACTGGTGCAAGGCATTTCTGCAGGATGTAGTGGTGGCACATCCAACTGCAAAAACTACTTTCGCTTCAAGGACAGGGGCTGTGCTGTGGCCGTGCTGCAGATGGTGGGCCTCATCCATGGAGACTCAAACCTTCAGAGATCTCTGCAGGTCCCAGAATTTAGAGCCATACATACGTACGCTGCTGGGATCAGCACAAAACTGGCCCTAGTATCTGGGAATCCTTTTTTTTTTTTGGTGATTCACAGAACACTTCCTCCCTAAAAATCAAATAGTTTAACTTCCTTGTTTTTTATTCTGAAGTTGCTGGTGCATAAAATGCTATCAGCCTTTCTTCCTTTAAGAGTTTTCTTGAGGACCAGCTATTAAAAAAATAAATCATAATTTGGTTTAAGTAAGAATGATGCAGGATAAAAAGCACGAGTGCTTAAAATCTGTCCCTTTATTTTAATAAAAAAAATAGAATCTGAATGTTTTAGCAAGCATAGTAGCTAACAAGAAAATAAACTAAACTGAAATATCCCACCTAACCTGCTCGCCCTCCTAGAGGTGCAGTTCAGTAATTTTCCACCAGGCGTCACATGTGGACTACTAGTAAATTCTCCAAAAGCTGAGGAAACAGAAGCCTCACAACCAGCAACTATCAGTTTGTCAGAAGAAAAAATAAAAATTTAAAAAATGTGCAGATAACCTCAGATATTTATTTTGTTAGATTTTTCCTTCCTCAAGTGAATTTATTTATCTAAGCAGAAAATATTTCTGGTTTCACATTTGTTCCACAGATATAATAAAAATCAAATAAGAAATAAGAAAAAAAAATTGATACAAAAGCTGAGATCATGCTGTAACTTTTTTTTCTTACAACCTAATAAACTGCAATGAGTATTTATAGTGTAAGCACGGACACTAGCATAAGCATTATACCTTCAATAGATTTTGCCAACAAAAAGCTAAGAGGAGAACTAGCAATAGGAACTGTTAGGGCTTTTTTCTCCTATAATTCTCTTTTTGTTACACTGTTGAAAATGAGAGTTAGTACAGTAAAGTGCACATCGGTCACAGGTAACATTTTTTAATGTTTTTAATTAAAACATGAAACTGAGTGAAAAAACAGTCAGGGAAACTGAAAAACCAACAGTAAACTCAGTGTGTAAAAAAATCCTGTTTTCACATGAGTCAGTGGCTGCTGTGTCTTGGCAAGAGCTAGCTAGGGTTAACCCCCTTTGAGAGGGGCTATATGTTACACTGGGAAGCATCACCTGAAGCTCTAAGATTGGATTTCATAAATAAAAGGACCAAATTTCCTTATTCCAAGATATTATAGCTATGAATATGATATCAGTGCCTCATTTTCTCTGGCATAAAGCTAGCTACCTATCTCACCAAAAAGGGCCTAGCTAAGGATGCAGGGTTCAGGATGGGTGTGTGTAGCAGGGAAGTGTGTGCTGCCAATGGCTTCATCCCTTTGATACCTAACCAAGACCAATTAAAATTAAAAATACCTACACATACTGCAATTAGTGCATCTCAGTGTTCTGCAGACAGGCAGCATCAGCTAAGATGTGCTCCTAGAGCCAAACTTTCTGACATTGTACCTCCATTACTTATGTCTTGGCAGGCAAATGCTGCTAACACAGTTAAGTTCTTCTACTCCCATACCAATCCCTGTAGATAATTATAGTGGAACTTTCCCATTAACTTTTACGAACTTTTAAAGATATAAGGAAACAACATGTTAATTAATATCCTGGAGTCTAAACTCTCTGTACGTTGCATGCATCTTGCAGCTAACAAGATTGTTTGAAGTTAGTACACATACAAGGAGGTATCTTGTGATTTTGTTTGGGGCTTTTTTGTTTGGTTTTTTTGTTGTGTTTTTTTTTTACCTTGGCAGGAATTTTAGCAGGATGATTTTCTAAAATTAACCTCTTCAAGTGAAGAATCCAAAGGCGCTTGTCTTGCTGTGACTTCGCCTGATAAGAAAATTGGGCACTATGAGAAAAATGCATTCCTGCATTATGCAGGGCCATAAACAGCATGTGGATATCAGCCACGTTATCCAGTGGGCAGGGAGATTTCTGTAGTACCTGGACAGTATGTTGCATCTTAGGATTTTTGTAGTGGAAGACACTAAAGCTAAGTGGTTCCTTTGGTATTACTTCAACAAGCATCAGGTTTCCACACTGTAACAAAGAAAGGCAACAACGTGAATCACAGAGGAGTTCTGGGGAGACCTGCAGACCACCTGCTCTCTGACATACCAGTATGTGAGCTTTGTAGGCAAACATTTCATCTCTCTTTTTTGTAATTAGCAGCATTTTGTCAAAGAGGAACAGTGTGCGCTCATTTTTGGCTCGCTGAATGCGAAACGTTCCTTCTAACACCAGCTCCCCGTAACTCGTCAGGTCTGGCCCTTTCCAGTTAGTGAGCAAACTCTGTATCTCCTGCAACAGATCAAAGCAGAACAATCAAAATTCATTTCAGTGATCTTACTGAAACAAAACCCCCAAACGATCTGCTGAGCCCGTTCCCACCCTCCTATATAATTTTTAATATCCAACACTGAAGAGGCATCACACACCAGTGCTGAGGTTGCTAGGTTATGTATAACATTGCAGCCAGGTGCTTGGAGGCTTATTGCAAAGCCCAGTCTAAAACATGCCCTGAGTCTTGGTTACTGCCTCTGCATGGACTCAGCAAAGAGCCCTGAGCTTCCTGGGGCAGCCTGTAATGAAAGAGCACAACCTCTTCTCCCCTTGTTCCAAGAGATGGAAAATCTTTTGTAATTTAGTCATCAGTCTGTCTCATGTCTGCCAGCCTCTCCCCTCTACGTCCCTAGCCAATCCCTCTTAACATTTCCCTCTCACCCTGGGTATCCTCCTGAAGTTGTGTGGTCTCCCACTGAATGAATTATAATGCCATGTCCATGTCCTGCAGCCCCAGGACACAGAAGACACTTCTGTGAGGTGTTCAGATTGAAGAGATGATTCTCAGAAGACTAAAGGACCAAAAGTGATTTGGTCAACTGAACGTCTGAATATTTGCTTGAATTTTAATGATTTGTGTAAATACCACAGATATTTATCACTTTATTACTTAAGAAAAAAAAGAAGGTTGGAGAAACATCTAAGAACATCTTCACAAGACTGTGTCACTTAGCTATGGCTATTTTGTTTTCTTAAGTTGCTTCTGTTTTCTGTCAGTGGCGATAGGACTTAAGCATGGGACAACAAATTCTAAAAACAGACTAAACATTTAACCAGGGAAATCTTTAAAAACATCCATTGGACTTTAAACCTGACAGCATTAGCAAAGCAGAGACAGACTGCCTCATCCTAGGTTGGCCTCTCTAGAATAAGAGATTTTAACAAGGCATTCAGCTAGAAAACAACTCAGTCCATTTGAAGCTCAAATGCAGGCTAAAGCATTCACAGGAAGGAAACCCCAAAGCAGCCCACTTTGGACTATAAAGACAGCTGTTAAAAAAAAAAAGAAGAAATATAAATAAAAAATAGTTGCATTTTATCAGATCTCTCCAGGAACTTGTAAATAAGTCACGATACAGCACAGGGATCAAGTCCACAACTGTTGAGGGAGACTTTGCACAGGAACTGCTGTTGCAGTACTTGCAGCATTACAGACCCCGTGGCAGTGTGAGAGCCCACAGTAGGCCTATCCCTATGGCTGCAGAAACAGGTTTCACCTTTTTAAAGGGGAATTGTGAACATAAACATTTCCCACAACTCCATACATTTGCCAGCAGAGCTCAATAAATTTTTTTTAAAAGCCTTTGTTTCTTTTTCCAAAGCATTTAACCCTATTTATTGCCAAATATGATTACTCGGATTTATAGCAGACTGTTGTTAAAAGTCATTAGCATGCATTTCCAGCAATGTGTGGTAAAGGTTACCCTGCTGCAGGCAAGACACTGTCAAATTCTCCCTACACAAAGACAAGAGCAACACAAAAACCAAACAATCCTGTAAAAATAAGAAGACAGAACAAAACCACAAAAAAAAGGTGAATAAATTTAATGCATGTTCAAAAGAAAAAAAATGACATGAATTTCTGAAATAGGATGAGCCTCCCATTCATAAAACAAAAAATCCCCCCAATTTTGTTAGAGCGATATAAATACTGCTGATGAAAACCTAACATGAAAGCGCGGTTCACTGGGAACCTGGAAACAGAATGAGAGCAAAATTCTACAAGAGAGCTTGCTCTTGATGTCAAAAGTAACTCAGGGTGTCGTTTTTGTCTCTAGTCCCCAAAAAATCTTCATTTGGAGCAAAGTTATTCTGAGTATCATGTTTCCAGGTTTATGCTTTTCACAAAGCAACTGATAATGAGTCTTCAAAAACCCGAGAGGAAAGAATTTAAACAAGAATCAGCACAAGAAATGCCTCAAAACAAAATTAATCAGCACAAAGAGAAGAAATCGGAAACCACAGGATTTCTGAACAAAGCCATGCCCTAGGGTTGTACAGCAGTGCTGCACAATTGAGGGAAAGGAAGAAAGAAGAGTTATCTTAAGTTCCATATTACTGCAAAATAAATGCTTTAGAGGATGCTGCCTGTAGGGTAAAGATGTCTGAGATTTTCCTGCAGCAGTTATGACCACGGTTTCCAAGATTAAACAGCCACAGGCATGCTCAGCAGGAGTCTAAATTATGACTGACAAAGATTAAAAGCATAGATAAACTAAAAAATGATAATTGCATATATATTGACAAAACCAGCTCACAAACACCCATAAAAATCTCTTTGGGAACTCACCTGGAGCCTGATGGCATGTTCATGTTTCCTCTTCATATCATTTATATGCCATGCCACTCTCTGCATGGTATCTATGGCATCCAGCACCACATCATAGCCCTCAGTGTCCTTGTCAAGGTGATTTTCTATTTCCTAAGACAGAGGAAGAAAACCAAAGTCCCCTTATTGCTGAGTGAACTTTCCTAGCCAACTGCAATACTATGTTTTTATCTGTGCTAGTTTGTCTTTGCATTGCAATCACTCGAATGCAACATTCCTGCCTTTGTTCCTACTGCGTGTTGCTATCAATTTGATTAACACAACATGACCAACAAAGTCAAGCCTTTAGGGTCAGTTTAGCAGCACCTGTACTTGCAGCAGCCAATGCCAGCAGAGAGGCACAGAAAGAGAGCACAGCACACTGACAGGAGACCTTTTCAGACAGCGTTTAATGGCTTTCTTAAAACACAGAACGTATCTATACACTTAAAAAACCCTGGTGGAATTACAGTAGGCATTACTTTACAGTTGGAGAGCAGAAAAGCACCAGGAATTTTAAATAAGGATCAGTGTCTTTACACTTCACTAGAACATGACTCTCTAATAGGAAACATATGTGGAAAACGTTAACAATAAAGCACGAATTTCCGAAACTTGCTTAACTCAATTCACTGAATATGGAAAGAGTTCCCACTTCCTCAGTCATTCCTCTTCACAAAATTCTTAGCAGTCTGGCTGTTTACATGTACTTAATCCTTCTTTCAACCACCCCCAGCATTGCAACATGTGGAAAAACACTGTTCTTCATTGGAACAAAAAATTTGTGTACAAAAATGTTTAATAATGACAAGAATTTTCCAAACAACTTCAGAATTACAGACCAGTTTTCAAAAAAAGTGCTAATTCCTTGGATGCAAAGACTGATTTGATGTGTCTAAAATAATTACCATAAATTCTCCACTCCAAATAGATGCACATGGTGTGAAGTGACAAAGACAGAAAGTCTCTGTATGTAGAAGTCGAATACCCACAAAAGGAAGAGCATTTAAGGAAACCCAGAGTCTTTCTAACCATCAAGCTTTGTACCAGAGGCAGGAACTCCCGACGTGCAGCAGCCCTAACCTAAACAAATTTCTTACGTGCAAAAGCAGGTGGTACTTGAGGATGCGTTGGACAGGTTTCAGGAGGTAAGAGCCCAGGGGCAGAGAGTGCTGTAGTGCTTCTTGCCGCTCTCTGAAGAACTTGGCCAGTGCCTTGTTCCTCATGCACTCTGTCAGCACAGCCACAGACCTGAAAACATCAATACACAGCTTTAATACACACAGTTTCCATAAGCCTGCAGGTAAAGTCAAGAATTGTTTCCTTTTTCCCTTGTAAAAAGGGGTAGCAGGTTCCTATTCCAGTAACTGCTGTTTCTGTTGTTTGGTTTTTTTCTTTTTTAGTTATCTTGTGCATTCAGCTATGTTTGCCCTTGGCATGCAACCAGTCTAACAGGGAATTATATATGCAGCATTGCAGAATAAGTCCATCATTTTCTAAAGAAGGATAAAGCAATGAGCAACAGGAACAGTCAAAACAAAACTTCAGATAAGCACTTTTTTCTAATCATTGTAATTTTTTTTATTTTTTTACATAGAAGGTGAACTCCTTGACCATTTCTCCAATCTGGGAAGGGAAGAAGATAATTTTTTTTTTTTCTTTTTTTTGCATAGACTCTGACTTGTATTACATAAACTGGCCAAGGGACAAAGGAAGAAAGGAAACCCGTAATTCCTACCTTGGGTAGTTGGTGCAGTACTGTGTGTATATGTGAAAATCTTCACTCTGCATAGGGAGGAAAAGTTTGCATATATTGAGATTTTGTCAAACTAGCAGCTAACGTGTGCAAGATAAAAATGATGATGTCAAGACAACACCTCCTCCAGTTCCTGATTAATGAATTCTCTACATTCACTGTGACGGTCCTAACACAACCAGAATTTAACTTCACCATTTTTGGTGGGGGCAGATTTTTCCTTTACTTGAAGGAAAAACAAAGGAAATCTATAAAGAGATAAAACAAGTGGCTTTGCAACAAAGCCTCCAAGGTATCTTATGAAAATCTATGCATCTTAAAAAAACCTCAAAAAACCAAAAACCCAACCAAAACACCACCACTACACATAACCTCCTTCAAACAGTGCTGGCTGCACTTATCTAGTTTTTTTGTGTGCTCAAGAACACAGGTATCATAGAACTCATCCTGAGTTGGAAGGGACCCACAACTATCATCAAAGTCCAGCGCCTGGCCCTGCACAGGACAACTCTAAGAATCACACCATGTACCTGGCATACTTACAGGGAGAAGTAAGTTTTGCAGGTTATGTTTGGTGTGCAATTTTCAAGCAATTATAAATACTTTCACATCTGAGCACAGGCTAAGCGTGAAATTAGAAGCAACAAAAGTGATTTTTTTAAAAGTAAATTATGTGAAAGCAGACAGCTATTAAACCAACAAGTCGTAACTAGATCTGGGTGGGTTTCCACACTCGTCTGTCACAGAGAAATTGCTCAAACTTAATGCTGAAAAGCTTCTCAGAGCTAAAGTCTGAGTTTCATTTTTTTCCTCCCTGGCCTAAGATTTTTTCTTCATAATCACCAGTTAATTCTATGCAAGAAGAGGTTTCCAGAAACATTCCTAAGTGCTTTAAGTCCACATCTGCCTATCAACTTCTATCTCAAATAATACAAAATTTCTGCAGCTTGCTGGAGTCTAAAGACTAAGAAAGCAGTGCAGAATGGCAAAGTGCTCCCCAAATCAATCACTTTTTCTTTCCTAAGCCCTAGACTGATAAAACACAATCCTCCAGTAGTAAGACAGACCCCAGTTTCCACTCAAAGCATCTTCAGAACGGGCTCTGGCATTCTGCAGCACAATAGCTGTGCTCCACGAGGGGCTGTCTCCCAGGGGTCACTGGTGGTGAATGGCAAGACCAAACATCTGCCTTCACAGAAGGCACAGTGCTCTGAGTAGCACCACCCCTGGGGAGAGGGCTGACACAGGCTGTGGCTTTTGTTTCTCACTGTTGGGGGTTGGTTGTTTTTTGTTTGGCCATTCATCAGAAAGAGCCATCGCAGGCAGTGCCCTTTGCCAATTCTAACAGCACTGGTCCTGCCCCCCTCTCCCAGGGGTGAAGCAGGTTGTGCCATTCACTTCTCCACCAAGCAGTGATCCGTAAGGACCCCGCATAAAGTAAGATGTTACTCTGCATGAGTACAAGTCGGTGCAATTCATTTCAGTATGTCTTACTGGATTTCAGTACTCACTGTTCTGAAAACAGTAAGTCAAGCAAACTTCTCATAAATGTTTCCCCAGGAGTTTGTGATCCCCATTTACTCAGAGGTGGGCTGTAAGCTCATTAAACAGCTCTACTCTTAGAAACCAACAAACCAGCCAAATGTACAATCTTGGAACAACTACAGTTAAATAATTTAGCTTGGATTTTCACACCTGAACTATCTTTGTCATCGCAGCCAGTTTTTATGGCAGTGTACCTACGTCCTGTGCCCTCACCCAGAGCGAGTGAGCCTGTGTCACAGCCTGTTCATGTCCATGCCTGGAACCCCAGCCACAGCTCCAAACCCTCTCCACCCAAAATGAAGAATTAACAAATCTCAGAGCGCTGCAGACATTGCACTGTGCAATTTTCTTTGGCAATCACTACCAAATTAACCAGCACTCATAATAAGCCAAGGTGCTCATGAGAGAACACTGAAGTGAAATTCAATATGGTGAAAAAATGTGATTTATTTTATTATGCATACATTAATTCAAGGTTTTCATTTAGGGGCTCTTGGTATAAATTGTAAGATATTCCCATGGCTATGATAACAGAATAATACAATTTATAGAACTACTTCATAAGCAGAGTGCAGAACATTTTGAGCCAACTTATTTTTATGTACATATTCTGTTCATAGTCACATGATTATTCTGTTTTTCAAAAAAAGGAAAAGAATATCTGTTGTGAAATTTTAACCAATGGAAGTACTATCTGTAAAACAAACAAGGCCAAACACTTCAGGGTTACAGAGTGGGCTGTGTGCACATTCCCCTCAAAATCAAAAGCATGTCTGAAATCCTCAAGAGCCTTTTCACACTTTGACTCTTTGGTTTGGTTTTTAGTTTTTGGGGGTTTTTTTTAACACAAGGTCAGAACTACTTTTACTGGGATTTTTTTTTGGTTTTAAAAGAATTTTAGTCTAGCTATTAAATGGAATTTGTATTAAAATTTGTATTAAAAAAAAAAAAAGTAGTGTCTCATGCCCGTGATACCTCCAAACCTGAAAAATGGTTTCACAATCATCCCTGCTTTCTGAATCAGACATGACACCAAATTCCGTACTGCACTTACGTGTGTGCTCGCTTCGGTGCGCCACGGCTCATTTCACCGCAGAGAACCCTCAGAGAGCATTTGCTTTTACTGAGCAGTGTGAGCACAGTGCCAGCAGAAAATCAAGTACATGTATTTTGCCTCCAGGAGGAGATTGTTGATACCATCAACACTCAAACTTGCAGATCTCTTGTGAATCAACATCATGCACCTTGCCTAAGCACTGGCCGGATTCATGTGAACACAATGGGAAGTGGCCAAGAAAGCCACATCCAAGAGAAGCTCTTCCTCAACCTGAAAAAACTGCACTACTCAGTACAGAAGCAACAGAAAAAACAGAACTAAGACGGATTTAATAATTTTCTGAATAATTTCACAACATAAGGAAAACACCAGCTATGATCATCAGTATTTCTTAGGACATTCTAAAACTTACTCAGCTTGAAAATGGTTTTGTTCACATCAATTGTGTTCAGATCAGATTAAAACTGATCTCTGCATGGAGACTGGAATTGCTCCAGAGATCAGCTTTAACCTGGGGGCCCAAAGCTGCTGTGGTAAAGGCTGCAAAAAAACTGAGACTCAAGCTGAGAGTTCATCCACACTGACTGCAAGTCACCCTTGAGAGCAAAGCCAAGCGTGAGCCAATCCCAGCTATACTTAGCTGGTCCCCTGCTATAGAATCAATTCACTGACATCTCCTCCACATACATTCTTTATCTTCCCTCAACTCTTGGTGCACTGTGCTTTTTTACAGCCATAAAAGGCACTTTAAAAGAAAATGGAGACTGAGAAAATGAGCGGAGTCAGTGTGCAAGCTGAAGCCAATTGCCTGGATCTCCTCTTCACTAATGAGATGCTAGATTAGAGTAATTCTCCCTTTCCCTTTGGTTAAGCTGTTAGGGTGTCTTTCAGAAAACATATGTTCTGAGTTTCTGGGGTGCTGAGTGAGAAGAGCAATGTGCCAGAATTCAGCTCTCCTTTACAACAACTCACTTAAATGTAAACATATAGAATATTGAAGTCAATCTTCTCATTAACACTGGCATTGTTACTATGCAAATGAAAGACTGAACTGGCAAAAACACCTTATAAACAGTCTTCCGTGTGAATAATTGAGCCACAGCTAAACTTGCACTGGAACCTTTTTATCAGTCTCTAATTACAGTTACCAGCAAAATGTCTCAAAGAACTTTTATGTACTGGTGTTAATACGGTTCTTCTAGACCAAGAGGGAGGATCAGAACTGGTATAAACTAAAATAGTACAACACTACCCTCAGAGGCAGGTTACTTCCATGCAGCAGCTATCCCACGCTGTTAAACAAATACCCATCCACACTCATCTGCATCTTGAGGCAGAAAGAGAAAGGCAGCAATTCAAGATTGGATAGCAGGTTTTAAAAAGGTGTGCTTTTCTGCATTTGTGCCTATCTGCCTGGGAGTTAATGTATTAAAATATCTGGAAGTAAAGGGATTCAATACAATGTTGTAAGTTGCTATTAAAAATTTACATTTACATGAAGTCATAGCTTTGCATTGTTATTTTACTGGTTAATGGGGTTTACGTTACTGGCTAGTTTAGACTAAAGACATCTTGCTGAAGTCTGTTAACAAATAAAAGCTGCCATTTTAGGGGCTATTTACTTTGGGTACTCAGCACAAAAAACGTTAAGATAAAGATTAAAATCCACAATTATGTGTTTTTGTTCAAAGTGTGCTAAAGTGTGTTTTGATAACCCTTACTCTATTTTCCTTAAAAGTTACAAGGCTTTTTACTACTCAAGCATTAAAGTTATACACAGGAAACACAGTTATGTATGATTGTGTGAGGGAAGCATAATATCCTATACAAGAAATTTTATTGAGCAAAACCAAATAACAAAGTAAAGTTCAAAGAGAATGATCCAAAACTAGAGCTTCAAAAATTAAACTCTCCATATGTCTTCACAAATATCAAACATTTTAGTTCCAACAAGCTCCAGAGTTACTTTAACCATAACTATTCTGTTATACATGCAAACCAACTTACTGTAATTTCACAAGAAACTTTATGCAGGTCCTGATCTTCATAGCATGCAAAAACCAAACACTACCTAGAGTGAAAACTTGATTATATGCCAAAATTCCCAACACCTACTGTATTCACCGTAGGGTGAAAAATGGCACTAGATCCAGAACTCATGTAACCTAAGCACAGTTCCACTGGAAGCATTCAAGAAGCTCCAGCACAGCTACATCTATGGGAGCTGTGACTTCAGCACAGTAATATCCCCGTGCTTAACTCACAGCGAAGATCTAACACACTCGAAGTAATGAAACAATAAATGGCCAAAGTCCCGTAAAACTTGAAGAAGTGCATGCTGCCAAAAAAGGCAGTTTTATTTCCACTCCTCAGTGCTGGGAAGACACAAGCAACCAAGAATGAACAACTGGAGTCTGTTAAGACGGTCAGCAGTTGCTGTAATGAAATCCTCACTGCCAAAACCAGAACTGTGGGGTATTTTGGTATTGTTTGATTTTGCTTTTAAGTGTTTGCACTTGTCTGGATGAAGCTAAAAAATGCCTGTTAGTACTGCAATCTCTAGCAATTTCTGAGCCATCAGGCAGTTGCTTGCCAATAATACAAATGCTAAAAGCATTTGACAAGGGAACAAAAGGCACAAGCAATGATATGCAGATGGGTTTTGGAACTAATGGCCAAAATGTCTACCCAGACAAGCCCTTTCACTTGGCCAATTTGAATGAGAGCACAACTTTTTCCTGGACTTCTTATTATCACTTGCACCCTCTCTGTTTTGTATCCCAGCAGGAGTAGTCCCAGTGGTCCCAGCTATAAACAAGCAGTATAGCGGAAAGACCTACCAGCTCCAAACAGTTTTATCTGTAAATACACTGAAGGCCTCCCAACTGGCCTTCACTGCACAGGCACTCTGCTGACTTACTCAACTTCGTGCCCACCAGGACCCAGGATCTTTTTTGTTAAGCTGTTTCCTAGTCAGCCAGACCCAGTGCGCATGTGGGGTTTTTCTGTTCCAGAAGCAGGACTTTGCACTTGCCCTTATCCCATTCTCTCTCTCCTTCAATTCAATCCAGGCTATCTGTAGCAATAACAACATGCCATAAACCCCACTGCAATGGGGCAAAAATGCATCTTACTTTTGTAGCAGTGGTGCCATCACTGAGGTCTCTCAATGCTTACAAAAGACCAATTACTAGATAACTAACAGCTTTCTCAAACTCAACTGAAGCAAGTGATTTGGTGAAACAGCAGCACTAAGCTGGTATCATCACTCTGCTTTACTATAAAATCCCTTATGTCACAACAGTGCCAAACAAGGACCACAATGAGAGGGTGGTCCAGTTAATCCTAAATCCATGTGTTAGACCTATAACATTGAATGCTTAGTGCTGGCAATACTAAGTTCAGGACAGAGTATAAAACATGACAGGCTTTAGATTTTTGGTTTCTTTGTTGGTTTGGGGCTTTTTGTTTGTTTGTTTTGTGTGTGTGTGTATTGTTGGGTGGGGTTATGGTTTTGTGGGGGTTTTTTTGCATTTTGTTTTTTTTGTCGGATGCTTTTTTAATACAAGAAGGTAAACACACCTATAGAGAGATTATCCAAATTTAAACAACTACATGACCCCTCTTCCACTCCTCTTCCTCCAGAAATACCACAGAGATAGCACTATTTCATAACACATTTGGGCTCTACAGATTCAAGGCCTATGTAGATTCTCTGATGAAGCCTGCAGTGAACTAGCATCACCTGAAGCTCAAATTATTTAACCTCTTGTTGTCCTTACTCATTATAGCCATTCCTCTTCTCCCTGAGCGGCTCCCTGGGTTTTGTACAGTGAAGGTCATCTACTTTGCTTCCCTGTATTTCTCCTGAACCTAACAACTTATCTTTCTCCATATTTTTGGCTTCAGTATTGCCCAACTGAATCAAGATGTCAGAACAATATTCAGAAAATTCAAAGCCTTTCAGAGGGAATGAGATCTGAATCATAAGGTTAGACTTTGGGCCATCCCATTTAAAAAGAAAATTGAAGGTGTAGTTGAGGGTTTCAGGAAAAACTCTCAGGAAACAACATGGCCACAAGTAGGTGAATGTTATTGCCTTTTCTAAGAATGCACGCGAGTTTTATTCTCTAGTTGTTTTTAAGCTGACAAGGCACAACTGGAGTACCACTTGATCATCTACATTAACAGATGTAAGAAAAAAAAAGAACTCCTGTAAAATAGTTGATAAAAAAAAAGCAAACCCTAAAAATTAACTCAATCAACAGCTCCTCCAGTTCAGATACATTTATTGAAGAAAATGACACCTTTGTCTTGATTTTTTAGAAATGCAAATCAGAAGCATATGCCTATCAATTCCTAAGAGAAATTCCTTCCCTTTCCATAGATTTGCTGACTTTTCTTGGTTAACATTACACAAGTTATCAGAATTAGGTCTCAAAAGCTAATCAATTAATCTTATTTCCCTGCTGTGCAACTGGCACTGCAGACTTACCTTGGAAACAAAACAATCTGCTATAGCCACAGGATCATTTTCACAGTTTTCCAAATCTTGCAGAAGTTCACTAAAACAAAGAACAGGAAAAGGTAAGACAATTATGGCACACCTTGGAATAGACACACCTGTGTATTCTGAAATACACCAGACAGTGCTGCACCATTCATGGTAGCACTTAATGACACAGGGAGTTCTAAAAAGAGAATGAGAGGGTGCATCAAAGGGGTCTTTGATGCCCCTCTTCCCCCCAGCTGCTGGGGTTTTTTATTTGCAGACAGAGCAGAACTATAAGGAAATGATACTCCCACTAAAATTCAAGTCATCATAAAGACCGTGAATTGGTTCATCTGCTAAGCAAAGCTGAGCTGTTCCTTCAGGTAGATGCCCCATCCCTGGAAACATTCAAGGCCAAGTTGGATGGGGCTCTGAGTAACCTAATCTAATTAAAGCTGTCCCTGCTCATTGCAGGGAGGCTGGACTAGACAACCTATAAAGGTGCCTTCCAGCCCAAACTATTCTATGATTCTCTGACTGACAGCTCTTGTACAATAATCACAGTGGTGCAGTCAGACAGTTGTGCAGCTTGTGTATTAACTAACACAATATAAAACTGAGAGGATTTAAAAGCTACTGAACCACGTGCACTGTCCTATAAAGACTTTTTATGTTCTATAAGCTTTACTTCACCAAGGCAGATGAGGAACTGCTCTGAAAAATACTGGTGAAAACTGGGCATGTATTACTCATACAAGAAGAATGCTAAGAAGCTCACTCAGGAAAATCAGTCTACCTTTAGTGTGTCTCTTCACTGAAGATGAAATGGTTACCTTGGCAAAAGTTTTCTAGAAGGGAATATATATATATATACACACACATATATATTCTACATATATAAAACCAACACGTAACAGAGGATTTTATAATTTTGACACGTCAAAAAGGAAATTAATTCATTTGAACAGGAGCAAAGGAATAAGGCAGCCTACTTCCTGTGAATGAAACTCAGTTCTAGAAATCAAATTCAGTGAAAGAAAGCGTTCAAACAGAAGAAGAAAACTTCAAAGGTATCTCCTTGATCCAAACAGTCTTCAGTCTAACTGAAAGATGTACGCAGAAAAAAGAGGGAAGAAACTGAGTTTTCTGCCAAATTGTTCTCTAATAGAATTTTCTTCTTCCCCTCCTTCCGCCCATCCCCCTCCTCAAACACACACCCACACACACAAACACACACTCCCACAGATGATTTTCCACTTAGAGCTACTTTTCTCCCAGTTCACAGCTGGTTCCCTGAACAAGTTTTGCCTAAGAGTTCCTATGCCTGTATCTAGGGAACTACCCTTTTCCCCTGTAAGCAGACACAATTTCCCTCTGCATGTACAAAAAGCAGTAAAAGAGAAGAGTTTCCTGACTTGTTCTTTGCTTCTCTAATTACTGGAGGAAGGAAAGAGAGAAATCAGCAAGCAGTCAGAAGGAACAAAGACAGGCAAAGACCTTAGGTTCAGTGTTCACTAAGTCACTTAGATTAGCGACAATTTAACCTCCACACCTCAATTTCTCCCCTCATCAAAATAGGAATATAAATATGACGCTTGCTTGTTATCCCACATTCATGAAACTCATTTTCATGAGCAAAAAAAGCAAGCCATAGCAATGGTGACCACAGCCATTAGTTACACTGACTGACCCTGTCCCACACATGAGTTTTGGAAACATCAAACATGCTCAGAGGATTCCTGCTGTCTGATAGTCAGATGTTCTCCTCATGATTTATAGCATGCAGCACCTGGACAGTCATTTTATTCCTACTGGTCTCCTATAAAACCACATTATTCCTCCTTCACGATACAGAAAAGGAACACTTTAAAATGTTGTACATTCATGCAAAGAGTCCATATTTATGCAGTAAATAGACTAGTGTTTTGTGTCTTCAGCACAATCCCATAGTGTAAGGGCTGTTTTTTGAAAGATTTTTGTTACCTATACTGCACTCTCTTCTGTCTCATCTGGCTGGTAAGAACGGGATTAGTAAGAGCAGTCTGCCACTGTATAAAGAGCAAGTCTGTCATGCTCAGGCATTCTGAAAAACTTAAATAAATCTCTGTAATACCAAGCTGACATGTGAAAAAGCAGGGCTCTTATTATAGGGTGTACTTAAGTACCTGGGAGGAGGCAGGAAAAACAATAGAGAAAAGTGTTAGTCCCATTCACCAGAATATGCAGAGCTTTTCTGCTGTTCGCAGATGGTATCGGAGCTCTTGGCCTCTGCAAGCCGCTTGTGCCAACCAGCCAGGCAGGGAGTATGAGGGAGCACTGTTGGGGGAAGCCCATGCTCCTTCAGCTGAATCACTAACAAGATTCAGACTGAAGCATGACACAAGTGCCAGTGCCACTTAAGACCACTGAGCCATTTTGATTAGGTTATCACGGGCTGGGAAAATCTCAATCTCTGTGAACATCGAGAGCTAATGCTAACTCCTTTGGGATGAGAGAGGTAAGCATAAAGACTGACAATTTTGCATACAGTGCATTCTTTATCTTTTCAAGTCAAATGAAAGTCTTATTACAATGCTTTTTAGGACGCTTTGGTTTTCTTGGTTTTATGATGGCTTTTCCTCAGAGGAAGCCAGACCTTACCACCATGAAACGTGGAAAGAAATACTTCGCAAAAAGAGATCATAATCACAGGACTAGCAGTTACCATGATGACCACCATTTTTGCCATTCAACACAACACCTAAAAATCCTAAGTAGTGTAGCTGAGAGAAATCCCATTTACTGAAATGAAATTTCTCAGATCTACACCAAGTAGACCTTTTTCTGAAGCTAAGAACAAGTAAAAAGGCTCTAGAGTATGTTTAGGGCCCAGAAGTTACATGCCAAATTTCACACAAGAGTAAACTTAATCCTTGAAGTTATATTGGGATCTGCAGTGAGTGTTCAGTTTTAAAAACTCACAATTTCCAAATAGAACTTTATATCAGAAGGTCTGAAATACATTAGTAATTTACTAGAGGCTTTGGACAACTTGCCAGTGAGTTTTAACCGTTCTAACATATCTATCTCTAAAATTGCTGAAAACTGCTTTGTTTTTCTTTCTTTTTTTTGGTCTTTTTAACTGCTGCAGTTTTAAAATTTTTTTGCACAGCTCAATTATTCTGTATAACAACTGATCATACTTTAAGGTATTTTTAGTAGGCAATATTTGCAATGATGCTGGCATAAATGTTTCCTAGCTATCAAGTCTGTCATTTTTCTAGCTTTTGAAGGATCAGAAAATATAATGTGTTTTTCCATCCTGTGACCACTGGGAATCTGTAAGTTTACGACCATTGTCTCATGACTAAAATAGGCCATGAGCCTGTTTTAGCAGGCTCCCACTATGTATTTTCCAGCTGTTAGACATTCAGTAAAGTCAGTTGTTGCAGCTGAAGCAGGACACAGCAGCTTTCTAGTCAAGCGTATTTCCATTACTTTGCAGTAGCTATTTTAAGTTTCAGGAAAAGACTTTAGATTTCATCTTTGTCCATAAATGCTGAATAGATCCATCCTCACTCTTTAATTTGATATTGAACAGTGATCCCAGCAGCTAAAGCCCTCTAAAGTAACTTCCCATGATGATGGAAAAGTATTGAAGATGATCTTTGACACAAGTGCTTCACTTCAGAATCCTCTTTTGATTCAATTAAATTATCTGTTGTTCAAAGAACACAGTAGTTTGGGAGATGTTTTGCCAACTAAAGCAAAGCTAAGAGTGCTTTTACAGGAATACTGGGATATAAAAGATGTGGGAACTTTATGTCAATATATTTCTTGCCTTAGTTGAATATTCAAGTTTTCCTTAAATGCTGAGTAAGTTAATTATTTTCATAGTAACAGAGGATTCAGACAAAAGTAGCAGTAGCATGCTCCTAAAACTGAAGATACTGAGATCCCACACAATGTGGCAGTAGCTATGCAAGCAAGAAGTTTTACTTCAGGCTCCCAATATACATTAGAATCCCATTTGCAGAGTTTTAGAGAAGGCTGGAAAGATAGTGAACAGAAAACTTCAGTAAAGGAAATCTACTTTAATACAGTTTTGAGAAATTAATTCAGGGAGTACCTAGTAGCCTAAAACACTACAAAAGCCAGATCTGGGTGATGTACGTAGGTACACAAAGGAGCCAATATAGTAGGAATAAAATTTCTCTTCATTAAGGCAAGAATTTCTTTTACAGTGGTCTTGCATTAGGCTCAGTTAAGGCACAGAGCAGGTTAGGCTTACATTAATGTAAAAACCCAGCATGAAAACAAAAAAATTAAATGGAGACCACATCTGACTCATCAAAGCTAAAAAATTCTGATCTCAGCAAACCAACTTTGCTCAGAATCAATATTACATAGCTTCTCAATTTATAGATCTTAGCTGTATTAAAGTGATAAAAGCGTATTTGGTTGGTTTGCTCCCTCTCGTTAACACCGGCTACTGAACTGCTTTCATTTATTTAAATATGAATTTACCTGTTGAAATGGTAAATATCCCGTATGTTTCCGAACAGGGCCGATCGCTCCTCTGTTCCCAGGGAGAGCTTGGTCTGGTCAGTGATACAGTCGAGGTAATCCTACAAGAGAATGAGAGCGAGGGAGGTCTTCAGACATTTCCTCTTTTCTAGATCAGTAAACAGAGCTATGTTTTATTGTACAAGATGAGTCTCTTCATATCAGTTTCACCTTATTATTACAATAAAGCCTTCAGCAGCCCTTCTGTGAACAGTCACTCTATTATGAACGGTAACAGTACTTACCTGTTCATTGAAACCAAGAAAATAACAAAAGACTGAAAGCTAAGTTATACCTCTTAGACAGGACAGCCAATGTTTCTCTTGCTACTGATAAACAAATGTTTTAGATTTCATTCACAGTGACAGTTTAATTGATCATTTGACTGGCTCAAAGACAAAAAAAAGTAAAAGAGATGATAAATGTCATTTCATGCAGTCTTAGTGACAGAAAAGCTGTAAAATGAAGAACAGAAAGCATACAAGCAACAGAGGCTCAGAAAAGCAACCACTGAATAAATTAATTTTTAAAAAAGTCATAGTTACCAAAGAATGCAGAGTGTGTAGAAGACAGATCTCAATGTATGCATGTGCATGCGATTTATTTACCACACATAGACTTACATTGCAAATTGCACTGCTATATAGCAAAGATTTCTTTTTGCAGTTACGAAAGAAATAGTGTCTCATCCAGGGATTTTATTTGAATATGAACATGACAGCTAGAAAAAGCTCAGATCAGCAGTGTTCTGGGAGAACAACTTTCCCACATCTACCCTCACTTCCGTAAGAGCTCAATGTCACCTTTCATTCTGTTGCTGCTACAGTATTAAAATTCTCACATAATGGCAAACAAATCCAGCAGGCTCTTTAACTAACTACAACTCAGAAACCTGATGTGCTGCCACATTCATGAAGAAATTCTGTTGGAGTGTGGAAATAAAAGTGAAAACAGCTGAAACAATGCGAAATAAAAATAAATAAAATCCTTTAGCCTGTGGCTAGACAATGTAGTGTGGCAACCTCCCAAAAGCAACACAGCATTCCAGGGTGCTGCAAGAAAGGAACCCTGCAAAATGCCAACGAGACCATGAAAACTTCTAAGATACAACTGTGCTCCAGTGTCACAAAAAAAAAAAAGGTATTATAGAACACGTACAGTGGCCAAGATTTATTCTCTGGGTAAATTCTTTGAAGACAAAGAGTGCGGATCAACCACGGATCTGACTTTTGGGTTTTAGATGTCCTCATAGCGAAGGTTAAGAATTACAGCACTTGAGATTCCATGCCCATATCCTTCTTTTCAATAGAAATAGTGACAGCAGTCAGAAGTGCAATAAAGATTCAGGTATAGGTATCAGCAGAATTTCCTTTCTCCTCCCCCTATCAATAATCCACACTCCTTTATCACCTCCAGTTAAGGTACCCCTCATCACCCCCAAAATTCAGTATTTTCTGCCAGGGGGAAGCAAGCAAGTCTATTCCAAGGCAACCTCAGTGTCTTTACGAAAAGTAACAAGTGGCAGTAGACAGGCAAGCATGCAGGTCCCTGGAGAGCCATGTCATCTCTCCTGTGATGGCATCTGACCTTACTCTACCTTCTCTCCTCACTGCCAGCAGCCTCACAGCCCACACCTGTCCGTGAAATGCATTTCTGCAGGAAGTCAGTGGAACCGCATCCCCACGCTCCCTGCACTTGCCCTTGGCTTTTTCATTTATACTCAGAAGCTGCAGAAGAGTAAAAAGGTTCAGGATGGCGAGGCAGACTGCACTGCAGCAAGCAGTACGCTAGGTCAAATGCAGAAGGAGGTGACAGATTCAGGGCTACTCCAGTAACTGTATTAAACAAATAACCTCTTCTGATCACAAATAGACATCTTCATCATATAAAAGCAAAGAACAGAAAAGCTCCAGTGGAATTGTGATCCTCTCAAAACATTTTTAGCGCTGCCTGAACACTGCAGCACTCTGAGCTGCAGGTCGGGCTGCAGAGGAATGGCAATCTTACAAGTAGGTCCCTCCAGCACATTTGATGAATAAATTCGTGCATCTCAGCATGGCTTGTGCTGGGGTTTCTTCAAAATAACAAACAGTCCACAGTTTTTTCTAGTATCGTAGACAGTGTTATATGCATGACCTGGTTTTTGCTCCTTTTGTCCTCTTATCCCCATTTTCCTCCACACAGACATACGTTTCTCAGTTTTTTACCAAATATTAGTAAGAAAGAGGGAACCAGGTACCTTTCCAATGTTGCTGCCAAGCAGAGGCCAGCAGCTTTGGCAGCTTTCCTGCACTCCTGTAACACATGCCAGGACCAGTTTATATATCACACACCACAGTCTGTGCACTTTTGCTGAAAGTTCCTTCAGACTGTGCTTCAGGCCCCCTTCTTCATCCATCCTCAGATCAGAAACAAACCAGAAACTAATGGCTGGATCTGCACTTACTGGGGATAAGGAGGGATGGTTATTTGCCCAAAATGCTTGGGATTCAGAGCTGCCTAATACCTCACCTCACACTGCTAGGAAATGACAGGATTTGGGGACTGCTTTCCTTGTTTAGCTTTTTACTTTTATTGATATTGCTGACTTGAGACTATAGACATGTTTACATTGCTGTTATTGGTGTAAGCAGACACCTGAGCTAGACACACACTGCCTGGTGTGGCACTGACAGTAGGGTAATCACAGCAGCAAAAAGCTCCAGGTTATCTGTGTTCATGAGAAAAAGGTGGATGTTGGACAGCCTTAACACAGTGGTCACATGAAGTCCAGGTACAGCACAGCAGCAACACTGTTTGTACTGACTCAGCGAGTGGGACCTGTCTGATTACACTGCTTTATAGTGCACGTGTGCTCTCATAAAGGCTTCGTGAACTCATCCAGGAAACAGATGCAGTATTGGCATATAATGTCCTCTGCAAGGACAACACCACAGGCAGATCAAAGCTACCCAGACGTGGGGGTTTTCCGAATTATTTCTTAGCAAACGGTACTTTACCCCCATGATAGTCACTGCAACCTCCTGCCGTGTATCAACAGCTGTTATCATCTGAAGCCATAATGAAAGGTTTGGAGCTACAAGATAACAGGGCAGGCTGCAAATGTAATGACACGGTGCAGAAATCAATGAAATTTATCAGAACAGAGCACCGGCCTTATTCACTTTATTTGTTTCTTGTCAGCATCTATGAACCCTCTGTCGGCACTGAATGATTTGTTTATAACCTTTGCCTTTTATTGCTTCTCTGCAGTTATGGCAAAAACATTTAGCTTACTTTATAGGAGAAAAAAAACCCTAACAAATGTCAGTCTCCTTAGATTGATTTATGAACCATGGTTTGCTCTAATGGTATTGCACAATTTTCCCCTCCTATTTCCTTGAAACTCTCCAAAAACTAGAAGAGTCTTGCCAGACTGCCCTGCCTTCTTTGCTGGGTTTGACTTTCTGCCCATTTGTCTTTCATCATGCCAAATCCATCAGAAGGAATGTCTGCTAGAAGGTGCATATCCTGACTACTGTCTCCTCCTCCATAATCTGACAAAAAAAGATCTCTAGAGGAATAAAATGATGAAAACCCTAACCTCAGAGGCTTAAAAAAAAAAATTATATGAATTGGAAATGAGAGAAAACTGTCAAGAAAAGCACAAAATGAGCAAAAATATTTTCAGATGTTGATTACTGTTTTCCATGACCAAACTTTGGAAATCAAATGCAAATTAGTGGGACATTTTCATCTAGCCACCCAGGTTTTCCTATGAAAACAGGCACACACTTAAGTTTAAAATCATTAGCTATTGTTGTCCAGACCATAGTGTAAGTCAGCCATTACTGTGGCAATGTTAAAATTACACATTAAAATGGGTAATCTTCATGCTAATGTAATATAGTAATGCTAAAAAAAATGGGTAAAAGCCACACTGCCTCGTAAAACAAGAATCAATTTTTATCCTGCCCTGCAAGAAACATACATACTATAGAAGTTCTTAGTAATCCCTTTACAGGGCAATACTGTGAATATAAAAATATCGCAAAAGATAAGCAAAATTTTTGAAAGAGGAGTGTTGTTGCACAGGTACGCCTTCACCAAGAGGCAGGCACACAAGACACTGATAATTTTACTAAATATCAATACCAAAAAAGAAGAAAAAAAGGATTCTACCTACCAGGAAACTTTGCTTTCCACTGCCTAAACACAAGCTGCAGGAGAAAGCAACTGCTGTATGTGTCTGATTCCAGAAACACACTCTGGCTCAGGAGCTGAGGACTTACATCAGGAAACCTCAGTCTCTGACCAAAAAATATTTCAAACCAGGTACTTATCAAAACTTCAATGGCTTCTAGTAGAGTTGCAGACTGAGGAGGAATATGTAATATTAAATCAAGCAGGACCTAATCCAGGCAGTGCCATAACATCACTCAGATCCCAGTTTTCTGATACTCCCTGGGTCTGTTCTACTAGTAAAGCAGTTTTTACTCCTAGGTACTATGTCATACTCATGGCCATATTTT
Organism: Atrichornis clamosus; assembly: GCA_013400975.1. Taxonomy (NCBI): domain Eukaryota; kingdom Metazoa; phylum Chordata; class Aves; order Passeriformes; family Menuridae; genus Atrichornis; species Atrichornis clamosus. The sequence continues at coordinate 35,046 of WBMZ01014813.1, forward strand.
TGCCCAGCTCCACTCTACCCAATAAAATCAGATGGGAGTGCAGAAGAGGAACCACTGAAATGGCTCAGCAGCCTTGGCCACCTACTTGGTCACCTAAGTACTACTTCCACACCACTTGGAGGAAAATGCCCAAACTATCCACACACGTATAAACAAGGAAAGTTGCACAACAGATGTACACCAAAATAGCCACTACAACAAGCTCCCCATTGCTTATCTTGCTAAATACATAGCTAACTATAATATGTACCAATTCACTTTCTGCCTGATATTCTTCCTCTTCTTTTTTCCTCATTATTTATTTTATTTATTAATGCATCCAGCATGTATAGCAGCATACCCTGAATGCCTTATGGGTCAAAAAATAGCATGCTATCCACACAACAGGTGGTCAAGGATGATGAATTTTGGTCAGGGCAGCTCACTGCAGCTCTTTTAAATTATTTAAAGTACAGCTATGCTCTGCAAAGGCAATGTGCATTTGTAAACTAAACATATTTTTGCTTTCTTGCTCCAGTTCCTTTGTCTATATGAGTCCAAGCACTGAAGGAAATCTAAGTCAAATCCTTCTCCTTCCAAAAGCAAAACCTATTGTCAGGATTTCTCCATAAAACACATAATTATTGTTGTCATCACGTTCTGTGATGGAAGAAGACAATCCCACTATTGTACTGCAGGTCTCCTGCAATCTGTACAGTGGTTTACCTAGAGACACTTGTAGCAAAACATTTCATGCAGCCAATCTTAACAGATTTCTGACTTTTCTTCTCCTCATCTTCTGTTTTCCACATTCTTCCTCTTCAGACCCTAACCAGTTAAAACTGGTCATATATGTATAGGCAGCCTCATTTTGACTGAAGTTATCCTTCCCTTATAAGAGGGAAAATTCTTTCCCAATTGGTCTTAAAACCATGGCCCTTAACCTCCTGCTTCTGAAACTCCTCTGTAGGAGAAGCAGAAGTGGGAGCAATTTGCTTCAGTGTCCTACCTGTACTGATTCAACAGAGAGGAGAGGAACTTTACTCATTGCTGTGGTGGTGAGAACTTGCTACCTAGCAGCAATTATCTCCAGTTCCCACATGAGTACCACAACCACTAACCCAGGCTGCAAGCAACTCACATTGTCATACAGTAGGCTAATACAGCTAAATACTTACAGTTAACTAATATGCATATTTTTAACTGCAGATGTACAGTTTGAGTGTCATAACAATCAAAACCGTATTTTATTCCTCCCGCACATGTTGCATGTTAATGATGCCTCGAAATCAAACCTCAAAAAATGCATGCACTGTCCACCATACATGCAAACCCAGAAACATAAATAAAGAATATTTCTATGAGTATGTCCTTCCCCTTTCTGCTTTTAGTGGTACTTGGTGGGGGGTTTTTAAAGACATCTGAAGCGGGAAAACCCTCACACAGGTCAAAGCATGGACAGGTCTGAAAGACCAACATCTACCTGGGGCAATGCACAGTATGGCACAGCACAGTCCTGCCACCGACCGACAGCCAAAGCCACGAGGACAACACAGACTTCGAGACACAGCCTCCTCTGCTTCCCTCAGCAATGTGACCAGAAGGTTCCTGCGCTCCATGTGCTTCCTGCCCACCTTTTCCATTTGCTTTACATCCCTCGGTACTTTGCCTGTAAGACTGCCACTAGTCAGTGGTAGCAAAGCTCTGCCCTTGTGGGAAATGGGTGTGTCTGGCCTTGCAAGTGGGCTTCCAAGCACGTGCCTACGTGCTTCCAGAGCACTGACTGACTCTGCCATCAAGGGAAAAGGCCATGGAGAACACCTCCCAGCACTGACAGCCAGCCAGCCTTCAAGCGGGAGCAGCCAAAGTAACCTGACTGCTTCACAGAGTCTGTCACTAGATGCAGTTTGTGAGCAGTTTCTGTCCTCTCCAATATCCGCGCAGAGGAGTGGAGTCTCTCAGCTGGCAGGAGGCCACCTTGCCAGCATCAGACCTCTGCCCAGGCCCGGGGTGGATGGTGGAGGATCCATACGGTGCTCACCTGTGCTTACAGCCAGCTCCCTCAGGAGTGCCAATTTACACGTGCAGCTGGCTCACACACAGCCTGCGGGTAACAGCAATAAAGCGTGACACAGTAAGACGATACTCTGCTGACTGACTGCATGTAGAAAGGGCAAAGATTGATGGTGGGAGCACTCGTGAGAACATGGTATGAAGGAAGACTAAAAATAGAGAAGCACATTTACATTCTCTTTCCACTGTTTAACATTGAAGAGTAAGGTGATCATGACAAGAGATGTCCCCACACTTTTGACAGTTAGGTGTCTGCAAATTAGTTAAGTTAAAGTTAACAGTATTAACTTAAATTTTACCTAGAGAAGGGGAGAAAAAAAAAGGTGTTTTTTAAATGTGACTGTTCCCGAGGGACAGATTTTCAATAATCAATGTGACTTCCTCACATATATTACAGACATTAAAACACTGTCCCATTTGTAGCTATTAAGGCCTGGAAGCAATGACCCCTAGTAGGTCCCCTTGGCTTGATCCACATGCATGGAAAGCCACAGGGGGAGTTATGTGTCAGCCAAAATTAGCAGTGAGGAATTCCTCAGTCATAACACTATGCCTTGCACCTTGAAAACACACGCTTTCTTCGGTTTAGGCTGCCTTTGAACAGTTGTGCCCATGTAGACATGAGCACAGGCACGGTCACATATAAAGCTGGAAATTTCTAGGGCACATCAATGTCAACAACGTAACAGTCAGGAGATCTTGTCACAGGACTTCAAGCTGTCAGAGCACAGCTAGTCTCAGGAAATGAACTAAAGAATTAGCCCTGGAAAACTTTGTCAGTGAGAGGTCCCTCAACACTCTGTTGCACTGAATCCATTCACAGGGTCCCTGAGCAAGGACAACTGCCTCGCCAGTATGCATGGCTGGGAGACAGCAGAATAGCTTCCTGCAGCTGTGGGTTCCCCTTCACAGCTTTAGAGCCTGAGCCTTTAAAGCAAGCACTGCACATCCTCTTGCCCCTGCCCCAGTGTCAGAGGATTCCCACATCAGCTGCCAGCACTGCTCTCCACAGCTCCCTCCCAGCACTGGGGTGGAAGGAGGCATATGTCCTACAATGTCTACTCCACCTGTCCAGGGTCTTATGTCCTTTCTTTTTGCCCAGTGCGTGCTTTCTTCTTGTGTCCCATGAGCCATTTTAGCAGGAATGCTGTGCCTATAAAGCTCTGTGGAGGGTCAAAGCCTGACACCAGCTGATCCAGCATTGAACTGTAAGCCTTTCTGGATGGACTGCTGTCATGGATTTTTGCCTTTTTTGTTGTACTGAATTTTTGCTCTAATGAAACACAGTCAAAGCTCAGTAATATTCCTTTGTTCAACTGCAGGAATTCCATGCAAAAATCTCCCATCTTAAAAAGACACATTGGAAGGCAGGTTGTCAATTAAATCAAACTGTAATTTGATAGAGATGCATTAAAAGCTCTCATAAACTGAAACTGGGATTCATGGACTGTACACAGACGAGTCCTGTAAATGGTCCTTCATCTGTAAAGATGATTATGGTTAAATCACTGGGAACAGAAATTCACATGAAACCCCACCTAGACACTTTAGCACACTAACTTACTGAAGTTGAAATCCACTGATTAAAACCACGTCCCACATTTATCTTCAATTACCAGACAGCACCCACTGTCAAATCATAGCTACATGAATTTTTTCCAGAAGCTGGCACTCAAAATTGCTGCTCAGAGGTGTGGTAAGAAGCAAGTTCAGAGCACAGGTAGAAATCATGGGATTATAAATGCTATCAGCAGTTTACTGACATTTCACTAAGGAGTTATGTGAGGCCCTCATCTAATGACTTCCTAAAGCTAAGAGGAAACACAGAAGAAATAAGCTACAGTAACGAAAACAGCCAAATGAAAATATTAAACAGTAATTAGGATGTCAAATAGTTCAAGGTTGCTAGGCAGGTGAAGTAAGTGCTCTAAACATTTCTAGATCTACATCATTGGTGTCAATCATCACAATAATTCAATAATCTCAAGCTTTTTCAAAAAAGTACCAGCTGGAAGAGTTTGGTAATTATAAGTTAAAAAAAAAAATCAAAGTTCATCAGGACATCTATAAATTAATTATCACAACACAGTCTAGTTGGTCTGGTTATAAGCTCATTGAACCATAGTCAAACAAAGCTTTGAGAATTGCTAAGACATATTTGGCCTTTCAGTGTATGAATCACCCAGGAAAAAACCTGAGCCTCGTGCTGTAGACCCTTGCTCTGTTAAATAAACTTTCCCCAATTTGTAAGGCAAATGAATGTTAACATTTTTTAAAAGATATCTCAATATGCTTACAAGTTAAATGAGATATTCCAGAAGATAAATGTTTATTTTAAAACACGAGAAAGGAAACTGAAAGAGTCTGCTTTCCAAAGAATGAAAATGCAAACCCAGCATAATGGAGAAAATCTGTACACATCCTAAACACACATTTATCTTAACCTTAGTAACCATATGATTCCCAGAGACTTATGGATAGCTTTTATTATTAATATATGAAGGGAAATGAAATAGAACCTTATAGTAGTGTGTGGTTTGCAAGTAAAAACTTTTTTAAAGTGTCTTATTGCAAAATGGTCTTCTCATGAAACCACAAAAAATAGCAGCTTAATTTGCAGGAGTGGTAAGAGTGGAAAAGACAGAGACTGCTATGTGGTTTGTCAAGCACTCAAGGTTTAAAAGGTTCAAAAGTCATGGATTACTAGAACACTGTTCACTGACAAGTAATATTTAATAACAACAATATAACAAATTAAAAACAGGTCAAGTATTTCCATGGACCAAAATGGAAATGACTATAATAAACAAATAAAATTCCAGAAAATATGGCCTGGCTGGAAACACAGAAGTGTGTTTGCCTTTAAGATATCACCTCAAATTTCGAAATTTCTTTACAGAAAATCCCAATCATTCTGCAAAAAAATGTATCATCTCATTAAACATTTTAATGTTTACTTCATCTCCCTGTCTCTCAGCTCTCAGATCGATTCCTCACAGTTTTCCTGCCCACTCTATAAACTTGTTGCTTTCGTAGAGCTGCTGCTGCTGCTCTGTTCTGTGGAGCTCCTTATCTGCTGCCAGTGAGCAACAGCAAGCTGGAGGGCAGAGGTGAACAGACCTCTCTTTTGTTACCTTCTGAATCCCAGAAGGGCTCTATACATCCCCCTAGCTGGGGATACAGCTGGGGATCCCACTCCAGCCTCAGGAAAGTCACAGAAACAACGCTTCAATCCTGGAGTCCCCTGCCCACCACCAACACTCCTAAATGGCACACTCCATATTTAAATTATATCTTCCCCTTGCCTCCCCACTTCCAAAAGAATAAAGCTTTCTGGAACAGAAGATTAACTTTCATCCTTTTATCAATATTCATTCACATTCAGCAAGTGGGTAGGAGGTTGCAAACAGCATGGTTGATTGATTTATGCCCTGCTGCAAGAAAAGGGAGGACAAGAGTAACAGCAGCCAGGTTTTTCGGCAACTCTGTGGCTTCCTGGAAGAGCAGCAGCCCTCCCTGCTGCTTCTCTCCCACCCACAGCTTAAGAAAGGCTCACTGTGCATTTATAGACAGCTCATTTATTACTGCTGTGTAACTCACCCTTTTGTGCTGTCCAAAGACAGAGCAGACCTCAAAACAAACCCAAAGCTATGGCTATCCATTTGTGCTGTCTTAACATTTGCAGGCCCAGTCAAATGGTGAAGCTCTGCAATCACCTGACAAAGGTGATTTGTTACGCTATCCAGCACGCCAGTGCACAAGCAGCTATGCTTTTCCTAACACATCACAAGTGGCAGTGTGCACACTGCAGTCTTCAGAGCTGCCTTTTTAACTAACTGCTTAAAACATAGAAGGAGACATCCTCTAACTGCAGCACCAGGAGACAGGAAACCGGGAACAATAACATTCCGACACTGACTTCCTCTCAGAAGGGCTTCCCTTAATCATTGGTGCCACAACACACATCTACCTCAAACATCCAGTACTTCCCCTTGCAAGGCTTACCCCCACCCTGCAACGGGTGTTCAGACGTGTTCAGCTCAGGTGAAGCTTTCCATGCCAGAAACCTGCCTCCCTGATGAGTTGTTCTAAGAGATTTCAGCAAAGCCATTCCCCCGGGGCTTTTTGAGAAAGAATGCCCTTTTTTGCTCATGTTGAAAAATTTTGGTGACCTTTCCCCTAAGAAGACAAGCACCCTCAGGCTGACTAGCAGGGACATGAACCATATCCTCACGTCTCAGGGAGGGACAGCAGATTCCAGCATAATGGAGACTTTGTTTCTGAGAGCATGCCTTTTGCTGTCTTAATGTAAATTCCCCTGTATTTGACCATGTTGAGGGGGCAGTGGGAGGAGAACCCCCTCACAATCACATATCTTCATAGGAACTTTTACTGATGGTCCTTTGCAAAGTTCAGCTCAGGCTTCACAAGGTCTTAACTCACAATTGCCATTCTCAGGTGCTGCCAGTGACATCTGGTTGAGATCTGATCTTCTGAAGCAAGAGCAGGAAAAACATTGTTCCTGTGTCTCAGTGACTCTCTGCAAACCACACGCAGTGTGGAGAAGCATGTTGTGCAATTTCAGGGCAGAGGAGACAAAGAAATACTACAGAAAGATGGGAAAGACAAAATGGGAACAAAGCTTGGTGGACACTCCTCTTAAGTTAACAGAACTTAAGAGGGCAGAAAAATTAGGTATGGTGGAGAAAATGTTGTTAGACCTGCCAAGAAAACTATGGAGAGAGCTCTGGAATCAGCAGAGATGAAGAACATGAGAAAGAGAAATACTGAAAAATGAAAAATCACATAAGGAAATGAGACAACATATACTGATGGGACAAGGATGGGATTTACTGAGAGAAGACTCAGGACAGATAGGCAGCAAGATCATAGGCAGAAGACTGTGCAGAGGAGAACGGGAATTTTCCAAATGACGAGCCTTAAGTATAAAAAGAGAGGGCCAGAGACAAAAGATATGGAGAGGAGATAGGACAAAGACTTCAACTAGTCCGGTGGGGATGGGTTTAAAAACAAAAACAAAAAACACATTTGGAACGAAAGGGTAGAGGAACTCATTCACGTAAATGATGTCTCCCAGATTTCAGATGGAGTTCAAGATTCCTGAAGTTCAACTTCTCTTTGCATCAAATATTGGTGAAACACACTGACAATGCACACTGCAGTCCCCTCTGGTTATTGTATAGATACCAATCACTTTTTACTTATATTTTTTACTTATATTTACTTATATTATTTTACTGGTAGGGATTCTTATACCAAGTTCATGCTGTGGATCTAGATGTTCTCAACAAGATGATATGGCTGTGAGTGTATTTAATGCAAAATAACAGACGCAAATATTGTAACAGTGCATTTGCATTATTCCTCTATTTTGCGAAGGTAAAACACAAATGTGGATGTCTTTCTACAGTTACAAGCATTTGTACAAATTACAAATGTGGGCTTCTGACTCCTATGAACCGCAAGGGCAAAACACAGATTTATTGTAACTTCAGGGACAGCATTTTACTCAGGGGGAAAAAAAATTCACTTCAGTAAATGACTCTAATTGAAGTTTAGGCCTATTCTAACTACATTACTATTTTAAAAAGTCAGGCTAGGTCCTGAAGAGGAAAAGGTCGGCGGGTTCTGCCCTGGCCAGTACACCTGTCAGCATGACATAAGCAGGAAGCAGAGGTATCCGATTTCTCATCACAAACTTGCCCAAAACAAGCTTCAAGCTGCACTCATTCAAAATTGTAATTATCCTTAACAGATAATCTGATAAAACATACCAAATGATGGAAAAGTTCACTCTATCTTTGTTGCAATGCTTGCCTGTGCAAGAATCACAGCAGCGTGCCTCAAAACAATCCCAACACAACTGTCCTGCCAGGTCACAGACAAAATGGCTGTACTGGCTAGAAAAGCAGTTGTTTTTAATGCTGATCCTGAGCAACGGGTGCCAAATACTGCATCCAGTTCTGGGCTCCTCAGCACAAGAGAGACGTGGAGCTTTGTAGCAGGTCCAGTGGAGGGCGATGAAGAGGATTAAGGGACTGGAGCACCTCTCCAACGATGAAAGGCTGAGAGAGTCATGCCTGTTCAGCCTTGAGAAGATATGACAGAGGGGATCTTATCAATGAAGTACCTGAAGAGAGTGTGTCAAGAGGATGTTTCCACACTCTTCTCTGTGGTGCCAAGTACTAGGGTGAGAGATAATGGGCTGATGCACAGGAAGTTCCACCTGAACATGAGGAAGAACCTGTTTACTGTGTAGGTAACTGTGCATTGGAACAGATTCCCCAGAGAGGTTTGGTAGTCTCCCTCACTAGAGATATTCAAGGACCATCTGGACACAATTCTGTGCCATGTGCTCTAGGATAACCCTGCTTGAGCGGGAAGGTTGGACCAGCTGACCCCACCGGTGGTTCTGCATTGACAGTCAAATGTAAACTCACTAGAGAGCTCCAGTTCCAACTTATCTTGTACTTTAACTATCCACTTCCTGGGTTTTCCCTCATTTCCTCACATTGTTTTCCCTCTAATAATTTTTTCTCTCTCCACTTACACTGGTTCACTTGCTTATGCTTTCCTCCACCAGCTCCCACCTTCATGTATCTCCTCAGTTCCCACACGCTTCTTGGGCAGCAGCTGCCCTTTGACCTCTCTCCAGCTCCCCTTTTCCCATTCTCATCCCATTGCCTAACCAGCTGCCAAATATGACCCATGTTCATCTGGAAAATAAGACAAATCAGCTGCTTCCCTTCATCTTAGTTTGGCTCAGCACCAGTTATCTGCCTGCCAGACTAAATGGCCTCAAGTCACAGAGGCCCAGATAATCAAGCTCTATAAGGCTACAGCACTCCTACAAATGTCTGTGGAGTCTTCCCAACCTTCTCACAACCACACTCTTGTTAGGGTAAATTACTGCAGCATCGTTAAGGTAACTTGTGGAGAAAAGAATAGTGAGAAACATATATAATGGACTCCTCTGAAAAAGAGTCCTCCCAGTCATACCTCCCTCCCCTGAAACCAAGCAAAGAACCTTCTGCACAGGCTGAGGCAGCTGGTTCCCCACTGTCTTCACCATGTGGGAAGGGGCTCCTTTGAAGACCTTGGATCCTCAGTACCTACCTGGGAAAAGCCTCACTGCCAACTACTCCATCTCTCAAACAAGCTATCTAGTGCCACACAAAGTTTTCTAGGTTAATTATTGGTTGCTGCAGGGAATAGGCTTGGACATTTCACAGGTTCACAATTCCTCGTTCTTTCATAACTCAAAATGAATTTGCCTTACTTACTCTACATCTACTGTAGAGATGCTTGAAGTATTTTCTAGAAAGTATTTATTGGTCTTCCTGCTTGTAAAGGGAAAATCTGTTACAAGATATTAATTCCAGTTTTCAGTTTCTCAAGTTGTACAGTTTACTGCATAGGAGGATGAGTGAGGGCTAAGGTTGCCAAAACCATGGAAGTCATGCCTACTGAGTGGTTACTACACACAGAAGCAGACTTGGTTCTGCATCATCTGACAACCTTAAACACTCCAGAATGAAACTTATGCAACAGTTGAATATAGTGAAACAGCACCAGCTGTGGAAACCAATGAAGTCTTGCAGAAAAAGCCACTTTTCTGAGAACTTTGAGGGGTGGGGTACTGGTGTTTAATTATGATGTGCATTTGAGTTATTGAAGCCTTCACAGCTTTTCCTTGCTATTGGGGGACCAGGCAGTTTGGAGCTGGAGGTGAGGTGAGGAGGGAGTTTCCAGCTGGGTAATACTTCCTTTTGCAGATGACCTCACACACCTACCTGGAGCTCTGAGTTCTACGAACAGCCCATTAAACACGAGCCTCCCAAGAAACCCTGCTCTGTGGGTTAAGCACGTAGACTACAAACAATAGCCAAGGGACTTAACTGTCATCTTCAAAAACACAAAGCAACATGATGCTGATGGCACACACGCAAGTACATGGAGCGAGAATAACAGTCCACAGAAGGACTCATTCATATTTTTTCCCGTACTAGAAAGGGGAAATGAAAGGTACTGTTAGGCTAGGGCTTGGAAAAGAACTTCACTGCTCCTAATAAACGCTACACCCATTTATTAGCAACATCAATTCAAAATTAGTATTACAGAAAACATAATTCCTTCGTATAACAGCCGAATGACAGTATTTTCCAGCAAATACATATGCCATATTTAATACTACAGGCCAAGGACACGGAGAGAACAGACTGCAACTGTGAGCTGCATGCAAGGGAGGGGAGAAAAGGCAGGAAAGAATTTGCAGGACTAGGACTTGAGGAGAGCAGGGAAAAACCACTAAGCAGACCCTTCAGATGAAGCATATGAAGGGGCATTTAAAGCTGTCTGTTGTTTGCTTCTTGCTATACGTTCTAGGACACAGAGCAATGTAATGGTTTTTGGGAAATGTAAAAGAAGTTTTGTTACTGCAAAGAGTTTATCACTCATTGTTCACTACTGCTGCCAACTGTAGGATGCTTTTTTCAGTTATTTCTTCATGAACGCATAGTAACAGCTTAGATTTATCTAATCAAATGAAAACTAGAAACACACTAGAACAATTATGTTAGACTAATTTATAAAGACCAGCAAATGCCAGTTCCATTGTCAGGTCCATCTGTCCTGCTGGGAAATCAAACAATGTAAAAAATGGCATTATGGAACAGTTAATACCATCTTAACCAAGACCCCTACCTTGACAATGCTTTTTAGATCCTGCACATACATCCTCTCTGTCTCCAGAATCTCTTGCACGACTCTGTCTACGTAGAGGAGCTTCGGACTGGTAGGCTCTGTGATCAGGGACATTGTGCAGTTTTTGCTTGCTCCTTTTGGTTCTGCTTTCCTTGGCATGCTTGGCCTTTTTTCAAGGCTTTCCTCAGGATCCTCTTGCTCCACAGCAGAGTTTTTGCGTGTCTTATTGCTGGAAAATCGCCTGGCTGGGACCAGTTCTAGCTTGATGGCACCTGTTTCTTTATCCTGGTTGAACAAACCTAAGTGGCTGTTTGAAACCAAGGTCATTCTGCTTCCAAAGGAGCAGTGGCTGTCCCTGGAGGATGCAGAGGAGGAAGTGGAACTAAAGCTGACAGGACGGTCACTGTCTGACAACTCCATGGTGGTTTTCTCACAGTAGCGGAAAGATCTGCTCTCCTTATGCAAATCTTCCCCTTTCTTCTTGGAGTCAAGGGCCTCTGTCACAGCTGGTACATCATCAAGAGGTAAGTGGAAGTCATCTAAACAAACAAACAGAAGAAGTGGGTTTACTGTTGCTGCTCCACGTAACACAAAAGTTGACAGTAGATATTTTTAAAGCAATTTGCATAGAAAACTGACACAATTCTATTGAAACTAAATGACAATCAGAACAACATGATCTGGGGATCACTATGACTAATGCTTTTTAGGTTGTGGGGACCCCCACTGAGGACTAGAACAGAGGTACCACATTCCTCCTGCTTACATCTCTGTCTCTGGCACATCCTCCTCGTGCCAGTGTGCTGGCCTTGTTGCTAGCACATGCACTGCTCAGGTTCGGCACAGGAGAAAAATAGAATTCAAAAGATTTTCCCTAAGGTTAAAAAAGAACCCCACAACTTTGTTGGGAGCTGTCCCTGCTATCTCCCAGCTGAGCACCGACTCTGGTTTGGGAGGTTTGGCCAACTCAGGAAACACACAGAGATACCAGAAAGTGTTTTTCTTTTTTGAATCCAGTAAAGCAAACAGTCTTACAAAAGCTAAAAGCAGTTATCAATTACCAGCTCTGAGGCTTTTACACAAACACTAAAAACAGAATGATTTCCCAATGAAAATAATGCAGTTTCTGAAGAAAGAGTCCCCACAGGAAAGAGTGCTGCCAAATAATTCAGTTTTCTACTGCGAAAGTAAGTAATTCTAAAACTGTTCTGCTCAAATCAGAATACTACCCCCTGCTGAACTGACCCAAAGCTGTTTTTCACATCAGTGCAACAACAAAATAAGATGTCTGTCTTCCTGTTGGCATTTCAATTCTGCTTTATTCTCATTGCCAAAATGCCCTGCAGGACACTGTCCACGATGCAATGCAGATTTGCCTCTGGCCAAGTTGTGTGTGATGCAGCATGAGAATCTGCAAAAGCAGCTGCAGGTAAATTCAATACTTCAAGGCTTCATTTCAGTAAGAAGTGTCCACCTAAGAGATCTTGCCTCAAAGTCATAGAATTTCATAATGTCTGTGCTGTGAAAAAGGGAAACTTGTGACAATTTAGGAAGAAAAGCAATACTGAAGCTACCCACAGAGCAGTAGCTTAGTCCTTATTTTAGTCCAGTGAAAACCTCACTTTTCAAAAATTCATACCAGCAATTACAGCTCCACACAACAGTTTCAGTAAAGAAATAATAAAACTGCAAATCAAACCCGCCCAACCTTTAAGGTGGCCCTGCTTGAACTGCAGGAGACTTGCTATGCAATTGCAAGCAGAAATCCCCCAGACACACAGTTCCTGCTGCTGTCAGAGCAGGGGGAGAATTTCATTCTAAGCTGAAAGCAACTCTCCCATTTTTCAAAATCAATCCAAAGCAAATAGAAATAAAATCCCAGAAAAGAACGTTTTGATTTATTTGGCCTATCTTGAATGTTAAGATTTCATTTGTATGTGAGTAATTACTAGTGCCATTTCAAGTGATGATAGTATTAACTTTCTATTAAGAAGAAGTATTGCCCTCAAGGTGATGCATGGAATTAACACTGAGAGTAACTTGCTCATTACACGGGTTAGAAAATGTCCATTAGACTAAAAACCCAATTGGGCACTTCTGTACCCCTGGTTTTACCTTGTAGTCTGAAAATCTATAACCTTTCTTTGTGCCGGATTCTTCTAGTTCTGCTGCATAGAAGCATACTTTCTTACCTTTTTTGAATAAACCACACCAAGTACCAATTCCAAAATAAACTATAAAGCAATAAACCAGGGAAAAAACTAAAACAGCAAAATGCAGTGACGTTCTCTTGTTTCTAAATGGGTACAGACAATGATGTGTACCTTCCTACTGCTTGTGATAAGTAGGTATACATTTTTGATAAGAAAGAATGTATTTTTGTTATCAGCTTTGGATCATTTTTCACATTCAAGTTAGAAAGCACAATGTTACTGTGCAGATGAATGAAAAATGCCTCCCCTGAAAAATGCACAGGATAAACAAGATAACAGGGATACACTTCCGATAACTTACTCCAAGGTATTTTACTAAAATTACATAACAAAGAAACACCTGATTAGACACATTTAGGAGGGAAGTCAAGGATTCCTGCAAAATTCTGTTACCCCACACTCTTTTCTTCCTGTTTCACTGATACGCAGTCTGCCATTCAGATAATAACCCAAAGGTATTAATACATAGTATTCTCTTTGAAAATATTTTCATTAATATAAAATATAAAAACAAAGCACAGTTCATGTCAATGATACTGGAGTCAGAAAAATGTTAAAAGTAGTTTTACATAAGATATACTTGTAGCCAGAAGCATTGGGAGATTTTAAGAAGTTTTAGAAAACCAAAACAAACAAACCCACTTATTTTTGTGTTTAATGACAATGTCATTGCTTATTAAAAAAACCCAAGGATTAGTTGCAATAGTTAAAATGGGCTTTCTCTTTAACACCTGGATTCCCAGTGACCTTGGGAAACCCCAGGCACTTGCAAGGCATGGCTAATTAATGTCATGCAACATGGTTCACTCAAGATACTCCATTTTTAATATAAATTACTATTCCTGCATGCTTCTATATAAATTACACCAAACTAAGTATTTGCTACTTGTCTGTTTTGTCCTCAAAGCCTCATCCTGACTATTAACCTGAAGAATTACTTTTTATTTCAGGTTTACTCCTTTCCCAGCCAGGTGTAACGTGGTCATTTGGCTTCTCTGTGGAGAGCTTTTGTTACAATTTGTTATAATTTTGTCCCAGTATGTCTCCAACCAACAAAACATGTTTCTCGGGGTGCACTCTGAAGGCAAAGAAGCCCAGTGTTCCTGCAGAGGAACTTAAGGCACCTAGGCAGCTGGCACACCTGGCAGAAAGGCAGGGCACAGGGGACTGGGGATTTCAGAATGGCACAGAACCAGGAAGCAGCTCCTTTTCCTCAGCTGGCAAATCCTGTACCAAACACCCTGCCCACGGAAATCAGGGCGTGGGGATGCACCCTGGCTCTGCCCAGCTTTTAATTTCTACCTCAGGTATAAGCAACTGTTACAAACCTATAGTCCTTCCCAGTAACACAGAAACTGTAAATCTTCCAAGGTTTCACAAGTTTGTCTTCAGAAACCTCTCTGAGCATTGTACAGGGCACTGGTGAGGCCACACCTCGAATCCTGTGTTCAATTTAGGTCCCTCACTACAAGAAAGACTTTGAGGTGCTGGAACATGTACAGAGAAGGGCAATGGAGCTGGTGAAGGGTCTGGAGCACAAGTCTTACGAGGAGCATCTGAGGAAGCTGGGATTGTTTAGCCTGGAGAAAAGGAGGCTCAGGGGGAACCTTATCACTCTCTACAACCACCTGAAAGGAGGTTGTAGTGAGGGGGAGGGTCAGCCTCTTCTCCCAAATAACAAATGATAAGACAAAAGGAAACAGCCTCAAGTTGCACCAGGAGAGGTTTAGATTAGATATGAGGAAATATTTCTTTACCAAAAGGGCTGTCAAGTGCTTCAACAGGCTACCCAGTGAAATGCTGGAGTCACCATCCCTGGAGGCATTTAAAAGATGCGCAGATGTGGCACTTGGTGACATGGTTTAGTGGCGAACTTGGCATAACCTTTGGGTTAACAGTTGGACTTGATCATCTTAGAATCACTTAGGTTGGAAAATATCCTCTACAATTACCACTGCTGTTAAAATCAGGAACAGAGTTTTTAGTTGATTTCTGCAGTCACAAGTGCATCAGCAAAGGCAGCAGTTGAATGGAGTTCACTGCCACAGCCACGTGCCCATCCCTCCTTTCTCTTATCAGGGTCTTCATCTGGCTTTTCAGAACTCTAGTACACTTTTACTCTGCAGTTGTACCACAAAGTAACTTCACTCTTGCATCAGCTGCCTAAGGTCTGTACCAATAGGCCGGTGAAAAATTTGCAAGTGAACTAATGAGAGTGAGGGGAGCGTAAGCAGCCTCCCCCAGGATTGCTCTCTATGACTCATAACCGACCCAGTGCCTTTGCAAACTCTGTAACCTCTTACAAATTTCTGTCTTTCATAAAAACTTACCATAAAAAGCAACTCATTTGTCCCATATCCTGTGGGACTGATTTACAAGCCCACTTACCCCCATCCCCCAATTTCAGAGCAGCACCAGCAGGTAGGTGCATTCATCAAAACACAGGCTGCAAACAGTGTGTGAAATTGTGGGTACCCCCAGAGCCTGCGGAGGCACACGCTCTGAGCAAGTCTTGTATACCCTGACCCATGTCTGGCCTGGTTCACTGCTTTTTTTGTTAGGCTCTCTTTTGGTTACTGAACCTTTTCAAGGATGAACCAAAATAATATTGAGAACTTTTGTCAGTTGTGAATAACGGTATTTAACTCAGTCTGGGGAGAAAAAAACCGAAATCTTCGATTTGCATACTTTAATTAAGGAATAACAGTAATTACTTGTTAGTTCAGCACTGAAAGGAGGATAATTGCTACTTGTCCCTACTCACAAGAAACACACTCCCCAAACAAGGTCATGTCTTGTTTGTGCCTTCGCATTAATTGAGTTTCTCTCTCCCCCTTCCCAGCCCCTGCAAACCTCCCTGCTCCTGCATGACACACACACACTTGCATGGCACGACCCCAGAGTGCTCCCCAGCAAGAACAATGGCAAGTCCCTACCCTACAGACATGCAAGGGCAAGAAATACCAGTGTTTCATCCCAACAGGCAACTCTAATATTAGTTACAACCCCGAAAGCACATGCAAAACAACCATCTTGGCATATCTTGGGTTTTCAGTGTTAGTCGTAAACAAGTTCTCATCAAAAATGCATATCCTTCTTCTGTCACTTGCTTTGCTTTAACAAAAACCTCCTTCCCGTAATTATATTCATAGTAATGATAAATGGTTTTCCATTATCTCTGCAGCTTTGGCTATGCTAGAACATTAGCATACAATGAAAGATAAAGTGGTTTGTATTTAAATATAAAATTGACTTAAAGATCCCCAAGTCCTATCTAAATATAGGTGTTTATTCCTCCAAGTTGTTTACTGCACATGACATTTTAAGACATATTGCACAACTAAAAACTCACAAGTCAATTTATATTCATGATTAGCATTGTTGTTGCCTTTCTCCTGGCAAGAAAAGGAGCACCTCAGGTGTTATCTACAGAGTCAGCATAACCAGAAATTACAGTCTTCACATCCTCTGGAGTTTAGCTACAAAAAAGTGATGAGACTACAAGAAATATCTTTCCTGTGTTTCCCTTCAGATATCTTCATATTCAAATACAGCATTCATACTGTGGATACAATTAAGCAAGCTAGTTTAGAACAATTTCTACATTCAGTATCAAATTCAAAACGCAACACTGGAATTGAGAAACAAAAATGTTCTACAGCTCCCTGACTGAGCAAGATTAAAATACATTCACTATCAATCCCAAATGATCTTAAATACACTCTCTATATCCTCTGCTCTGAATTTTGTCCAAGTGAAGGTCAGCAGATTTTTAATCACTAAATTTTGTATAAGAACAAATATCAGTTCTAAAACTAACACCCTCTGTGAACAAAATCACATTAGAGAGCTACAGTATTTGCAGGATTAGATCTCTAGTCTGGACTGTCACAAACGATACTTGCCAAGTATTTTAACTGAACTTTGAGGAACAGAAATCCCATTTATTAGAAATCTCACAGCAAGGGAAAAGAGTCACCAACTAATGTGTTTCTATCAGTCCAATTACTGTCCTCCCACCCCCACTCCCTGCAGCATTTAAGGCAGAATAGCCTCTGTCACAACCAAGCACGCTAATACCCGAGAACGTTATTGCAAGGGAAAATCCTCTGCGACAGTATCTCACCACTGAGGAATGTCTCTGGCTCCTCGCACCCGGGTTGAACAAGTCCTCTCTATTTTTCAATCCTCTCCGAGAAGCCCACGACCTACCTGTGCGGCAGAGGAGAGGCACGGGCTCTGACTTCAGCTGTTCCCGAATTAGCTCATTGGGCACTCAGGTAAAATGAGAAGCTCTTACTAGTCTGTACAGCTCCTTCGCCAGAAATATTGCATGAGTCAGCTTTTATCTATCAAAACCCTAAACACAAAGGCTTTACAGAAACCTGATTCACAACTTTCTCATCGCCTTTTTCCCAGCACACCGACCGTCTTCGACATCCCTAAGAGCTTTAAATGACATATGACATCATGCAATTCAGGGACAGGACAATGGGCATGACTGTGAGTAACTTTAAAATGCACACTTCACTGAGCAACACCCACTAACTTCCATTTCTCCAGGCACAACACTGTGCAAACATCAAATAGAGCCCCTGTTTCCACAGCACTTACTACGTTTTGCTTCTTGATTTGCAGACAATATTGATAAGCATGTAAAGCAAATAAATCACCTGATGATATTGTGAAATTTCTGTGTTTATGTCAGAAACTCCAATGAACTTGCAATGTAATAGAATGATCCCAGAAAACAGAATCATTCTGGATCTTATTCTGCCCTAACATAAACAGGAACAGCCTTTTGCAGAATGCTTGCAAAACTTCAGAGCTTTTCTTTTTTAAGAGCAAGAGGAAAGACTTTCAGAAAAAAATGTGAAAACCAAACCATCGAGTGCTCTGTGCTAAATCACAGTGAAGAAAAGTAAAAGGGAAGAAAGAAAAGAAGAAAGGAAAGCAAGGAGACTGAGAGGAGAAGCAATAGGAAAGATGAAAAACAGAAGAGGGGAAAAACGGATATAGAGTGGTGCTAACCCGTGAGAAAGCTGCCATCTCCTTTGCCTGCAGCGGGGGTGGTGGCATTTCCATCTTGGAGCTAGGAGGCAAAAGAAGTCAGAAGAGTCCCCAGCTGCTGGCACCACTTTCCAGGTGTGCTCTCACAGCTGTGTGCTCAAACCTAGCCCACAAAGAGGCACTCTATACTTGAAATTCACTACCTCTATCCTTGTACATAACATGGCCTCGGCTTCATTCACAGTATTCCTAAAGAGCACAGTCCTTGAACAACGCCTTTCAGCAGGAAACTGGAGGTGGAAAAGGAAATGAAGACAGCCTTGAGACCATTGGCAAAGCTGTGAAACAGTTTGATCTGAACGTCAGGGCTCTTGGGGTGAAAGTCCCTTTTACCCAGGCTGAAAGATCAGGTGTTTACAGCCTGCCACGCTGACACATCTCAGATCATTGAGAGGTGCTCTCTCTTGTATTCTCTATACTCTCCTGTAGTTTATGAGGACTTTTTTATACTTACATATTTACATTAAAAGATCTTTTTGCAAGATGAGTGCAAAATACTTTAGACAGAGCTACCATGTATTGGTAAGTCCTGGGCACACTCACAGGCACAGGATGGCCAACACTGGTCCCCAAAGCTCTGAGTACATACAGAGTGCAGCACCCAGGTACTCAGATCACTTCAGAGTGGCAAATCTACCATACATTTGCTATGCTCCACATTCACACAGATTTCTGTCAGGAGCTAATGATTCACTGCTCTGGACTTCTGCTTCCTCACACCTTGTGCCCACCTTGCCTACAGAGCTTTCATCACCTCCGAGTCAGGTTTCAACTAATTCATGGACAGACCTGTAGAGTGTCAAACAGCCATAAGGCACTGTTTGGCCACTTCTGTAAAGTCCTATGATATACAAATAGTATCAGCAGCTTCATCATTTAGTGAGGACAAAGCTCCTGACCTCCGAAGACTCAGTGACACAGAGCATCCCGCATCTGTTTCAGTGGGTTTGGTAAAAGCAGGGGCTGCTGCAATGCAGCATGAGCTTCAGCCACTGCTGTGAACTGGCACAGTGAGCTCTCCTGAGCATTTCTGTGGGTGGAGAGAAGAGGCAAACAGAGCTGAGGTCCTTACTTTGCTCTGCCTTACTCTTTCATCTCTACACACCCACATCTGACCTTAGCTCTCCCTTCCATCCCCATGCATAGGTCAGCAGAAGTTTCCCCCATAGATTAGGATTTCCCCAAGAACAACCCCTCACCCTCCATCACTTTAAACATGCACAGCACTGAGAGCTGTCAGGGCAGAAGACTGGAAACTGAAAAGCCTGCTGTTTTACTAATGTGCATCACAAATGAAACAGTACACAGAAAAATAATGGGTTGGCCCCACTTCTCATTTGCTAGCATTTGATTGTTTGCTAGTATTTTTTGTTTATCTGCATTATATTTTAGGAGTTGCATACCTTTCTCTGCCCATTCTCCTGCTCCCTTCTGTTGTATGCAAAGTGGCATAAGTGCCACATTTTTAGTGTATCAGGATTAAGATTTGAGAAGGATGGCCTGTTTTTATTTTGGAACAAGGCTTTGATTATTTTAAACTTGAACAGTAAGTGAAGTTTATAGAGGTTAAGAATGATGTTATTCTGTAGTTCCCAACTGGCTAGGGATTTACTGAAGAAGTAAGTTATCATCTTATTTTTAAATTTTAATTTTAAAAAACCACCACCCATATCTCAACCACAAGGTACACTGAGGCTAAAGGACACACTGACATCTTCCCTGGAAGTGCAATGTAATGTATTAATAACTCACTGCAATGCAGTAGCTATTTAATCTGTATACAGTACTGCAGAGACACCTAACAAAAGGAACAAGCCATCACATGCTGATGATGCACTGCAACACAAACAGAGCATATGGATCCAATCCTCCATTTATAGGCCTTTTAAAAGAATTGTTTTCCATCTTCTTGTGAATTTTGAAGGCTTGCTTCTCTCCTCTTTAAAAATAAAAACCAAGCACGGTTCTATACTTTTCTAAATCAGAGCAAATGAAAAGTCAGTGAAGACTTGTAGATATGAATGCATATGGAGGAATACCCTAGATGACCAGGAGGAGTAATACCCTACATGACAAGCAGTCAAAGCTTTTACATCCTTTGCTTCTCTGCCCATACTGGCATTTAGTGAAGAAGCGTAGAAAGGTGGTGTTCAATATGGTGCTGCTTTAATGTTTTAGTACTTTCACACTCAAACTTCAGTGCCAGAATGAAAATCCACCTGGAATCTTCTTTCCACACAGCACCATACAGGACCAGGCCCTGCTGCAGGCACATTACTAGTGTCTTTCTGTGCTACACTGTATCACTGTAGCAGCGCTTGGACATCAGGTCTGGTCTCTGCTTCTTCCTGGACTAACCTACTGCTCTGAGCAAATGTCCTGCCAGGCCAACAAGTAACATATTACTGTTTACAACTTCATCCAATCCAGCTAAAGTCACTGCTGAAGTTCACAGTCCTTCAAAGCCCACTGCAGCATGAGCACACGGGAGGTCTTGGCTAGGCAGCCAACAGAGCACACAACAGTTGTTGCTTTACCAAGAACTTTGGGAGGGGCTTAAGACTAACAAATGTTAAGTGTCTCTCACTCTAATGTTGGCAAAATAAACTTCAGAGAGTGATACATAGTTTCGGAAGAAGGAAACATGGCACCTAGGAATCATTCTTGCTAGTTACATTTGAAAATTTAATGGTGAGACCCTAAAGAAGGCATCCTGCTACAACTCACGTTTTTCAATTTAACAGCAACGTGTAAGTACAGTACCTAGCACAAACAGATCAGTCCTTTTAAACTGTACAGCACCTAGCACAAACAGATCAGTTCTTTTAAACTCATTTTAACGGTCTGTTGTTTGCTTCTGCCACTGAATTTTCTGTTGGCTTACAAATCTTTCCAGTGAAAATCCCACATGAAACAAAACACATTTTGAAAAAGCTAGTTCCCTGAAATAGCTGACAGTGTTAGATGCCAAGCACAAGTGAGTTTCAGAAGCTTTAAATAATTGATGTTTTTCTTTAAATACAGCTAAATGATCTCTCCCATTTGGTTTTTAACTAAAGACACTTACTGGAACCTCCTCTTCAACTCAGGAAGTTTAGCAAACCAGAATTTTGAAACAGAACTGAAATAGTAACAGCAGACTCCTCCTAACAGATGTTCACATTTACAATAAAGTGAAAACTTTCTCCTGGGTTTCCTCTCTTGAATAAAAATATAAGCTGCAGAAAGCAGTATTCATGTTTACATCTTGGGGAGAAGAATCTTTAAATTCTCCACAGGTGGGAACTGAGACCTATTGATGGTCTGGCTGGCTCTGGCATTTCAAGTCAGTTATTTTCTTATGCTCACCCTCCTAAAAGGGAACATTAAGCCTTATTTTTAAGGTGACATTAAAACAGTAAGCTAACAGCTCTTTCAAAATCCCAGTTCAATAGAAATGTATTCAATGACAGTTAAAGGACTCTGGATTTAATAAATGTCTGTGACAGATTTTTACAGCAATTATACAATAATCAGTACTTTGACATCTCACAACTCTTTAAATGAAAATAAATAAAAAGGAACCAAGCAGGTGTTCAAGTTCAAAGGAGTTCAACATACTCACTATATTGCTTCTACAGCTAAGTATGGAATTTAACATAAATAAGGTCAAGAAGACTAAGACTGCCAAATGGCAGCAAAATAACTGGTCACAGCAGAAAAATTAAAGGTGTCTTATCGCTGCCACATACAACAGATCCTGAAAAATGCAGTCACCCCAAATTTTCATTTTTTTATTTTCTACTGATGACCCTATATCACATCAGGACTGCAGTTTACCTTGATTTGGTCTTTCCAAATCACTCCTTGGAGCAATGGGGGGAACATCTGTACTTTTAAAGTACAGGCATCATGTTTTGTGCCTTTCCTCTTCAATGCCTTTAACCAGGTGCAGTATAGAGAAAATACAGTGCCACAAGAAAATGAAATTTTCCTTCCTTGTCATTAAGCTTTTCAGGCATGTCTGTGAAAGCTACTCCAATAGATCCATGTTTGTGATGAAAAAGTGGCTTGATAATGCTTTCAGATTTGCTTTCATGGCCATTCTGCAGCATGTGCAATACTTCCTACTACTTTTTTGCTGTTATTTCATGAAGACAAACCACTGAGAGCAGAATTCCTGTCTCAAAAAGCAATACTTTCCTTAGAGTTGTTGTATGGAAGAAGCAAAGCATGAATTGAGATTGATATCACTGCAGCCTCTGCACCCATATGCAGATGGTGTTAATGCCTGCAACACTTATTGACATATCAGTATTCCAGATTAACAGTGACAACAGTCACACTTCAGAAGCCAAAGGGCAAGAAGCAAACAGATGAGAGGCCTAGACTTGGTTACAGTGAACATTTGGTGTATAATTCACAGCGACTGACTTCCTGAATCATAAGCCTTCCCTGCACTTTCTTATCAGAACAATAAAATGCTTCATTTGAGCCAGACAGTCATTTTATTAAAGCTATATATATTGCAGAGTCCCTATGCCTTCTTTACCAACAGCTTCAGCAAAACAATCTTATAGACTTAAAAGTATTAACATTCTCTAACATTCCCATTCAGAGGTATTTTATTCACATTTTATATACATGTAACAACGTACAAAGAAAGTTAGTAAAAAAAGGCATCTTCAGATTTCTTCTGAACATTGGATTTATTGTGCAATTTTTTGTCAATCTGAAGCAAAAAAACTCTAACAGATACAAACAGGAGAGCGGCATGAAATCTCATGCTTAAAAATGTACCACTTTGTGTTTTACAGCAAGGCAGCCGAAAATTAAGACACTCATGAAAAGACATCAGATGACAACTGTCTGCTACCATCCTTCTGCTTTCTTGACTTTTACAGTCAGTACCATATCACTTCTCTTTTGCAGCCTTCAAACACTTCTACACTGGCTGGTTTTCAGAGTTCTTGTTAACTACAATAAACAACATCTAAACCTGTTGGTATTCAGTAAACAACTCAGATGAACTTTCTCAGTGTCTAGATCAGAGACAGGGAAAAGAGAAACTTAGAGTCCTACTTAAATTCTGTTAGTACAGCTAAAGGAGTAATTTTTCTCCATTTTTCTTTGCACTTTATGTTTCTTCCAGATAGGGACATTGAATCCCACCATTTTCCTTTCCTGCTTGCTTGTTTTCTGTGACAAAGGAGTAGCAAATAATTTATTTTTAAAATATTAATATAGAATCCAAATCAAATTCTCAAATCCAAAACACACAGTCTGGATTTGGAGAAACTTGGCCACAAAGGCCAATTTTGTGGTCTAAAATGGGTGAGGGTAGGGGCTGAAGAGGAGAGGATGTATTAACTCTGTGGTGGAACTGCAGGGTTTTCCCAACAAGGCATACTAAAAAACCAGTTCCTTTTGTTGTCCTGTTTATCGAGAGGACATCAAAGCTTTCCCAACTCCATACCCTATACACATGGGAACTTACAAGGTAATTCACTTAAAAGCCATTCTCAGGATAGATCCAGAGTCTCAGATTATTAAAAACAACCAAACCCCACACAGTAGAACATTTATTGTCTTCCAAAACCTGTGATCAAATTTAGACCATTAAGCTGTAAGTCCTCAATGAAATAACTTGTTATGTCCATGTTTTTCCTGAGATTCAAACATCACCTTCTAACTCCCCTCAAGGAAAGCTTTCACTTAACATTCAACCGTGAAACTCATCATGAGGGAGAAAAATCCTTCCCCTCTCTCTTGTCCTCTCCCACAGGCACACTGCTGAGCTGTAGATCCCTGCAGGAGACTCACCACACACAAGCACGAAGCTTGGGGCAGAGCAGAGGAGCCGTGAGGAATGGCCAGCTGCCCCCAGGCTTCTCCCAGCCCTCTTACAAGGAGGTTACAAGCTGAAAATCAGTTTCCCTCGGCCTGCCCCGACATCCCAAGAGCTCAGAGACTTTTCACAGCTGAACAATGCTGCACATTCACTATTGAGCACTGAGGTGCAGAGACACACCGAGAGGCCACTGCATCGGTATTATTCCACTGCGTTCAGCCTGTTACCACAGCTATTAGCTGGCGTGCTCACTTTTCAAATCCTCATCTCTTTGGAAACCTTGACTACCATTATTTTATTACAAAGAGGCACAGGTTAAAAGAAGTTTGTCTGGGCAATTCCCTACTCTACCCCTTTGGCATTACTTAGAATGTATTACTCACGTAGGCAGAATTTCATTAAGAAGCATTCACTTTTACATTTATCTAGAAATTCCGTCACAATTGAAGTATTTCATTAACAAAGATTTTGTCAAAAGATTTGTGAGGTTTGTGTAATGAAATCAGTAAGAGAATGCAAACAGATGACCAGCCATAACAATTTCATAAGATGATGAAATTATTTGCAAGCTGATTCAAGTTCAAGTAATTTTATTCAGCAAAAGAGAAGCGTGGTGGGTTTCCTCCATTTTTTCTTCTTTTGCATTAATTTCTATATACAGACAGGGATGAAATCAGCTGTACTTATTTCGTAATCCAAAAGTATCTATCGCTCAATACCACAGGCCATAAAAATGGCTATATTCTTCACTCGACCAAACACCGTGAGAGCAAAAGAAGTCCCTTCTGCAATTGATCAGCATCACTTAACAGAGTTATTAAAATTGCCACTCCAGTAATTTTTCAGTTAATACATGTTCTTTATAATGTAAAATTAAGGGACTTGAAACACTTTAAACCTTTAAACTATGCACAGACCCTGCCAATTATAAATTCATTGCAAAATATTTTGAAGGATAGAAAAACAATCCAGGAGAAACATTCCCCTCCTGATTAAATAAATTAGAGCAAAGTTCTTTGAAAACAATGACAAAGGCGTCTCGCGCTGTAGGCCTGAACACTTCATGACAAGAACAGTCAAATTGACTGTGGTCACATTGTTACCTTTTGCATGGCAATTATTATAGTTAATCTTGACTCCAAAAAATGCAACATCAAAAACTGAAAGAGTGCCACAGCTAAACTGTGACATGAATGTGTATTCTGATGGACAGAAGAGAAGCTGCCAATGGATCACCACGGGTAGCAGATCGTCAATGACAAAATTACCAGAGACTGGTAGAAAGCATCTCCCATCAAGCACAGCACAGATCCACTGAAATTATCAAGAAGAGACTTTAAGATCTGTAATCCCCTTTGCCCTTTAAGGCGCAATAATATAAAGCCATTTTTAGGATTCGATGAACAGCATTTCAAACTGTTTCTAGAAGTAAGACATTTAGTTTACCAGTAGATTGTACAAAATCTAATCCAGTTTGATCACTACATTTAACATATATTGATATATGTTACATATGTGATTTATTTCGAGCTTATTCATGCCCAGGGAATAAAGGATTTTCTGTGTTAGAAGAATATTCAAGAAAAAATCCTGCTACAGTTGATAATTTGTTGATAATACTTTTGCATCTGCCAATAACTCTACAGTGAAAGAATACTGCACAGGGAGAAATGTGAGAGGATGAAAGCCTAGGAAAGCAAGAATGAAATGCCTAGCCACTCAATACTCTTGACCAGCCACCACTGCCAGTTTGTAAGATTTTGCGCTGTGGTCTTCCATTTCATCGATTTTCTTAGCAGTCATACTAACACTGACATACAGGAATGGGAGCAAAATAAGTATCATAGGGATTTGCCACAATTGTTAGTGGAGGGACCGTGAGTTTTTTCATTATCGAGTTCTATTTACCCTGAAAAGGATAGTTCAAACTCCAAGCCTCACTATGTTAGCACTATCTCTCACATCCAGAGGTGGCAAGAAGCATATTTAAGATAAAAGACCTGATAATCACCATTAGCAAACAAGAAAACAACTATGCAGTATGCACTGAATATGTTATACTGGAGCCCACCATTTCCCCCTTATATTGACATTTCTTTCTCTTATGTTTGCTTTTCTCTCTTCAAACTAGCATGGCTGGTTTAGAACATATTGCTGATACCGGTGGTTCTGCTTTGAGCCTGTAGTATTACTCTGCACATAGTGAGGTAGCTAGGAATCCCTTCTTAGCACTCCCACTTGCCCCTTTCATTTATCCCCTTTGTTACAGAGATGAATGGGTGTGGGCAGTGACAGTTTATACTTTGTTTAAATAAAGGTAATTCACTATGCAACTGCACATTCTCATCTGAAACAGATTCATTTTAAGGAGGGGGGCAAAAAAAAACCAAACCTTCAGACTTGCCAAAGTGGTACAGAAGGGACATGCATGTGGCATGTCAAGGTTTTCAAATTTCCAAAGCGCTTAGCCATGGACTTTTTCTTTGTGAGTTTTAAGGAAACATTTATAGTATTTAAATCAGAAGCTAGAATAGCCACCCTAGTAATACAGAAAAAGAAAATTAAAAATTCATACTTATTATTACTAACTGGTTATCAGTAGCCCAAGAGAATAATTTTTTACGCACCTAGGAGACAAGCTGTTCTTGTCAGCAGAGCCCAGAGGTGATGCTCCAGTGTCTGCCATCAGCCTGAGCGAGGGCACCGCTGGCTCTCCTCTACCACAGATGCCCAGCCCCACTGGCAACAGAAGTCTCAGCTAGTGTGTCCGTAGGGTCCAGAACAGGGTTATGCCCAATCTGACTCTTTTGCTCTTGTAGATAGACCCTCAACTGTTTCTAAGTTTAGCGTAGAAGCCATCTCACATGTGCTTATTGGACATGTAATCACTGTGGTGATGCATTTTTTATGACATAAGGAGAGAAAAAAAAATCCCCTTCAACTTTATATCACATATATCATGGATAAATACATGCATAATAATCATCTGTTGCCAGATGATACAACTTGTTTTGAGAAAGAAGGACAAAGCTTGACCTGTTATCACTCTTACAACCCTCCATTTTTACTGGGAAAATACAGGCAAGGTTAGGTAGTTTTGACACAGTGTTATGCTTTCCAAGTGTGACAAAAGTAGGACTGGTGTTGAGTTGTTGAAGCCTGAATGTTTGATGGATATAATATCCGGAGTCAGAAGACAGACAGCAGCACTTTTTTTCTTCAGCACCCGCATGCACAAGTGACTCGGGACACTCCTGAGCCCGGGTCAGCCATCAGCAAACAGAGTGTGCACATCCTGCAAAGTGATTCCCCTCCGAACGCTTCACACCCCTGCATTTCCCTGCTTGTTACAAAGTAAGGGCATTTTAGCAGCTTCACACAGGGTGCCGTGGTTTTGTCTTTTCAGACCTGTCTCACTTGCCACTTGAACAGAAGGAAAGTATAGTCTCAACTTTGCTGAGCCTTCTTTTACCGTGGAGAATCAGTGGTGCAACCAACTGCAAGTCCATTCTGCAGTCATATGTCTAAGAGATGAGAATAAAATTTTTAAAATTCACCTTTTATTACATGACATGAAAATTCAACTCACAGCCACGTGCAGGAAGAGGAGGGTCTCATCCTTTTTTCTAGTGTGCAAAAATGTTTTGGAAGCATACTCCCCCCTCGTTGCATTAGGCTCAGTTTACACTCTGATCATAACAAGAGATGTTTCCTTCTGTAGTTGTTACTCTATACTTCAATCCCCCATCACAAACAGCCGGGCTTGTAAAAACAGACATGCCAAAAGGTTAAGAAATGAACAAATAGATTTTTTCCAGCTGTAGAAAAGCAGCTCACAAACTCAACCTTCTGGATCACAAGAGAAAAGTATTACTAAACCAAATGCCTGGTATTGATTTAAAATTAAAATAAAGGAGTGGATTAAAATAATCTAGCAAAAAAGTAAGCAGCTGCATGAAGAAATACTTTCAGTTTGGGGAAGCTAGATGATCTCTAAGTAGGAATAAAAGCATCTTAAGAGATATATGATCTGGCTTATACATTATGAATCCAAAGAAAAATCCATTATAATAAATGTCCAGTTTAAGTGAGCATTATTGAAATATTAACTAGAGTATATTAGTAATAATCACATATCAGCATAAAGGTTGTTCAGCAGGGACTATAAACATTTTATAAATATCGCATTCATCTATTACAGAGGTTGTATCAAATTTGTGATGCTCCTAAATATTTGATACTTTGCTTTCAACATTTGGCTTTTATGAAGGATGCAAAATGATCTGTATATTTTCCTCTGCTTACAGCCTTTAAATCCAAACGAGACTTAAACAGAAAAGTTACCTTCTTTTGCAGGGTGGGGAAAGGGATTTCCTAAAGCCTTTCTTTCCTCCACTTTCCTCCCCACCCTCCAGTAAATAAAATTAAAGGTCAGCAAGTATTCAGTGCAGTGGAAAGCCCCAGGTTACAAAAATAAATTAATTACAAAAGCTATCCAAGATTACAATAACTGGACATGTACTCTCTAGACTATTCCCAAAACCCCGACACAGTTGTGGAAATACACTAAGTATCCTGACAAGACTAGCTAATATGACTAAAGTGTATTTATATGCATTGCAATGAAACCCACACCATACACAGGCAAAACATACCTCCCTAAATTTTTGGTCCTGTCATTCAAGAAGAAAGCAACAATATAACATATTTTCCAACTGCTGTTTTTCTGTCCTGTCTATACTCTAAAGGCACAGGAAAAAAGTATCTTTAAAAAATATTTTCTTAATAAGTAGTCTTTAAATAGTCTTTTACTCCTTTAGATAGGCTGCAATAAAACAGTTATGTGTTTTATATGCTAATTATAATCTTTGCAAGAGAATTAAATGTTAATGTAAGTACATATCAGACAGTAAGAAAATTATATTTATCATCTTAATTTTCAGAGCAGTTTGGTATCAGAGAAGTCTGAGGGAGTCACTTCAAATCTCTGTAAAGTCCACTGGTGGGTTTACCTCTCTCCTCTCACTCTGGATCACATACCCTCGAGCCACTAAGTGGTCACCAGAGCAGAAATGGTCCTGTGGGCACTCAGCTCCCTTTTCACCTGCATCAGGCTTCTGCCCAAGCTGGGAGCTGCATGTTCCTGCCATAGGGAGGGCATGGCTGGAACAGGAGGCCCAGGGGCTACAGGGGGAAGAAGGTCATTCCCTCCGTCATTGCACCAGTGTTTGGAAACCTCAGGGAGAACAAAGGTACCTGCATTCTGGAGCTGCACAAACCACCAGGCTGAGCTGTCCTGAGGACTGCACAGCTGGTTTCTGCAGGTTCAACTAGAATAGTGCCCATGCCCTTACCTATCAAAGGACCTTTGAGGGGGTGTTATAGGTTATTAAAAAGCATAAGAACCTGATGACAGGCAGACTGACAGACCATATCCCCTTTATATCCTCATTTAAATATAGACTTTAGCTTCAGCATGCAGTCTCATTGATTAGACTGGCATTATGAAATCTAACTCTGTGTGTGTGTGTGTGTGCAGAAATGCACACATGGCACATTAGTTGGATAGACATGGCTTCATCTCAGCTGATTCAAACAAAACTGAGTTGCAGTAAGCCTCAGTGACTTCAGACGTACATTTTGGGATTTCCTATCTCCTTTAAGAGCTAGTTCCTTTGGGCAGTGTTAAATGTATCCTTTTCTTTTCTTCCCCCACTCCCCCAACAAGTATAACTTCACTTCAATCCATCTTCTGTAGAGCACTTACATGGAGGCCAGGACACACAAGTGACTTATTTTGAACCACAGAAAGGTAAAGTATTGAACTTGGTTTTCCCTGAAAGTCAGCAAGCTAAAGGGAAAATGCTTCTGGAAAGGATTTAGTAAAATTAGGAACTTTTTTTCTATAGCTAGCAGCTTTTAGAGAGAGCAAATCTTCCAATCCCAAAACAAAACTAGAATGGTATGTGAGACCATGATAGGCTTTATCTTTAACTAAAGACAACAACTACTTGTGCTCTCACATGTGTCTGTGCAGTACACTTCCACAAATCAATCTCTAGAGATAAAACAACATTAACAGTGACAGGAACAGGGTATTATGCTGACACTCAAAATAAAAAAGACTTTGCACTTCTACAGATTATGTATAAACACATCATAAAGTATCCCTGAAACACTCAAACTGTGAAGTTTCTCTCTGTATCTCCGCTTCTTTTCCCCCATCTCAAAGAGAAATGGCAAATGAAATATCCAGAAATAACATATTTCGTGTTGCAACACAGCTTTTCATTCTTACACAGCTATGTCAACCCATACAAAATGCAATTACCAAGATGATCAAATCAGCCCCACAGCATTTAACATTTGTCACTCAGGTAGTGAATTAAAGACATTCAGGTACTTGACTGAGATGACAGAACACATGCATATGGACAAGCTTCAATGGCCAAAGTGACTGGTCATTCCAGCGATGCTCAACTCAATGATCAGTTCAGGAAAGACCCTTCTCTGAAAATTTTGGCATGAAAATACAAGGTATCAGCATTTGCCATTTTTCTTGCTACTTTATTCTTAGAAATTAAGTTACATTAGAAATTACATGAAGTATCACAATAAGTTTTCTATTTTAAATGACTAGACAGTCAGAGCTTACTGCATTACATTATATATCTGGTACATGAAAAAAATTATAAACAAAAAAATGCCATATACAGTTTTACACAACAGCATTACTAGGATTTTTAGAAAATATTCTGTTTTTAAGATCTTATAAGAACTCTAAATATTGGGGAAAACTTTTAGAGGAAGCAGGCAAAAGAGAGAAAGATGGAAAAGGTAAAAGAAAAGGAAAGGCTTACCCAAAAAACTCTTCCTACAGCAAATGCAGATTCGTTTTCACTGGAGGCGTAACTCTATACACACCACACTGCCCATTTAGCCAACAAAAAGCAGATAATTAGGTACTGAGGTTACCGTCCAGAAACACACTTGCAGAGTGAGCCCCCCGCCCCGCCCCGCCGTGATTATTTGTGCACTTGTGAAGCTGTGTAACTGGTTACTCTCCTGGAGACCTTCAGCACAGGATTAACGAGTGGCCAAGAGCCATCCTTTCATTCCAATTTTGAAACCGCAGTTTTGATACCGAGCTGGACGCCTGCCATCACTGCAGGCCTCAAAGAGGAATATGGCTTAAAAAAAAAAAAAAAGTGTCTTTCGGGAAAGTTCTTTTTTCCTGTCTGCTACTCAGCAGCATCTTCAGCCTCCTCGGGGAGCGCGTTTATTCCACTGCCAGTTTTACATTCCAGTTCCAGAGAGCTGCAGGCACAGCAAGCAGTATCTTTCAGTTATTTAAGTTTGGGAGTCCTCCAGAATTGCTCTCCATAAGCTGTCTGGGAAATGCTGCTCGATAAATTTGCACTATGTTTAGGACTCTAACTCCTTGTACAGACTACAGAAAAGACTGATGGAAAAGGCTTTCTTCAAATAGTAACATCCCCACCACACACACACATCATTAACCTAGACTGACAAAATCTGGCAAGTGAAATGGGAAGAAAAATTCTATTTTCTGCCAAAAATAAAAAAATTAGTTGTATATTAAATAAATTGCAAGAATTTAAGAATGAAACCAAAACCTTCTCAAACTTCTGAGATGCACATATTTACACATACATCTTTCCTTATTCTCTCTTCTAGACACATGATTAAATTGATGAAGTTACCAAGTAGCACCAAAGCCAAAGCAGCCACAAACCTGGAACATCTCTTTACTAAAAGCAGAGTAAAACATATGAGCCTAACTTCTTCCTCCGTGGTGTACATGAATACTAAATTTTCTTTTCTTCAAACACAGTTATGGAGGGAGAGAGAATTGTTTTCCATTTGGTTTGTTTTGGGGATTTTAATTACTAATTTTTTTAAGTACTGTTTTTTTCTAATCCAAACTTGAAAGCTGGCAAATCTTTAGAAAGAGCAGAAATAACAGGAAAAGAGAGAAAACACTACTGGCTGTGCAGCTATGTAAGCAAGGAAGAGTCTTTTTCTTTATTCTAAGGTTTTTTTGAACGAAAACGTTTAAATACGAGCCTACATCTCAAGCAAAGAGTTAAATCTGTAAGAAAAGTGGGATCTGAATTAACCGAGGAACTCCCAGTGGTATATGGCACTAGTGTTGCTAGCAAAGCCATGCTCATGCTGACTCCATGAGGTCAGTGTCACACATATATAATGTTAGTAGATAAACAAAGGGGAGAGCACCGTGTGTAGTAAGGAACCAGCACTGACATTTAAACAATCAACTCCAACCTTTAAAGAGTACAAGAGTTTAGGTCCTGGAAGTATCATTTAGCTGTTCAAAGGGCAGGGCACACCAGATGTGCAATGACCACATGTTCCAAAACACCTATTATTGCTCACTATCACTGGCTGTGTTCACTATGGCTTATATTATCAGTAGTACAATGCATACCTGAGTAAAACGTTCATAAAAGTCAAAATATTACTTGAAATTATCCTAGCATAGCATTAAGAGATAAGTTCTAGCTGTACTGGAGGGCAATACATACACTGAGTGTAAGTGCTAAGCTGAATAACAACTACAGTTTAATGCTCCATCAGTGTTTGTCAAACAGCTGTGTTGTTCTGTGCATGCCAAGCAGTAAATTTAAATGAAAGCTTCTGGAAAATACAGTGAACTAACTTCAGCAATTATCAGCATCAACAGCTACATACTTCCCAGCATTTATCAAAATGCACCCCACAAACCTAAGTAAAATACTTCATGGGTGGGGACCAGCACACTGCTCATTTAAGCTTGAAGGAACCTAGCTGTCCCTCCTTTCACGTGTTCTGACCAAATTTTGCAACAAGGAAGCTGCAAATGGAAAAAGACTAATTAACACAGCTTTTTCATTAATTCTTCTTTAACTGCAGCTGTGTGAATTAAAGATAAAGTATGTTTACTCCCTAGAAATCATATTAAATTATGAAGTGAGTCAGGGCCCCTAGAGAGATAATGGAAATAATGTCTTCAGATAGGCTTTACAAAACTCAATTTTAAATTGAAAAGACTGACAAATCCTGAGATTTAATTAGTCCTGGCAGGTCTGGGCCACTGGGAACATTTCCATAATTTCAATCATCCAAGTAATTATTGAAGGTTTTAGGGCTGGATGGGGGAGAAAGGAGATGGCATAGCAAAGAAGAAGGAGCAAAGGAGGCACTTGTTTCTCACCAGCAGCATAACAATTTTTAACTTTGCAGTTCTGCACCTAATTTTGATCAAATAGCAAAAATAAACTCGCCCCAGTGATAACACTTGAAGCCTCTGAACAAACCAACAGAAAACTAATTGAATCATTTTCCAGTTCCCTCCCTCAGGCAGCACTAAGCAAATGAGCTACATCTTCCTGAAAAAAAATTCACAGGTAAATACAGCATTTGCCTTTTCAGCTCTTTTCTGTATGACCAGGAACAGATTCGTTCCTTTCATTACTATCATCTGCATACAGGAATTTGGAGATTTTATATCACACTTGTTCAAAAATGAGTTATTTGATGTATTTCATGCAAATTTCTAACACACATGAAGAATTTGGAGAACACAGGGTTTGACTATCAGCTGCACATGTCGAAAAGGAAACCACATCTGTCAGGTAATACCTGATTCAGTTCCAAGTTTCCCATTTTTACAGTCTTGGCTTTGGACACCACATTCAAATATTAAGAGTGGCCCCAATTCAGCAAACAGCAATGTGCACTTTTATCTTTATCACACACGCTTAACTTTGTTCTTCTGAGCAAAGAATGAAGGTCAGAGCAATCTCACTTCTTTTCTTAAGCAGAGTTCCTCACTTAAATATTAAACATATCTTACCTAGAAGTTATACATCCATGAATTCACTCAAAACATTTCCTTTTTTTTTTTTTAATTAAAAGCTCTTCCATCACAATTACACAACTTGCCTACACTGTGACGACATCACCCCTCCACTGTGGAGTGTGTTATCTTACAGAGAAATTTTAGTTCTTTTTGTAAGTATGCAGCTTTACAGAGTAATATTGGAGTGAAAATACAAAAGGGATTCCCTAAAACAAATAGAAAGGCCAGAGCCCAATACATTAATGGCAGCACTTATACCAAGGAAAAGACAGATACAGTCATATGACCATCTCAGCTATTGATTTCTGAGCAGGCACTGACAACGTCCTGGTGCAAATGTAGCATCAGAAGGGCTACCAGCTCTCTTAACATTACTCAGCTTAAAGGAGGAACAGCCACAGGACCACCAAGTCCCCACCATCGTTGTTGGATTATATTCAATGCTAAATTAAACATATACTGTCAATATAGTCTAGATAAAGAATATAAACATGCAGCATATATTATTTGTTGCCTTGATAGTATGAATAGAAGTCTTTTCACAAAAACAGGATCAAATGGTAAGGAAGGCTTTGCATTTTTAGTTCACTTGCTATATTGATTAGAAACCTCACATCATCTCATGAGTTATTCTTGCATACCTGGTAGCAAGTATAAGTACATGAAAAATAGTTGGTGCTGTATATGGACTATAAATACAGTCATTATATCAGGCTAATGTGCAGAAAACCTCAATGATTTTGTAAAGAAATAGGCAAGTCTTGAATTTTAAGCATTTACAACATTTTCAATTCTCTGTAAGTTGAGCATTTATCTATTACTGTTTGCCTTACATAACCTAGAGGAGTAGAAACATACAGAAACTGCAGTAGATATATCCTTATAAGCAATGTCTTTGTAATCTTAGATTAAGAAACAGTTCAGACTAATGACAGTAACATAAAATAAAACATATTCCCCGACTTCCTCATAGCTTTTATCTGCCAAAAGCAATTAAGAGTACTGCACCTTTGGGGAGTCATGAGGAAGGGAGGGAAAGCTTGATGA
Organism: Atrichornis clamosus; assembly: GCA_013400975.1. NCBI lineage: Eukaryota > Metazoa > Chordata > Aves > Passeriformes > Menuridae > Atrichornis > Atrichornis clamosus. The sequence goes on from WBMZ01014813.1 coordinate 69,865, forward strand.
GGTTATGACCTTTCCTCTGATAAAAAACAAAGATCTCCGACTTCATTCCACAAGAGACTGGATACCAAAAGCTATTATGCTTTCAATTTTCCCCTGGAACTGGTTTGCTCTCTTAAGCCTTACACCAGGATCAGCATTACATTCAGATCTGGAAATTGTTACATTCTAAAAAAAATTAATAATAATAACAAAAAAAAATTTAAAGTTGATCTCTCAAAATCTGAACAAGTCTTTTGGTTGAGTTCCCTCTTTGATCTGAACAAGTCAACTCTGAATTCTGAGTTACATGCCTCTGAGCATGTATTCCCTACTATTGTTACATGTTCAACACGCAGCAGAACTAACATATTCTGAGCACTTGCTTGTATTGGGTCTGAAGCAGCATTTTTCTTGCACTCTTCCGCCAGCTGGAGCCTGGTGATCACTTTCAGTTCAAACACCTGTGCCCATGGCCATGACACCTTGGAGGTCTTTTCCCACTTGAGGGTCTATTCCCACTGACTTCCCCTAAAGCTCAAAAAAGTCTTCAACCATTGGCATACATAATCCGTCCTTCAGAGTATAATGCAAGTAGTATTAGAGATAAAACCGAGGCAAACACCCTCCATTGCACAGGGTGAGATACATCATCCTAGTCTAGCCCAGTTTACTCTATTATACATTTATAGCAATACTGCTATTGCTGCAGTATCCTGACTAAGAGTAACAAAAACTCAAACCAGATCTGAATTTATTTCTTCTTGTAGGGAAGGCCTACACCATGATCTAATCTGAAATGGCAACCTATCTGGCTCTTGGGGGAAACAAAAGGAATAGGAAGGCAGCTTTTTCAGGTATGATGTCTACAAGCCTCTTTTACCATGCAGAGCATAATTCAGCCAAAATTATGACTTCTTTACTTCTGGCTGATTCCCTACACTACTACCTTTCTCTCAGTATGGGACAGGAGAAAGCATTAACTTCTGCCATACTCCTTGTTCTCCTCCTATGACTGGAGATACTCTCAATTGGATACTCTCAATTAACCAGTTGTCAGTGCAATCATATACTATTATAAAACCAGAAACCTGAGAAACAGAATACAATGGTTTTACAGATTTTCTTTTTCAGCCACCACTATCACGATTCTCTAGGATTACCTTTAATCCTGTAATCAGAAAGCCCATTTCACAATGGGGCTAAGAATTTACCAAAACCAAACTGATACCTTTTTTTGCCAAGGGAGTGAAGTTGAGCTAGTTCCATCGTCGTAAAATGGAAATAGGCTCCCGTTTTGTTCATGCTGAATTGGAGAATACTGTGTGATATCAGCTTGCTTTAGACGAATGGATCCAACTGCCCACTAGGATTTCACATTGCGATTGCTATCACAAATTAGCTATTGTCATTTAACAATTCCCTTCTTTTGAGCACTGAAAACATAGCCTTGGACATCTGACTAACAAATTCAGTCCTCCCATGCATAAACACCAGAAAAAGATTCCTTTGTAAAATAGTACAACAAAAGGTAACAAACCATATCAAAGGAATAAGCACATCACTGGCACTCTTTCCAAGGTTAGTCACAGGCATCTAACCTGACACCAGTGAGAAGAAACTCACATTCATGTGTGTTATTAATTTGCTAACTGGCAACCTCACGGTTTACCTGACAAGCTGTTCACTTCCCATTTATACTGGGAGAGGTTACAAAAAGGCATCTCAAGGGAAATTCCAAAGCTCCACATAAATAAAGGATTAGTTGGTGGACACTACTTTCGAGATAAGGAAGTATATACCAGCAGTAAAGGCACCTGAGCTAATTAAGCCCTTCTAACCACAGAATGTTTACTCTGTACAAAAATTGGCTTCAAATGTTTTCAATGCAACGCTAGCTACAGAGCAGCCAACAAAAGTACTACCTGTTTGCACAAAGTAAAATGAAAATGGGATGACAAAAAAAACTTGTCTGGGTTTGAAACTCAAACTTGTTTGATTTCAGCATTAAGTTACTCAGTTATGAATGAAGGATGAAACAATGGTAGCCAGACGGAACATGCTCAAGTAAGCAAAAAAAAACCCCTTTTAAACAGGATTATACCAACCACTGAGCAAATATTGTAAAAAAATTTAAAATCCACCAAGAATACACCTTAATATCAGAGCTCCTGTTTGCTCTCCTTCAGACAGATTAGAGATTTGGAGAGCACAGATCATAATCATAGGCTTTATTTAAATATCATTGTACAAAGAATAAGCTAGTCTGGGCACTGCATTCTAAATACAACCAAGTAATTATACCAAATCACTGGTAAATACAATCCCAGGACTTTGAAAATTAGCACTTACTCTTGGAAAGCCCACACATTTGTGGTGTATTTTACAGGCAAATCCATTTCTCTACGTCATTTCCTAATCCTTAAAGTAAGGGTAGGGTCTCCTTTCATCCACTCTCTAGAGATGCAGGTTCAGAGGAAACCCCCAGATATTTTTTTATTCTTTTTGGTGTTTATGTGCACATTGGTTCCTCCAAATTGGAACAGTTTAATCTGTCAGTAAAATGACATTTGCCTTTCTCCTGTTCATGGTATGAGATTTTTTTTTTTTTTAAGAGTATGTTTCATGCTTTTTCTTTTGGATTGTAATCTGCAGTTCAGCAAAGAGCCTCCTGGATTCTAGTACCATGATGCTTTTTCCCTTTAATTCAAGTGGAAGAGCCCTGTGAGGGCTTGAGAGCTGTAGTATTCAACTATCAGTGTAAAAATGTTTTTAAGATTATGTTTGTATATGATGACTATCTTTTGTAAATCCATAACCTAAGAGTAACTATCATTTTCATTTAATCTCTCAACAAAATCTGCCAACATTTTGACAAACTCACTGTGTTACAGTGTGGGTCAAGCTTCACCTGAAAAAGAGCCAGTCGCTATGCCTCAGTTTTCAGTCCTAGTCAGAACTTACCTCCTTCCAGCTGCAAACAACTATCTCCTGTAACAAAACAAGCAGCAGGCATTAAACAGCCTTAGGACAAAGGAGAGTTACTACTTCATAAAGATATGATTGTCAGCAGCATCTTTTTTGCCTTACGATAAGATCTGGGATGATAGGAACAAAGAAGGGTGGTAGGCAGGGTAAAACATTATTAAGGACTAACCATGGAGAAGTAAAAGAAAAGAGAAAATTCCCTAGGGATGACAGGCTAAATTCTTCCCTTTGGGTTGCCTAAAACACTGTCAAGTTCCTGTCAGGTTCCTTAGGCAAGTCAGGGACTTGTTTAAGTATTGCAGGCAAGGAAATAAACAGACCCAGATTTCAAAGTCTCGTCCCAGAGCCAACAAAAACGCCACTTTCCCTCTGCAAGCTGTGCCTGTTGCTCTGTGTAAAGCTATCAATTACATCCTTTCCCAACTTGGCATTAGAAGTATCAAATTGCCTTGGCTGGATGAGAAACAGTCCCTCATCTGCTTCAGAGGCGAAGTATGTTTTTATTGCTGGAGTCCAGAAGTTCCATTATTTCATTAGCACAGAGTTAACACCACAGAGTTGGGGAAAATGAGTTACAGTCTCTTTTTCAGCATGCATGAGCAGAGCATCTTACTAAGGCCTGAATAATCTTGAATTAAGCCTTCACATTTAATAAAGTTAGGCAAATCCACTGCACAAAGTATGATTTATCCTGCTAAGTATTTAAAACCAACATGGATTATTAGCAGCAAAGCCCAATGGTAAGTGGGCTCAGGGATGACTGATCAGTTCAGACTCAAAAAATACCCTCAAACAACAAAACAAACAAACAAAAAAAGCAGAAAAAAAGTTACATTCCTGTTTTTCTCCTGGTCTTGCTCCTGAAACGTTATGGTTTGCATGCTGGGTGAGAGCAAGCAGAGGTAAGTGAATGTATAACCAGACAGAGGATGGGACTGCTCCTTCTTTCACTAGTATGTGATAAATCTGCTTAGCTGTATCATGAAATCATAGCTCTCTTCCTGCAAGGTGGAAATTTTAACGTGAGTACTTAGCCATGAGCATGCCAACCTCTCTATATCTGTGCACACTTCATTCATTTAAAGTTTCTCACTTGCTTAGATGTCTTGTTTTGAGAACTTTGTTGTACTGAGTCCAAATATGCTGATTTCTGATTCAAAAAACACTTTAAAATTATGGTTTTTTCTATCCTAACACTAGAATTGTTGCTATTGGAAGCATAGTTTACAGAAGGTGTTTCAAAACTAAGTTGTTTTGTTTTTTAAGCAGAGGAATGGCATTCATAATACATGTAAGTTTTCTGGACATTCCATTCCCACATCTGATTTAAACACAAAATATTGCTACAACATCCTGACATGAAGATCTCAAAGTATCTTAAACACTCTGAAAAAACTTCAGAAGACTATTCCGTGATACTAATCACAATTATTCTGTAGCTACAAGGACGGAGCACAGTAGCTTGGATTAACTGTGAGCCAACTGCGTATGACCCAAAATAGAAAACAAATAGATTATGTCTGTGTGTGTATTTGCCTCAAGACACAGTTTCTTCAGGGATTTTTTTTGTTGTTCTCAAAGTTGGCGATCCACCGATCAGCCTAAATTAGTCACTTCCCAATACAACATACACATGTTTCGAAAGGGACGTATTTTAAGCAGAAAATTAGAGTTAAGTGCAGCATCTTTAGAACTTTTAACCATAACCTGTGTAGCCATTTATATACCACAGTGGGAAATGAAGCCAGTGAATCACTGTATATTTCAACATCTATTGCATCAGGTTGTTTAACACTATACTGTTTTCAGTATCCAATATTGATAAAGAGGAGTCTTGGGAGGAGTCTCGGCATTTTAGCAAGAATAATCCCTTAGGAGAACCTTAAGAGAGAAGGGATATTTCAGTAATATAAGTCATGATTAGGACCAAGCCAACAAGCAAATTTATGAGTCATTGTTTTGATCACCAAGTCACATGCACAAGGTAAATAGACATAATATGCAAAAACACACTCGAATACTTTGAAGAAGCAGATAATATTGTGTCTACATATATAGACAACTAAGCAAGTATTCAACATCATAGAAGTGGTAGGGTGGGGTTTTTTTGTGTTTCTGAAAATAGAGTTCTCTTATACAACTTTCAGGAAATCTTTCACTGATGACTGCTGAGCCTAAATTTCAAAATTCCACTTTATTTTAAACAAACCCATTTCACTTTTGAATGGGCTTCATAAGGTTCTTAAGGTAGGGAAAAAAAAAAAAGGAAAGAAAAAAAACCACAAACCCCCAACACTCAGGGCTGTATTACGTACAGGAACTAAACATATATTTCCCATTTGTTCAGTAAGTAGGCCACAGATTTTTTTTTTTCTTATTCTGAAACCCCTCCAAGTTAAAAATCTGAGCTCTTTTTCAAACATTGACGAGTGTGTAGATTTCAGTGGCATATACACAAAACCACCCTAGAGCTCTCCCTTGTATTTGTATTAATATTTGCAATACAACACATACAAAGAAAGGTGGGAACCCAGGCAAGAGAGACCAGCCCCTAGCTTCCTTCCAGTCTACTGAAGCAACACCTCTCAATGAGAAGGTGCTTCTTTGGCAAGAAGCTACAAAAAGCAATCCCAATCCTCCTCTCCTTTCTAACTCTCAGCCAATCTGATTATCAGGGTTTTCAGGTACTCTGCCAAGGTACTGGGAGAAGATCACAGGATAAAGTTTAACAGCTACAACTGTGTGATTTAAGAACGAAAGTGACTTTAAGTCATGAGTTCAGTACTGTTTCCTTTAATTACTGGATCATTTCCTATCTGGACATTTATAGTTTTTGATTATACAGCTGCTAAGATACCTGTGATCACAGATGACTGCTATATTCAACAGCATCCAAAGTTCAAGGCAACAAAGTGAGCTCAAAGTAGCTTTTATCTTCCTTTCCGTTTAACCCTTCCAACACCCTCAGCTACTATATGGTAATGTAAGTTACTGCTTCTCTGCAAACTGCCAATGCCAGGGTGGGCAGGGAGAAATACTACAAAAAACCCCTCTGGATTTAAAAATTATCTGTGAAAAGGGCTCTGTAGTTTAGCACAGTTTTACTCTGTAATCTGCATTCCATTCAAAACCTTTATAACCACTTTGGACTTGCTCAGAGATTTAAACTAGGGATTGCTCCCTTTTCCCTACTAAAAGAAAAAAGAATAGAAAAGGAAAAAAAGCAAATAAATTAAAAGAAAGATTTTTTTAAAAGAAAAGAAAAAAGAATGTGCATTAATTACAAGGTACTGACTGACCTGGATTAGCCTTTATTCCATGTCAGCAGAAAGGAATTCCTGACATCTGCATCAGTTACAAGGACTGCTGTTCCAAGTGGATTTCTTGTGAGAAATGAATGGAGAAAATCAACTTTTGGCTTATTTGTGTGCCTAAGTTTAACACTGTGTAGTCTACTAATGAGACAGTACCTTTCTTATAAAGTCTTTCAAGTCATTTTAGGAACACAGCAATATTCCATCTCGTCAAGTTTCTGCCTGTGCACTTTAATTCTAAATGGTTGGGACAACAATTTTTCCCTGTTTATAAATAATCCTAAGCATCTTAATCAAGTGGGAACTGGGAAACAGTGCCTACTTCTAGACAAATAAGATGATGTGCAGGACTTCAATACAGTCAAGCTGTAGCTCTTACATTTCAAAATGAACATCCAAGAATTGTAAAAACTGCAAAATAAAGCATGAGAAACATATCCTGTCAGAAAACCTACATTAAAACAACAGGCAAAAGAAGCTCAATCTGTTCAATTCACACAGTAAATAGGTAGCTGTGTGAGGGTCACAACCACTTCTTCAAACACAAGTTTAATGGGCTAAGATAAACACACAGACATGTTCGGTCTAGAAACAGGACTGAACTGATGGTATAATGAGGGATAAAAATCTCTTTGTCATGGTTGATTCTACAATATAAATTCTTGCTTTAAAGACTAAGTTTTTTTCTAAACAGTTTATCAGAAACTGAACCTTTGCAATTCAGGTTTTCAGCTTTGCAGGGGATGGGCTCACGCACCTACTACAGTACTTCCAGGCTTTAGAAACTTCTAGACACTTCTCCAACAGGTGCAGATTTAGTGTTTATTCTTTCCATCAGAAAGTCTACATATTTTCCTCAGCTACAACAAAACCCGTTTGAAGACAAAAATTCCCACTTTTCTTCATGCATCAAATTCAATAGGTAATGCTTATATTGACAAGCAGAATTACTGCTGAAATCAGCAGCGGACGAAGAAAGACCCATTAACATATACAATCAAATCATATAGTTTTGATTAGTTTTACTTTTATAACTTTGAATTTTAGCTTTATACAAGGGACGAAAGTATCAAAGGTACTCAAATACAGAAAGTCTCATATGTAATGATTGTGCAGTTCTTCATTAACTCAAGGTTGAGACAACAACGATGCCATCTCTGCAGGGACAGACTGTGAATTAAAGCTAGATTAAACATTTTGAAGCCAAGACTTGAAGATATTTTTAATTTGGAAAAAAGTGGAAAAAAGTTAGTGACTTACCAAATGTTACTACACGTTGTTGAGCAGAAAGAGCATATATTCTGTAAAACTATCAAGTGTTTCAGATAAAATATATAGTAGCAGAACTTGCTTAAGTGGAAAATGTACTTCCAAATGCATAATGTACTGGTAGAAAAATTATATTCAGTGTATAAAATGAAATATCAATTAGCTGTGCTTCTTGACAGATCGTAAAAACAACTATAGGCTGAAATGTTTGAACTGGGATTTTCATGTATCTTTACAAAGTAACAAACTAAGTCAGCCAAATACAGTACTTGAATACATCCAGACTTGAGGAAGCTTGCCAGAATGTCTAACTTGGCAGAAAAAGATTAAGTAGGATCTAGTCTGGTTAACAGGCAGTATCTTCAGCTCTGCAAGACTTAGGGTTGTTGGCTGGTTGGTTGTTTTGTTAGTTTTATGGTTCTTTTTTCCCAGTCTTTTTAATATGCATTCAATTTAAGAAGAATTATAAAGGCTCACACATGGAATCAAGAAGCCTCCCTGTATATCAGTGCTTAAAAACACAGTTGTTGGCTTATGTTAAAGGCAAACTATGTTATATTTCTTTTCTTTACATTCTAAATTAAAACAGGAAGAGAAGTAAACCCAGTAATTTTTCCCTCCATACATTACCTGCAGTGTGATTTCTCCTGCCCCCCAGGCTTCCCTCCTTCCCATGTTCTCTGTGTTTCACATTACAGATTTCCTGGTATGACATTATCAGTGTGGCCTTTCCAGCTCTTTTATTCACATGCAGAGAAGGGTGTGGGTAACTTATAAAAGTAGCTGTAAGGTAAATATGCCTATAAACTTTGACAAATTTATAAAAGGCAGTTTTTTGTCTGTATTCAGAAGTGACAACAATGCAGTGACATTTTCACACAATAGATAAGTGCAAACCTGAGTATGGGTATTGTACACTTCAGTCACAGCAGTAATTCCATGACTTTTAAATTTGTGAACTTAAAAAGCTTGTGCAACAATTTTTATTCTTAGCAAGACTTTGATTTCAGGTCCACAGGAGCCAGCTATGCAGATAGGCCAGCTATCTTCCAAAAATGTGAAAATCTAAATACAGGCTCAGCACCCACAAAGTGAAAAATACAAAACCAAAAAACCCCTAAACAACCCCAAAAAATTTCATTTAAAAACAATACATTTTTAAACACCACAAGAATGTATAAAGCTGAGTCAGATCCTCCCCAGCAGCTTTCAAGTTAAAAAAAAAAAAAAAAAATCAAAATCAAGCTAGGGAGAGCACAGACCAGGAGAATTTACCTTTATCCAAACAAAGTCTCAACCACTATCTTTAGGCTGTGCACAAAAAGAAGGGCTCAGCACTTAAAAATGCACGGCAATTCTGGTGGGTTAGGCTCACCCGCACCCTAATCACACACACACAGCCCCAGCTGGGGCCAGAGCTGGCTCTGATAGGGCTGTACCATTCCTCCCCAGTGGCCAGGACAGCTCAGCATAGCACAAGGCACAGGAACATGCTGGGACAGCTGGATTTAGACCACAAAACTACTCCAAAGACATGATCTGAATCATATCCACATGTCTCCATCTGTCTGAAAGATGTGTGGCAAAATGGACTGGAGCTGCTGTATTAATAAACATGGATTCCAGCCAGGCCTGAAGTGATGAGCAAGTTCTGGTCTGTGATGAATGAACAGCGTCCATATATGTTACAAAAGTTTAAGTCACAACAGAAGATCGTAGAGGCGCAGCTGTACATAGAATCAGTTGTTCTGATTCTAAAGCAGAAAGTCTAGCTTTCTGACTCGACACGTAAGTTTCTGGAAGCAGTGCACAGAGCAACTTCCCCAGAAGCACACAGCACTGTGAGTTCCCATTGCTGCTTCTCCAAATCAAATGAAGCTGGTCATATCATCGTGAGCACTTTAGCTTAGGGTGTTGGCCAAAAAACCAGCACTCTCAGTACATCTGCAGCCTAGAAGAACAGACAAACTCTATTGTTGGAAAACCTTAGGCGTAAACATAAGACCTGTTCAAAAGCCATCAGTCCCTGCTACCCTGGTTATAGCCAGATGTTGCAGTAAGAGCTGAAGAACTGTGACCCACACAGGAACTCAGGTTCTCAACAGCATTAGACTTCTTCACCATATGAAATGAAGGCATTATCTTCCTTGAGCATTTCTCTTGCAAAACACCTAAAATATTTCTAAGCACTTCCTTAAATGCACAACATTGATGAGGAATATGCAACTAGTCAAATAATCCTATTTGTAGATCCTAAAATTACCATTTCAAGATGTAACCTGAAACCTCAGTTCTGCAACACAACTCGACCACATAGCTCCCTGCACCCACTGATTACTCCATAATTACAAGAACCCACCTCCTTCCAGGATTGTAGCACAATGCTCTTCTAAGCCCAAAGTCTCAAGAAGTGGGGTCCAGGTATGTAAGAAGATGCAGGTGTGAGTTTTTTCTTTCAAGACATTGAAATGAGAGGGGATGGCAAGCAGCAGAACTAATCAACTACCTTTAATAATGAATATGGATTTAAAATAAAATTAGGACATTCTCCAATACTCCGAGGAGAGAAATGAGCAACTAGTTGATTACAGACTTCCCACTCAAGAAAGTCTTTCTGTCACATGTCTCCTTTCTGTCACAAGGATTTCCTCGCTAGCTGCTGTCAATGGAACAGGTCTTTAAATACTGTGCCTGTTTTAGCAGGTCACAAAATATTTGCGTGGTTGGGTTGAGGAGGGCAACTCTGGGGCTCCTTCAATTCCCTATTTGAGTGCCAAATGCTGTAAGATTAGACCAGTGCCTCTAGTTAATACTGTCACTTCTTTGAAGGTGGAAAGCCTATGATCTTCAAAACCTTAGACAGTCTTTAAACAAAAAGAATGTATTTTACTACTAGTCAGTTGTGAAAAAAAAAATAGATCACTAAAGACACGAGAAAGATTCCATTTATACGTATCATACTTACAGTCTGATGAAGACACTCTTTGTGTCTCATTTGGGGTGACTACAGAGCTCCTAGGGCTGGGTTCTAACACCAAGACTCTCACAGGGCAGGAATCCTAACTGGGGGCATTGAATGCAGCCATTTTCTTTGGGAGAGTTGTAGCACAGTCATATTTTCCTAATGGATTTCCCATTGCCTACAAACTATTCATACAGAAAAAACCACAAAGATTCAAGGCAGGACATGCCATCTTTAGAAACGCTGGCTTACTTCAGATATAACCAGACAGAACCATCTCCTGGCCAGACACCAGGCAAAATTCCCTAACAATTAGCTTCATACATAACCTGTTTCTTCAAATATTGCTTTCCATTGTGAAAGATATACCCTCTCATGAGATAAGATTTAACCGTGAACATGAAAAGTATAAATATATAAACTGATAATCACCCTTCTTAACAAGCAGACATTGAGAGGCAGCATGTGGTTTGTAACTATCTCAACAAAAACTAGACATAACAGAACCCAAATAACTGAGATTGCCTGGCTTTCCTGAACCAGAAAAGTCCAGACTTGCTAGGACAGAGGTTATTCTCAAACTCTTATCACCTTAAACAATTTATTGGTCTTTCCATCATCTGAAGTACAGACTACATTGTGTGCATATGGGGGAAGAAGTGTTTATTGCATCTGGAAATTGTGTCCATTTTTAATTATTCTACCAAATATATGTTGCAGGAACCACTGCCAAGACATGTGTAACGGAATTTATTTTGAGACGCACTCCACAAAAACCACAACTAAGAACAGATACTATTTTCAAAGAACTTGAGAACTGTTAATATCTTGAACTGCACAATTGGTTTTGCAGCATGTTCTGACCAAAGACATGACCAGAACCTAACGTGAGTTTAATTTAAAGAATCAAAGTACCCTATGTGCTAAATCCAATCACTCCAAGGCTCTTTTGCCTGCACCACTAATGGACCTGGACACAGTACAAGAGAAGCAGCCTCCCACTTTTCCTCCCCTTCCCCTCCTGCTCTCGTCAGCTTGCTGACTCCTCAAGAAGCTGACTTCAGGAGTTTGACGTATTGCTCCAAAACACATAAAAAGATTTTACTAATTTTTTATTGCTCATAAAACATCAAAGCTACCTCCCCTTCTGGTTTCCCAGCAAGCAGTAGTTTCCCCCTTTTTTAAGCTAAATAAAACTACAGGGAGCCAATTAAAAAACTAAAACCTAATAACTAAGCTTTCCTCTGTATATATTAATCTCTCAAATTTAAATTTAGGATATATCTAGGTCTCTCAGCCCACTTCTAATGTCAGTAGCATAGTTTGAAATTACTGCTAGACATGTAATTGGGTAACTAAACAACAAAAAAATGGAGATACTTACTGTTAGCAGGCTTACATATATATTACTATATAGTACCTGTCAAAATTCTTCAGAATCAAGTGGTAAATAACTGTGAGGTACCTATGCTGGTGCAACTCAAACAGCATAGGTACCCTGCTTTGTATCTTTATTTTTACTTTTTACTTTATTTTTACCACTTTGCATCCCGTGGTTTTAAGGATGCGGTCAGCCCAAGATGAAAGAATGTAACCTTGACAATCTCATTTATCTTATGAGTTGCAGCTCACTTTAACTGGTAGCAAATAATCCATTTTTGTCTCCTATCGTTCGATGTCCTCCAAGTTGCTTTGGAAGAAACATGGCTGGGGAGGAGGTGAAATCAGTGAATCTGAAAACAGATCTCAGCCATGTCACTTGAATCAAGCAGCAAGATGGTGAAACTTTCAAAAAGGGGGAAAAGCACAGTTGTTGGGATGAAAGCTGATTTAAATTTAAGAAACTGTTGACTTTACAGTACTCGAATGTATTTTACACCCTATTAATGTAAGGAAAATCCAATATTAACACTGACAGATTAACAGTTACTATTGCTCATTTTCTGTATATTAACCCTTTGCAGTTGGCAGCAATCTGGATTGTGCTTCCACACAATAACATGGAATATATGTTAGTAAAGAAAAACACCTCATACCACCACCAATAAAAACCAAACAAATCCATGATGAAACTGGCAAAGGAAACTACTTCAAATCATCATTTCTAACATGATAGTTTTCATTACAACCGTGTCTTTTTAGGCTAAGTATTGCAGATCAGCAATTTAACACACAGTAGTTGCTTTAACAACAATAATTGTTGTGTTGGATGATAAAGTCTTCCCATAAGAAAATCTCAAGAAAAGCAACAGTTATCATTCCCAACCTAGAAGGCAGATGCACAGCCTACTGCTAACATTTGTAATCACAGAATAGTACTTTTATATTTTTCCTCCAGGTCACACACAGCTACGACTGCAGTATTTCAGGGTGTAACCTCTGGTTGGGGCCTTCTCCAAAAACTATTATGGTACTTAAATTACTTTTAAACAGAAAAAGAGAATTTAAACCTGCAACAGCTTTTTTTGGATCATCAGCGTATTTCTGAGATGGTAAGCAAGACAAATGCTAAGCGTGACAAAAAATAAAAAATGTCATTTATGAAGGAGTGTTCAATCACTCATTTTCTTTCAAGCATTTTATATACACAGCTAAGCTCAAAATAATTAATAAATTTGATAATTAGACACTGTTTATCACTCCTAATAGGAAGAAGAATTTATACGCTAGAATACGTAGAAAATTAGGACACCACTTCTTTCTTTTCTTTAGCAAGGAAACTTTGTTCCTCCAGGAATGTTCAAATTGTTTTAGATTTCTCTCAATTTGAAACAACAATTTAGAAATAAATTAAGACCATTTAGATTCACAAGGGCTTTAAAGAAACGAGATGTTTTTCATCAAGATGCATCACATTACTACTTCATGCAAGCCACATTTAGCCTCTCTATTTTGAACTACTCCCAACCGGTTATTTAATATGTGCACATTATAAGTAAAACATGATACACATAATTTTATATCATGTGCAATTTATTGATACAAAAGCAAAAAATGCATCAAACTCAAGCGCTACACTTCTTAATTCCTTGAGAACTAAGAACTACTTACCATTGAAATAAAAAAGAAAAAGCAATTCTTTAAAAAAACGGGATCATCAATATAAAAAAAACCCACCACAGTTTTCCAAACCTCACGTTTAAGCAGTTCAGGCCACATGAACTTTTTATAATTTGCAGATGACTGGAACACTGATCTTTGGCAGGATACCAGCCAGCCAGGACACCAGGGAAAGTGCTTGGCATTTGAAAAACAAGTTATTCTACTTGATAATAGCCCAACCTTTGTAATCAGTGACTTGATCACCATTACGTAACAGCAACTGCATCTTCACTTCTGATGAGGAGCAGGCTTTATGGTACTCAAACATTTCACAACGTCCAGAACAGTCTACATCCCACCACCCTTCACCGCCCTAGATCAAGAGAACCACCACCTTCTCCTTCCCTTCAGCGAGCTGAGGAAGTTCAGAAGCCCATCCAGTTTACAGCCTGTTGGCAACTCAGAAAGGAGGGGGGACCCAGCCAGCACGGCCCAGTGACGACGGCAGTTCATCAAAGTGCTTTCAGGAGAACAGCTGATCCAATGGTGCGGCTTAATGCCTCCTGCACTGCCAGAGAAGACGCGCAGCGCTGCACAGCACAGGGGCTGCACACAGGCTGGCTGCAGCAAAGCAAACGCTTTGGCTGTTGCTAGTACTCAGCTTTGGCGGACTGGAGGCTCGCCCAAACTTCAGGAGTTATGACAAGTGTTACCATGTGTTATGACAACAGCCTACAACTGCTTTTTCAAAGAAAGATGTGCCACCGTCTCACAGTGGGTACAGACAGGCCAATAATTTAGTGGGGAGTCAGAAACAGAATATCCAATTTCATCACCTTTCCACTTTGCATTTCTCCCGTTTCCTATCAGATTTCAAATCTACTTTGGTTTCATCTCCTTCTTTTATAAACACTAGGGTTAAGAATTTCAGATACTGTCGTTTTACAGACACTTCCTCCTCTATCAAGATATTATATGGGGGGGGATTAAAAGCTACTGCTAAATGAGGTTATGAACAGTAGCTAAGGAATAATAACCTGGCATGGGAAGATTTATAATAATGGAGATAGTGAGAATATAAAAAGCATGTACTATGTTTTCCCCAGCATTCTAGCTTCCAACCATTTTCAGCCAAAGGCCCTTCCTTGGTTTGCAGTGGCTTATTTCTTTGGAGGTCTCTTCTCTGGTCTCCCCTTCAGCTCATGTGATCTTTTAAAATTCACAGTATCTTTTGGCAGGGAAGTCCCCAACATCCACTGCTTTCTGCATAAATAGCCAAGGCCTTTTTTGTTCCATCTCACCCATCTAGTGCCAGCACACAGATTTTTTTGTGCCCATCTCAGCCCAGTGATGCACCATTAAGCCTACCAGTACACTATTACCATAGCTGTCTATGACTTCACATGCACAGAAGATCTGAAAAAACTTTAGGTAAGATTCTTCATTTTCCCATCTACTTTTGTGTTTCTATAAAAGGGGTGTAGTAATAATAAAGTGTAACAACAACATTCTGCATAAACACGACACATAACCAGTCTTACCAGAATTTGGAAGTAGAAATACCAATGCTATTTTCTTCACTGCATTTGAAGTGTATGATCCGTTGGGCTGCTCTTGCACGTTTTTCCCATGCAGTGTTATGTATTACAGCAGAAATAGAATGCAAATGTAAGTCAGAGGAGTTACAAATGGAATGAGTCATCACAAACAGCAACAGAAACAGCTGGTAGGCTCCCACTAGTGCCATCAGGTACACAATGCAAGGAAAACCACTGCTTTTTTACTGTAGGATACTCTACAATGACATAAGCTTGTTGTCCACAGGGATTTGTCACTGGCTGTTTATAAAGTCCAGGTGTAACAATCGTTTCCTTCAGGATGCAAGTGTGAACTACAAAGTCAGTAAGAGAGGATCCAGCTGTGGGATGTCAAGGCTCTTGGTTAATGAAAAAACTTGGTATGGGAAGAGGGAAAGGAGGAAGAGTTTGTGGGAGTTCAACTTTCTCACATCTTCTTCAAATATGTCTACTTTTAAGGCACAGAAAAACAACCAGTCAAGCTGATTGGAGAAACTGAATAAAGGTTCCCACATCCATATAAATATTCTAAGTGTTTTGCATAAAGCTACTGCTAAGGTAGCACTTCACTGATACCCCCAAAACTTTGAGTCTGGGAGTCTTCCAAATGGATACTAAGGCAGAACTCATCTGGTTTCTTTGAAGCAAGCTAGTTATGTTATGAACAGTTGTTGATAGGTATCATGATAAAAAAAAAATCAGCTATCCACAGGATGAAACGAGTTTTTTTGAAAAATATTCAGTATCATCAAAAGTTTGTTAAGCTATTAAAAAAATAAGATTAATCCTATAAGATAGATAATTTCTAATGAAGAAAGTTGACAATCATTGCCCTAAATTTTTGCAAATAAGTAACTGCCTAGCTCCAGATACTATCATGAGTAGCCACCATGAATCACAGCAGCCCCCCTGCAGGTGAGAGGAGGAATTTTTGCAGTGGGTGGGGTACTCCTATTGCAGCCTTATTTCCAGTGGTTAACTATACTAGAAGTTTAAGAGTGACTTTTCAGCAAACACAAGCAGAACAAATGCTAATTTCTTTGCAAGCTAAACAGAAATACACTCAATCCACTTCCTGGTATTGACATAGTACATTGTTCTAAATGCATCCATTGTAAATAGAATATAATAGCTTTACCAAAGGAAAACAGTTAAGAAATAGTTATACGTGGATCATGGTAGGAATTTTTTGTTTTAATTTGTTTGTCTACCACTCCTTGATAGCTACACAAGCTTCTTGAAAAATATTTTTCCCTGTGTGGTATGCACACACTTCCATCTTTGCAACTACCAGGTCTCCAGGTCCTAGGTTTTCTCTCCCGACAGCACAAAGCAAGCAGTGACATTTATAAATATAACTGTTGGCTCTAAAAGGTTTGACAGAAGAGGTGGCAGAAAAGTAAACAGTCTGCCCACCCACTGGGGACCCTCGAGTCAAGGACTAAGTTACAGTAACTTAATTACAGGAAACTCCTTTCTCAACTGTCTGCTCCTGTGTGCTGCCTGGCTGAACTGCAGTATGTGGAGCAGTGGGTCCGTGGGTGAGGGGCAGGGAGGGGCACTGCGAGGTTAAAGCAACACTGGCTTTTTCAGAGTTTCCAGATAATCAGTTACTTGCCCACACTTTGCTCAACCCAACTTGACCCTGGTAAACATAAAAGGTTAATTGTTAGAAATTTGTAGCAACAAATACACCTTTTTCTTTTCTTTTAACCAATGACTGCAAGAGTATTTCTTTGGAAAAAAACCAAGTAGTAATAAGATTATAAGACTTCTGAAATAATTACAGAAGTTCACATAAATATTTATGCACATAAGGAGCATTGATATTTTAACCATGAGAAATGAAACATGCACTTCTCAATTCTGACTCAGTCATACCAGTGAAACATTTCTACATACTAGTTAACTGTATAAATGCTAAGTAAATAGAGATACATATAATCAAAGACTAACTATGGAAGTTTATCTTGTAAATCCATGCTACAGCAGCACCTGGCATACATGCCTGACAATTTTTTTAAAAGTAAACATTATTATTCAATCAACATCTTTGAAAGTATTTTTGACATTAAACCAACAAAACTCTGGTTAACTTCCAGCACTAATGATTTTATATCATTAGAAGACACTACTAAGTTTCATCTATAGTAAAGCATTCTCATCAAGATGTAAAATCGGGTCTGTAAGTTAAGCTTCATTTTTATTCATTATTTCACTTTTTTTTTAATGTCTAAAAATTTTAATTGCTCAAAAGAGCAATTAAAAACAAAGCATCCAGATTAAACCAAGTTTTGTTTTAGTAAACATTTCATTTGTAAAAGCACACACACAAAACCACACAGAATATTCTGAGTTGGAAGGGACCCACAAGGACCACCACGTCCAACTCTTATGTGAATGACCCATACAGGGATTGAAGCTGTGACCTCGGCTTTATTAGCACCCTGCTCTAACCAACCGAGCAAAGACATTTTATACAAACTGCTGGAATAACTTAATGAGCTCTTATCTCACCAGAATACAAGGATAACTGCAATCTGGAAATTAAGATCATTCTGAATCTCATAATTTTGGTTAGCTATATTTTATAGTAGACTTTTGCTCTAAGTGGGCTCACCACAATGCTTTTAGCGTAAGTATTTACTTATAACGGCAACACACAAGATGTGGACCAGAGAGAGCTCAGTCTTTAAAAGACTAGCTGTAATTGCTTCTCCTCTTGTGTTGAGAGTTCTCCTAGTAACATGTGTTAAGCTTTACAGTAAATTTTAAAAAGACCTTCTGCAGTTATGTGAAACTTAATACCCATTACATGGAGAGAAATGCCTTTCTCTGCTATTATTGATGCACTTGTGGAAATTATTACTGCAGCATTTCCTCCTTGCCTTTCAAATGCCAAAACTGAGGTTCACGAAAATATTTAAAACGAAATTTTGAGATGCCTGTTTTGAGGCACAGAATAAACCAGCCTGAGCTGTAAGCTTTAGTCGAACTAAAACACACATTTTAATAAATACTGCCCTTGTGTGAGGACAGCAATGATCTAGAAAGCAAGGCTATACAAGAGCTACTACAGGTTTTGACACAATACTCTCAGAAACACCTTGCAACCTTTATGTGAAACAGCAACTTTAAGAAAAATATTTTAATGGTACATCCAGCAGTGACTGAGGAAGGAATCAAATTAGCAGGATTGCAATTGTTTTCAAAGAATGAATTTTCCCTGAAACCAAGTACCAAACCTTCAGATGTGGGAATTTGAAGTTAATAGACCCTGAGAAGAAAAATATGGTCTGACTGAGCATTCAAGATTCCAGTGATTTTAGTGAAAATCATGCATAGTGAAAATCACCTCCCTGTATCAATCATCCCACGTCTTAAATGTCAGCTTTCGCTCTGTGAAACTCAAGTATCCCACATGAAAAACTGGCCTCATTTAACAAGATATCTTTAGCAAATGGGACAAAACATCTTCTCCAACACTGAAATCCTAGCACTGCACTGGTCCTTCCCCCTCATTACATATTTTAGAACTATCATGGATGATGGGCTAGAGAGGGATGGAGAGGCTACACAAAAGTAAGTGAAAATGTTCTGCTATCTAGATAAACATGCACATATATTAATTCAGCTCTCCCTTAAATTTAAGGCCAGTAAGAGAAACTCAGTTCTTGACTTGAAAAATTATTTACAGAATCCCAATGCTTTTTTTTTTCAGTAGTCAAAAAAATGGAAGAAAACTACTAACCTTCACTTCTGGGCACAGGCTCTGTACCACCCGGTGTTTTATCTGGCATCTCTGCAGGCACAGGCGTAGTAAAACCTAATGGACACAAAGAAAGTGTTCTCCATCAAAACCAGTACATTTTGGTACGGCACTCCCCTGCTTCCCAGCCCACGTGAAGGACGGATTTTCAGCTTTCACCATTTCTGTGTTTGTATGTAAGAGGTGTAAACAGGCAAAACTCTCTAGGGATTAACTGCAATACCATTCAGAAGACTCTCACCTGGATGCACTGCCAGCTAGGCAGGCACAAAAGAACCCTCTAATACCTGAAAGCACTAATTACATCTGGTAAACTTCTGTCTTTGAGTTTGTACATTTTTCCCCCTCAGTTAATTTCTAGTGAGGGGTCTATGAACTGGGATGGAAGAGCTGCTTACACACTCACACTGCTGAAGTTAACAATGGAGTGACCATCTGGAGGGTCACATCAGCTTGAATTAAACAGAAAACCCCACTAACTTAAAGCTTAACTGTGCTGTAGAGCACCAATATTTCTTTTATAACAGCAGTGGGCAGAGAAGAAAAGGCTTCTCAAGAAGGCAGTGAGAGCCTGTCTCCTTTTACCTCATGTACCCTCTGTGGTACTGGCTGATGGTCAATATGAGGCCCCCACATACTGACTGGGATTTTGTATCCTCCTTTTTAGCACCTCTGAATATTTTCCCTTCACCAGCTACACTGACACTCCACTTCACATGGCAAAAGCCTCGAGATCAGATAGGATGCACCAAGAAAAGACAAATCAGAAAGGACTCTCTGCCTGAAGGAGACTGTGTGCTAAGTGGGGCAGGGACTTCACCTCAGCTGACAATTCACACAGCTCACTGCTGTGTACAGCACTGTAGAGAGTGCACAGCATTGGAAGTATTCACAGTACAGCCTGAATTCCTAATGAAGTCATTCAATCATCTAATTTCTACAATGCAAAGAGCTGATTTGGCAGGTAGATTTCAAGACGACCATCAGATTCAGTTATGGGAGACCTCTCTGGATAACTCTGCAGCAGAACTGAGACTGAACTCCAATAAATGACGGGTTTTTTCCTCTTTAAATTATGTTGCTTTCTAATTCATGTGGCTTGTTTTGAATCCTATCACCAGACGTAAAACATTTCTCCCCTAGCGTCCAATAAAAGGCTTAAGTTGATATTACAACCAAACTATACAAAATTCGTAGGATTTCTCAAGCAGTTTAAGTCCTAAAATAGTATTTTACATGTGTTATCCAGGGCAAGTGTATTTATCATATTTAATTCATATATATGTAAAATACTTAGAAACATTAGACATGTGAGGCTACAATCCACTAGCACATCCTAGGGTAGAAATTAACTTCTATGCAGCTGATGGAAATTCTACTACACATGATTTTCTAGATCAGCCAATTCATCTCTACTCAAGATAAAATCCACCATGTCTTACTCAGGAATTACTTTGTCTTTATCATAGATGTTTTATCCATACAACAGCACATATACTGACGACTGGGAGCTAGCTAAAGATCTTCTCTAACTCCCCAAAATGAATAGTTATAATGCGCATCCACAGAAGGTCTGGGTTTGAATTAATAAACCACAGCTGGACAATGCCACAAACTCAACAAACAAGTGTGCCTGCAACAGAGGTTTAAAGAACTATAAACACCTAGTGGTGTCCAAAATCCTTTATAAATCTACTGTAAAATACAATCAACTCTCCAGAAGACAATTAAAAAAATTAATTTGTTCTTCAGATTACTCAAATTTAATTATCTATGCTTAATCATCCCTAAACTGTTGGCTAGAATAAATACACCAACTAATTCTAAAACTTGGCAAGCTCATGTCTAACCCTCTGCATTCAATGATGCACTACATATTGTCTGAACATTGCACCAGTTTATAAATCTAATTTCAGTTATCCAGTGATTTACTAGTAAATAGGAGCTAGTTAATCACACAATGTATTTGAACTAAGAAATTACATCAATAAATACTAGATTTACTTTGTGATTCATTTTAAAATACAAAAAAATATTTTCTGAAAATTTTAAGTTTTAAATAAGTCATTTCTTATCACTTATTCAGGAAACAATATGTTTAAAATGGAAAAAACATGAATATCCACATACTTGTTTTCTGGTTTTGGTTGATTTGAGTTGGGTAGAATTGAAATAAATATGTAAGTAAACTTCACCATGAAAACACTCACGGAGTCACTCACTGACATGTTAATGACAAAAAAATCAGTCATCCCAGAAATAATTTTGGGCTTCTTTACTGACACTTTGTAGAGACGCTAAATACCTCCTCTGCTTGTTTTGCCCTGATTTTTATTTACATAAGTCCAATTTTTTCTTGTCTAAAGTAAACTTGACTTTCTAAGGAAGTGATAGCCTTGCTTTTATTGTTATCAAAACTCAACACCAGAAAGCATTTCTACTGCAAGTAAGACGTGCCCCAACAGTAATTTCTCTGAATTTAATGGAGTTCCTGTGCTCATCCCTCTCTATGGAGCGTGACCTATCAATCCCATCACAAAACCACATTGGATTCAAATGTGCACTGAATGACCTTGTCATTTTTAATAATGGAACACTAACTTGAAAGCTGGATCATTCAATTACTGCACACAAACCAAGGTATTTATTGAACAGGCTCAGACCTGCCACAGCTACAACTCTGTTTCAAGAGCTCATTTGGATAATCCACGGCAATTTTTATAACTACCGTCCCACTAATGGTTTTCTACAGACTTACCAATTAAGTGGCTCTGCATTACAAAAAGTGGTATCAAGGGAGGCTTAACACAGTGACAAGAGGTTGAAGAAAGTCAGCCTCGGTACCTAGAAAAGTGCATCTTCAGAACACTGTCTAGAAACTCTTACCATCATAGAATTATTTAGGTTGGAAAAGACCTCTAAGCTCACCAAGTCCAGCTGTTAACCTGACACTGCCAAGCTGACCATTAAACCATGGCCCTAAGTGCCACATCTACCTGTCCCAAATACCTCCAGGGATGGTGACTACACATCTTCCCTAGGCAGCCTGTTCCAATGCTTGACAACGCTTTCCATAAGAAATTTTTCCAAATATTCTTATCATTGTCTGTAATGGTTTCCAGTAATGGAAGGCTGAAATTTGTTGCTGTTTCCCCAGCTTTTTCTAAATCACACAGGAGGTTAGTAGTACCAGAATAGTACAACCAGATGCAAACATGACACAGTCTTCAACATTTTCCCATGTCATTGCCAATTAAAAACACTACACCTGAAAACTGAAGTCCAGTAATGTGGCACAGAATGACTTTATGATGTCTTTAAAAAGCACACAAATCCATATATTTTAAAATCTATAAAGTATGTTTTCCCTCTTCTGTCTCATTAATGCAAACCAGTTCCACACTGTTGCTAGAAATTGAAGAACATACTGAAAAACTTTTGAAAATAAAGAAATACAGAACTCTGCTCTTGTTTTCTGTAACACATCAAGTTTTGAATTACTCAGAAACCAGAAGTCAATATTTAGCATTCCTTTATTCATAAATAAAGTTCCTCCTTTTAATCTAGGAAGGAAATCTCTGACAAATACTTTTCATCAGATTAGGAAAGTAAATCTCTCTCTCTGCAGTAAAGCCAAGCAGGACTCATGTAAAACCCAGCAGAGAAGCAGTGTTTGGGGTACAACCTTGCTAGCAAATGTAAAAGAAAGTAATACCTACTTATTTTCTATTCAAATAGTTTCTGTTTATCCAGACAATCGTATTAGTAGTAGTATCCCAAAGTTTGCAATGATTTCAAGATCAATCAAATAGAGTACCTTATAAAAACATTCCTGTTAGACCCTTACAAATCCTCTTGCAATATAATTTTTGAAACAACTTTAATTGTCTCTGAATCTCACGCTCAGCTATTCTAATAGTCCATGAGGTACCTTGTATTTCTGAATTCATCAGTCAAAGCTGCTACCTATGGCTTAGTCAGACCACTTTTTCACAGAACATCCTAGTAAGAAAACTTGAGATACATAGGCATTCATAATTTATGAATAAACACAGCTATACTGTTTACATTTCTCAATTAAGCAAAACTCTTTTAACAGTAACCAAAAACATTCAGATGTATGACCACGCATTTTCACGGGCCACAATCAGCTAGGGCCACCCAAACAGACATACTGGGAGGTCCTAGTTCAAGAAATTTGTTGTTCCTTCCTGTAGGTTGATTTGCCTTTCAAATCCTGAGCTGCTAAAAACTGAAATCAGCTTTAATGTTAGGAAAAGTGTAAAATCCTGTAAACACAGCATCAGAACCGGTAGTATTCTATAGGTGAATTAATAAAACATTCACATTTATAGCATGGGTGGCTAAAAAATATTTTTTTAAAAGCATGCTCACAAAAAATATGTATTAGTTGTGTTTCACAGACAAATGGAGTCCTTGTCACTTTAACTAACTGTACTTTGCTAAAAAAAAAATTAAAAAAAAATTAAAAAAAAAATCAACCCCAACTACTAGTAAGGGTTTCCAGTTATTCAAAATCACTGTTGATTGAAGCATCACAATTTTCACTTCTAAAGTTTCATGGACAAGTTTTCATTGGAGAGAAGACTTCTGTTCCATTTTTGTTCTTTTGGCAGTTTATTGTTGCATTCTCAAAAAAGCATCAAGCAGCTTGAAAGAAACTATTGTTCATCATAGGACTGTTTGCAGTTGTAACTATGGAGTCCAACTATGTATTTATGTTGAACAATAATCATCACTAACCAAAATCTAATCTGAACCACCTCCTTTTCATCAAATCCCTGGCCCCCAGTCTACATCTGTTCCAAATAGCTGGAAGTGATCATAATTTTAAAAGCTGGTTGGATTTCTTCAAAATAGTGTCAAATACACTGCCTTAGACACTGCATTTCCCCCCATCTTCCAAAGGCACAACCAGCACTAATATTAAGATTCTGCTGTGGCCACTTTACTCACAATCAAAATATATGTTCCCTTACAATACTGTATTACAATTTTAAATGCAGCCTTTTACTGATTAAACAGTCAGTGCTTTATACATACAGATCAATACATGTAAAACAACTGAAGTTCTGAAGTTCCACATTACATATTGTGCTGTTGGTACAATAGCAAAGCTATCTGTTGGTTTATTTTTAAACAGTATTTGGATGAGTTCTTCCTGCAGCAATGAAAAAATGGGGCAAGAGGGGTGGGAAGAAAATGGTTATCAGTAGGTTTTTTGACATGAAATATTTTGCAAAGAAATAAGGACAATTGGATGTTCAGAGACAGCCTGCGTAGACATCCACCCTTCTCGGATGAATGGTATTGGATATTGCATTTCCTAATGCAAAACAACTCACAGAACCCCAAAACCAGCACTCAAATACTCAGGTTTCAGGATGAACTCCAAACTCCAAGTTTGGCTATGGCAAAACTCATACACACATCAACACAACCAGAACCTGACATTTGGCTGTTAAACACTGTATGTATCTTTCTTAGAGAATAAGGACATCTGACCCTGATGTAGTTTTTGCCATTTGTTTGCCTACAAAATCCCTTCTGGAGCAAATGACTTGATGCTCTGAACCCCACGAGAATAGCTTTGATCCCAGGTCACATGAACCATAAAAGGAAGTTTATATGCTAACACTAACACAATTCTTTCACATGAACAAAGAAATGACACCGAAAGAAAGCCTAAATAACACTGAGAGAAAGGATAGAAGTTATGAGGACACAAACCAAGCCTCATTGCTGTTCTTACTCACCACCACCCTCAGCCTAACTATTATGGCAGTAACCTGTTTAGGAATCAAGTGTTATTTCAAGTTAATAGTTATTCCTTCAAAATTGCACAGAATTCTAATGGCTCCTTTCATTCCCTTCCAGCAGCGCTCTGGATGTGGGTGTGAGTTACAGCTTCCCTTCTCCAACAATCCTCTCCTTCAAAGTCCCACAAAAATCTTCTAGTCTTTTTTCCCCTGCACATCAATGCATACCAAAACGTTCCAGCTTTGGGGGGCTTTGCTGGAGTTTGGGGTTTGGGTTTTGTGGGGTTTTTTGGTAAGATGCTACACATTTTGCTGATTTTCCCAAACAAGGTCACCCATGCTTTCACTTTCTTTTCCACAGAAAGGCAGCAACAGTGGCACTTACAACAAATGTAGCAAGAGATGAGTTGGTCCAAAGAGCATCTGATCTATATTGGCGAGAAGGAGCCAATTTACACATTTGCCCCACTGATGAATGTCATCACGCTCTGTTCTGCCCACTTCTTCAAAACATACTAAATCTACAGCATCATCTGCCTAGTTTCTGGAACTAATCACCCATCCATACTGCAGCTGCAATCCAAAGAACACAACTTTTTGCCAGCAGACAAAGACCAAATCACAGAATCCCTCTGTCACTTTCATTCTGGCTTACTGTAATTCACCACGTTTGAATGTGAAAAACATCACAAATGTTCTAATATAAGGAATGAGCTGTCTGGCTCCTCTGTGGTTTAGCTGCTATGCATATATCTTCGTCCTCCCGTCTCTCCAATAGTTCTGAATCCATGCCCAGTGCTATTCCAAGGCTTTGGTCACGGTTTTCCAAACCCACTAAAAGATCAAGCTCAGAAGCTAATCACTGTGTTTCAGCCTGCAAGGCAAGACAGCGTATTTTTTACAAAGTAACACAGGACATGAGGTCTAGAAGAGAATGTGACACAGTGTTTTCTCCTTCAAACTTTGTATAGAATGAACTTCTTGAAGAGATGAGCCATACTCAACGTTTGGTCAGTGTCCAGCCACATAGCAAGGCTCCTTACTTAACAGCATATGCTGCTACTATGCCAAGCGAAACAAAGAGGAAACCTTCCCCACGGGGTCTTCTGGGAGAAGGAAGTGGGATCAAAACCCCTGTGAAGCATAAGCTGAAAGCCTAAGCAGAAAGATGTCAGCTTTAACTGGTGAAATGCATGTATTTCCTGCACGTATGTATTAACTCTGTGCTGATCACAGCAGTTTCTCAGCTCAGCAGAAGTGCTATCTTTCAAAGTCAAGTCATTTCACTGCAGTTTGCAGGAAATTACTTAGTATAATGAATCACTGCTAATTTTCTTTCCGTGGAAATGAATCGTTAATGAGCATTTTTGAACACACTTTTTAGCATGCTCTCTTTGATCCCCGCAGCTTTGCTCAGGAGCAGCCGTACACCGCATACAACCAGGCTGCGCTCCAGAGAGCTGCCAGACAACAACCTAACGCCTCCTCCTGTGGCGCTGGGAAATCGCGACAGCGCTGTCCCAGGACAAAGCCTCTCTGAGCCCCGGAGCCACCGGTTCCAGCGGAGCTCCCGCAGGTGGCACTAGCTGCTGCTCATCGTGGTGCCACACGCTGCCCTGTTGGCAGACAAATCGCAGTGCTTGCAGCAGAATCTGCCTCTCTCTCTCCTGGCCAGTGCGCGGGGCAAGGGCTGTAAATCCTTACAACCTTCAGGTATCTGAATGGTCCTGCTGATCGCGCCGAGTCTGGATTTGGGTCTGGGTAGCCTGACAGCTCAGCTGCTTTACCACCTTTTGCTTATTTCCAAACTCCTTATAATCAGAAGGAACAGAATTATTTTGTAAAGCACTGGGCATTTTTCAAATTATATACATATATTGCTCCTCATGTCTTTGCACAGCGCAGTTAATCTCAGCAGCCCTCCCAGGTCTTCACTAAAGTTTAAAAAAACCCCACAGGAACAAAGGAAAAAAATCCATCAAAAGATCATGTTTCACTTACATACAGAAGGTCTGTCACTTCAGACACTTTCTTTTGAATCTAAGCTTGAGAAAATAGACAGACTTGGGTAAGGTGGCTCAGCACAGGACATGCCTGATATACACTGATGAAAAACATGGAAAAGCTGGATAAGCAGGTCAGTCCCAAGATATTTAGAGACTCTGAGGCAAGTCTCAGCACAGACTGCTGTGAGTACAGCAGTA
The DNA here is from genome assembly GCA_013400975.1 of Atrichornis clamosus. Classification (NCBI taxonomy): domain Eukaryota; kingdom Metazoa; phylum Chordata; class Aves; order Passeriformes; family Menuridae; genus Atrichornis; species Atrichornis clamosus. The sequence goes on from WBMZ01014813.1 coordinate 96,746, forward strand.
GCAAGTCATAGCTGCCAAGAACAGCTATCGTTATCACAAAATACTGTTGTCATCTACTCAAAGAAATCTGCTGCTCAACAAGCATACAGTGAAGCACACAATGTAGTCCACACAAACCATTTTCTGAGCAACTAAAAAAGAACCCCATGGAATGAATTACATGTAGTAGCTCTGCAAAATCCAACCAACAGCACAGTTGGCATCATTGACGTTTATAAAGATAGATATAAAACATTTTAATTGTGCTACCCTTACACTGTTTTCTGATTTCATTTTTTATATAATACTAGTTCTACTGTTAAGTGCTGATTAGGGCCACCCACAGAAAACTGAATTTAAAACAAATTATTTATTTTATTTGAAAATAAAACCAAATGTCTCAGCATAGACAAGAATACACAGTTCAACATTTTCTATAATACAAGAGCTTATTTCCAAAACAATTAAGTTGTGAATCTTCAGTAATGCATATACCAAGTGCAGAAATAGCACAAAAAGCACTATGCACATACACCAGCTACAGCTCTGAAGAGACTAAAGGATTTTAGGGTACAAGTCCTCACATTGCAGTAACAGTCAAATCCATGGCCAGAACCCTGCCAGTTGCCAGAAAAGAATACATTACTTTTCCCTCAACGAATTTGCTGATACTGTTAGAATTTACACAGTCATTTTATCATGTCCCCCTGCATACAGTCTCTGGACATTACTTTTACAGCTGCACTTCCACCTTGCTCACCGATCTCCCCTCCAACAACACACTCCAGTTATCTGAGTGTTCAGACTTTGTGGGGAGAAAAAAAAAATTACAGTATTTTTTTAAAAATCTACATTTGGTACTTTGACTGGTCACTGGAATCCCCTCTTCTTACATCTTTCTCAAGAGAAAATACAACTATGTATGCATTAGGTCTTATTTTTTTGTCAGAGCAAGTCCAGATGAGGGTCACGAAGTTGATTAGAGGGATGGAGTACCTCCCCTATGAGGAATGGCTGAGACAATTGGGATTCTTCAGCCTGGAGAAGAGAAGGCTTTAGGGTGACCTGACTGTGAACTTCCAGTACCTGAAGGGAGCCTATGAGAAAGCTGGAGAGGGATTTTTTTACAAGAACATGCAGTGACAGGACAAGTGAGAATGGCTTCAAACTGAAAGAGAGTAGGTTTAGATATCAGGAAGAAATTCTTTACTTTGACAGTGGTGAGGCACTGGAAGAAGTTGCTCTGAGAAGTGGTAGATGCCCCATCCCTGGAAGTGTTTAAGGTGAGGTTGGATGGAGCTCTGAGCAACCTGGTCTAGTGGAAGGTGTCTCTGCCCATGGCAGGTGGGGGATTGGACCTAGATGATCTAAGTTCCTTCCAACCCAAGCCATTCCATGATTTCATTCTAGCAAGGTGCCCACCTTAAACCTCACTACTGGGCCAAAAGTTCTGACTTAATAAATGCAGCAAAAAAAAAAAAACCCAAAACATTCCACGGCTGGATATGAACTTGCCAAACTTCTTGAACAGCAAAGATGGCTTTATAGTGCATACAGTTAAAAGAAAACTGAAGAGGAAAGAATTTCAGCATTGTTTATCTCAGAATTATTCAAATTCCTTTCAAAGCTCTCAACTTTGCTACAATTAGGAGAGACGCTGCTTTGGCTAATAAACAATCACAGAGATGCACACATGCAGAGTCCCTCTTTAGTCTTCTTCACGTTCTGTCCCTCTTTAGTCTTTTTAATATTCAAGTCTCTGGTGGTCAGCAATTACAAGTTTAAGATTCCTGGTTAAGGGCAAGGACCGCTGCTGCTGTTTTATGCTGCTCATGGATATTAAAAAACCCAACCAAACACAATTAAAAAAACCTTTCCAAAAACCCCATCACAGCAAATAAGTTTAAGATTCCTGGTTAAGGGCAAGGACCGCTGCTGCTGTTTTATGCTGCTCATGGATATTAAAAAACCCAACCAAACAAACAAGAGCAATAATCCAGCTAGCATCCTAACAGTCAACTTTCATTGCCTTTTCTCTGTTATAAAGGCAAAACCAAGAAAAACAAACAAACAAGCAACCCTTCAGACTTGCATCTGACATACACAGTAAAGAGACCCTGGTACCTGCTTTCACAGGCTGTAAGTCTCCTCCACATTGTTTTTCTATTAGAGATGCTGTGTAGCACTTAACAAGACACTTCTCTTTTTTCTTGATACCTGTGCTTGGGATATCACTAAACATCATCTTGTAAAAGACCACTGTTGTGCAAATTCATCATTTCACCATAGGCTCAAGTAGTGGAGGAAATAAAATCAAAACAGGCTGCAAGGGAGCAAAGCTGATGTTGGAGCACAAGGAATCCAATTACAACAAACAAGTCAAATAACAGTGAAAATAAACTATAATATGCAAAACCTTAAATTAATTTGAGTCCAGTCCTATGTGCTGAATAAATTTTACAGTGATGGACAGCACACCAATGAATTCCAATACGTCTGAAGAATTTGGTAATGCTGGGAGAAACAATCTTACCGTGTCCGCATGCATTTCACCTTCTGACACTCCCTTTTTGCATTTTCATTTCCGTTTCAGGAAATTTCTTGACACCCAACTAAAGCTCACTAACTCTGTCACATTTACTCTACAGAAAAAAAGGAAACAACCTTGCCATCCACTTAGTAAGGACATCAGGCCATGTCTATCGTGCAGGGTGTCTCTCTTGAAACCACAGGGCTATGATAATAATGAAGGTTTTTTCTGGGGTTTGTTTTGTTCTAAAGGAAAACTTTATAGCCCTCTCACAGAGAAATTCTTGATATTTTAAGGTCAGTAAAAAGCTGCTATCTGTGGAGCAAACAGAATTCGTATGTATTTTAACTCTGTGTAGGGCCAAGTCAAGGCACTGAGATAGTGAATGACATCTTCCTCAACTCACATAACCAGAATGCAACACAAACCTTGAAACCACATTCACAGATAACTTGAAAGCGATAAGGTGCATCCAAAAGCAAATACTCAAAGACTATAGAACAACCCAAAGCTTTTCAAGAGCATAAATACAGAATAATCCAGTTCAAAGTCAGCTGTTTCAGGCATATTTCTTCTCTTCACTTAAACATGTTTCTAAAAGCTCCCTAAAAAAACCAAACCAAACCCACAAATGCTGCTCTGCACGAAATTAAAATCACAAGTACATTCTCTCATGTGCACATTTTTTCAAAGCACTGCTATTTTTCTTCCAACTTGGCTAACAACAGAGAAATTAGTATGCATCAACTCCAATTAGGCTGATACACCTCTTCTGTAGTATGTCTGTAATATGTCTGTAATGTGTTTTGTTTCACAATGTATTTTCAAAGATATAACATCAGCCCTCGTTGTAGAAGAAAACCACAGAACTTTCATAATAAGGTCATACTAATGAAAGACAAAAATGTCAGCACTGTCCAGAACGTCCATTTACTTTCTTAAAAATTTTCCTAAAGAATGTTAATTCCAAGTAAAGAAGAGAGAATGATATTTTTGCCCTCAACTGTAAACTCTTTTGGAGATCTAAAGAGAGGGGGGGGTGAGGGGGAAGATACAAAGGAATGCTTGGTTTGGCCTTGCTGACAAGGGGAAAGTTCATGAAGAGGAAGCCTGCTTAAAACCAGGATAATGGATAATTATTGCTTTATATGTGGATCCTTCACTAGTTTTGTCTCTGTGACACACAGTGACACCATCACATTTACAAGGAAAGACTCAGACACAGATTCACCGTGAGGAATTGGGATCCTATGAAGCCTATTTGCATGTTTCCTTCAACTGCAATTGCCCGAGCACAGCATCCCTGCTGAAATGAGAGGTTTAGACATGGCCTTTATAATTATTAGATAAGTAATAGTCAGTTGGCTTTTCCAGAAACTGTCATTTGAGTGGCTAGCCAAAGTACAGCCATGCGTAACAAAGCTACTTACGCACGCCCTGTGAAACACCGTGGGTTATTTTTTACCCGTAGCCATCAGAAAAAGTCCATTTAACTTTTTTACTACAGTGAAGTATAATTAATGAAAAATTTGGGGTTTTGTTTCCATCACAGAGTATGTAACATTAGGAAACAACACAGCAAATCACATAAAAGAGTCAACGGTTAAAGCTTTCTGAGCCCTGACATGTTCCAGGCTCCGAACACTGCCGAACCTGGCAGCCCCCCAGCCCTGGCTCAGGCAGCTGACTGGAGGACCCCTTCCTGTTCCTCCAGCTTTCCTTCTCCCTACCTTGAGAATACATATGTCTGTGTGCATATATGTGTATATATTTATATGCACACAGTACACACATGTTAAAAAAGAGGATATTAATGACAAACTAAGAGCACTGTGTACATTCCCTTGCAATTTATCCAAATGAATGGCCTCTTAACTCAGATTGGGACATTTCCTGGAAAAACACTCCACTATTTATCAAGCCACTCCAGAGTGCAACTGTTGAAGTGTGGCTTGCAAACAACATGCTTTCTAGAGCCAAAGTTTGCAGTTATCTACAGAACACTCTAACTCGATGTGGTGGAGAAGCCAGAGCGCTCTTGCTCTGTATTAGCTTTGAAAAACATGTCTCAAGTTCACAGTTCTGTAACTGCAAGCATAGTCCAATTGGCTTTTTTGGCACTGAAGTGCATATACAGAGCATAGAGAAACTATATAGTTTCAAATTACATTCATGCTTAATCTCTGACAGAACACGGGTTTCCTATACATATACATAAAGACGTGCATATATACATTCATTAAATATATTAATTATAAAGAACAAGGAATATTAGATTAAATAGAAGTGGAAAGGAAATTATTTAATTCACCTATGATCAGCACAAGTACAGAGTCTAGGTGGACCAAAGCCAGTAAAAGGGAAACCACTCACAGTAACAATTTTTTACCTTGCCACAATTTCCAAAGAAATTTGAATTACCATTTTGACAGAGGCAGCTCACAAGCTGTTGAATACACATTTCTTTTGGGTTAAACAGCAGTAATCTTTAGACACAGAAATTCCTTCTATATAAATATATAAAGCTTCTTATCACTACTATTCTTTCTCAGGAAAGCTGGATTTCTTACTAAACATTGCCTCACCAAATGCAGACCTTTACTGGCCCCAGACAAAAATACTAGTTCCATTCAGAAAAAACACATAGGGAAAAAATAACATGACTTACAAATGTTATAGTTGAAAAGGTGATTTCCTTCAGCTAAATGTTTTTCTCCTTTCTACATCAGTCTAAGAGACATGGTTTGACCAAATCAGTTTTTATAAGTAATTCTCAATAACTGCATGGAGTCTGAGCCATTGTACACTTTTATAGGACTTCATGCACCTTCTCAGATAATAAAAATAAAAAAATAAGTATCTTAGACTTATCTTTAAAACACAAAGAAATACCTAGTTGGTACTAAAATAGCAAAATCCAGCTACAGGAATGCCATTGACAACTCCAGAAGAACCTATTTCTAAGAAAAAAGCTTTTGATTTCATTCATCATTTGATCTAGTACTGGAAACCAACAAAAATAAGGACAGGGTGTGAGAGGGAATCTCTAAATAGGCTTGATTAAAGTAAATATTCAAAGGGATATTACTCAAGTCAGTACTAAGAGCTTCAGCCAGTTTCCAAAGCCTTTTGAATTCTCAGAGCTAAGCCCGGTGAATTCAGATGAAAGTTCCTTTTCTTCCACTTTTAAGGGAAGAAATAACTTATGTGAACTTTCTGCAAAACAGCCTTCTGAGTGTAGTAATTGGGGAACAAACCTAAAGCACTGCCAAGACACACAACTAACCATTTATAAACCTTAATATTTCGTTCAAATATTAAGTATCGATGTACTGAAGAAACAACACAGAGGTATTCCAATAATGCTGTTTCAAGTTATGTAATACCATCCTTAGTACATAAAAATCCCAGCTCCTCCATTCTTGCTGCTGAGCCCACATTTTGTACCCTGAGGAACACAGGCACACGGGGTGCATACTAACAACATCAAGTTCCCACTGAACCGAGCGAGAGGCACAGCAGGGTGAGGACAACACCTGGCCCTGTCTCACTCTGAGATTGTGTCAGCCTATTCAGCTGGGCAACAGGAAAAGAGTCCCTGTTGTATTTCAAACACACACACAAAGAGCTATGTATATTACCACAAACAGCAGGAAACCACTCTATCTGATTAGCAAATGAGATTCTACAGCCCTCCAAGCCTTACTGCATTTAGGCAAGAGGACTAGGTGGAAGAAGCATTTGCTCCCTTTAAATGTGATGACAGTTACTCCATCTCCTTCTCATCCCATCACTATTCCCACAGCCTGTGCAGCATTCCCAGAGACACCACCAAGCTACCATCACTTTTTGCCCAGTGGTCACCACTATGTGCTGACCCACCAGGGCATGTCAATTTAACAAGTGTCAAGTCAGTTCCAAGCTCTTCTGTTTCCTCTTTCCCAGTTCCTAACCCCTCCATTTCTCTCTACAAAACAAACAGTACATGAATTCACTTTGAAATAAACAACAGCAATTCTGTAGAGCAAACTTAACCAATCAAGGAACTAAAAAGTCTGCAGAGAAATGCTGACTGAGGAGAAGACGTGTGTACATCAAATAAAAAGTGACCCGTGATTTTCCCCACAGTGGAAAACTGGACTAGGGACTGAGCCATGCCTGGAAACTGTCTGTGGAGAAGGCTAGCTGTCATTCACAAAATCACACCAGCAAACATGACTATCACAGACCATCTTGTTCCAGGCCTGGGAACAATCTGAATTTTACACATGAGTAACCTTACAGGACTCCTCTCTCAGGCCACCTATGCTCATAAACCTTCGCTGACATATAGTGTAGAACAACTTTTTCTTAATTGAGTTTCATTACACACTTCAAAGATTTAAAGAATTCTGAACAGAGACAGACAAACACACACTGGCATAAAAAGTAGAACAGGGAGTAAAGAAAGAATAAAGACAACCATGGTCTCTGGAGAGCAGAAAGTATAATTATATTCAACTGAACTACTCTTCTCTTATGCACATGCCACTGGCAGTGCCAGGGTTTGCTTCTACCTTTCAGTCCTGACCTTTAAAACAGACCAGACACAAACCTTTCAAAACAAAGCATCATTTTCTGTCTCTGCACCTGCAGACACCTTTCTCTGCAACTCCTCAGCTCCTGTGAATCCAACAAGTGGTGGATGCCTCCTTCAACTGTGTCAGAGCCAGGTGGTTTTTCCACAAGGAGGGTTCAGAGGCAGTTGCCCAGCTCTCCTATAGCAAGAAAAGTCCTCTTGTGGCTGTTCCAAACATAAGTCTGAAGTTCGGGCATCCCCGTGATACTAGCAGACTAACGCCAGCGTGAAACATAAAGCAGATCCTTAATGGATGGGAATTTTTTGTGGTTTGGGGGCTTGGGGCTTTCTTTTTAAATCCAACTAATACAGTTTAAGCAAAAACCATTAAAGTTCGGGTAGAAGCTGTAATGAATCAATTCTAAAACTAAGGACATTTTTTTTTTAAACCTGTTTAGTCATGTTAGCATCTACTCCAATTTGTGGAAAACAGGAACCCAGGATACTTTAAAAAAGGAACTACAGTGTAACTTAAGGCAACTACCAAAGTTCAAAATTACCTGGGTTTTTTGACAGCTTTGAGTCTTACACTTATATGTAAGAGAAGTTTGATCTATTTTAAATAGATGTTAGTAGCGGTGTTTCTTTCAAATTGTTCTTATTATATGGCTTTATTTGCAAAATAGATATGGGGGCAAAAAAAGCAAAAAACTAAAACAAAACTACAAAACTAAGGAACAAGGTTTGAATCATGTAAACTCTGGAAGGTTGAATTAAATAACCTTTGTATTATGTCTAGCATTACTTTGTATTTTTCCAAAGTTAACTGTCGGCAAAATTTACAAAGAAACACAACTATTTAACTAATTTGTTATAAAAATTACTAGCTAAAACAGATTACCTATAATTACCAGCTACACATCTCTGAAGCTGAAGATTCAGCCTATTTCTCTAAGGAAGTAAGAGAACTACTCCACTTTCCAGAGAAGTAATTACAAAAACATAATTTTCCTTTTCCAATTTAAGTATTAAGTTATAAGTAATAAAGTCCATTTAAGACACACACATGTTCTGTGGGCTTTTATTGCAGTTTTGCTCTTTTTTCCACCCTGCAAGAACTCTGTCAAAGATCTGCTTTAACTGATGCAGCACAGTGATTACTGAGCAAGAATATAAGAAGATACTATGTGAAAAAAAGATTTGCAATCTTTCAGCTGCACTAAAGGGAAAAAAACGTATTAGAAAGAACACTCAGATGCTCTACCAATTCAAAGCCTGAAGGAGATTACACATGGGTTCCCCAGTGCCTGATTATAGGGTAATGTTTTACCTATACTTTTCCTCTGGGATGCTGGTGCCTGCCCCAGGAAGGCTGCACGCTGCCTATTCCCAAGTGTGAGCCTGCAGTGAAAACCCTATATCCAAACAGCATAAATTAAGCACTAACACTTCAGACAGAGTATGAAATACACTTTGGAAATGTTCCACCCAGTCGTATCAAAACACCATGGAAACTGTCATCTTCAAAATAACTACCATGAGCAGCAACTTTGGAAATAGAGGTTTGCAATCTTAGATTAACGTATAAGAATCATAAAGGAAAATTTATTTTTTACTTTCAGTGATAAAGATCAATGGCAGGAAGCACAATACTATAGAGATACCAAGATATTTGTATGATGCCTATTTATAAATAGATGTGTGTTTACATTATGCTTTCCACATACACAGAAAAAAGCATGCATTTTTCTACCAATACTGCCAATTCATTTTAAGGAAAACTCCCAGCTACTAATCTCATTTGCAGCAAGCATGCATCAGGTTTATGTCACTCACCTTGAAGACTAATATCCAAGAAAGCGGGGAAGGAAATTACTTGTGCAGGGGAATTTCATGTCTCCATTTATACAGTTATTTACACTTCAGAATTTACTCAAATATCTGTATCCTTATGTCTCTTAAAGATATGTATAAGACAAATACGATTTGACAATCTCAAAAAATGTATACCACTTTCAGTGCTGAAAGGCTGTTAAATGGCTTTATGAGAATTAGCATGTCAGACATTTAAACCACATCTTGGGATGCAGCCTAGGTACATGGAATGAGCAGGAACAGGGATGAAGAGCTGGGGACTCATACATTTATCACACATGCACTGTTGCACCACAGCAGATGAAGTACAACAGCACTTGTTTGGGGCTCCCCCAGTCCCCAGAGCAAAAAGCATTTGGGTTTTTTGCCTCTCGTCTCTCCTAGGGCATGGGGGAAGCAAACCAAGCTCTTTGCAGGAATGGAGAATAATAGTAAATTTCCACCCCTGGAAGACAGTCCTCTCACACACACGAAAATGACCTAAATTTTACAGTTTCATCCATCTTTTGTTTCCTTGTTCTATGCTTAGTAACAAAACAGATACGAAGGTCTGCACAAGCACGTTACTACAGGCGTCACTCTGTCTCTCAACGTCTGCTGGACATCAACAACACAGCAGATGGTCATTACTCCAAATTCCCCACCCTTCATCATCATTAATTCAGGAGCAAACTAATTTCAATGGGTTAGCCCCAATTCATAAAGAACTCATTGTCCTGACCAAATTAATAGCTTTAGATCTTGCATTACCAGATGTGCTTCAGAGACACAGTAACATTTTATATTATAATGTGCTGTTTAAAGTTCACTTCAATGTCATTTCTCATAAATATTGCTGTACAAGGCAAACTTACAACTATGAGCCTCTTCCCAAAATAAACACAAAAACTCTGTATTTTTGGTTTAGATTCTAGACAGATTTGGCACAAGCGTCCTCAATTATCCTGCAACCCACTTGCTGTCAAAAGCTGTCTACTCTGACAGAGTCTTTTGAAAGGCTTTACTTCACCCTGAAGATTACTAAACGCTCGACACTGGCACATCCAATAAAGAGACAAGCACTTATGGTGCCTATTACAAAAGAAACACAATTTAGACCAATAATAATAATAAATGGGACAAATCAAATTTGTAAGAATTTGGAGTAGGTCTTAACTTCACTGATAAGTCACCAGTAGATTTTTAATACCTGTCAAATGGGAAATGAAAAGGAATAGAGGGAATAATTTGTCATTTCTTGAGTCATCATGTCTGCCATTTGTCGGAAAGTTTGCATTAAACCAACAGAAGAATCTTTTCCATAGGAACAATTTGCAAAAATGAACATCAGTAGACTAGAATCAACTAGCAAGCTATCTTTTCAACTTATAGAAAAATAAAAAGCAAAATTTTGAAAATAGCCATTTTCTTTGTGAGGAAGAGGTAGAGACCATTAAAGGATTGTAAGTCAAATAAAATATATAGTTAAAAATAGAGACAGAACTTTCCAGAGAGACAATAGTCACTTCAGTTTTAAGTTACATTGTTATTTTTCCATGGAACTGAAACACATTTTCTTACAATCCTCTATCTGAAAAACTTCTCTTGCTGATAGTTTTGTTGAAATCTGCTCGTGTGAAACGTTCTATTTTCAATAAACTGCTATTTTCCAACAAAATATTTTCGGCTGAAAAATTCCTAACTGGCTTCACTTGTAAAATCATTTCTCAAGTGTAACATTTCATTAAGTCCAATGCCTTTCCTTAGTTAAAAGGCTGCATTGTGTATTTTAGAAGATATGCACTCACTTTCATACTGGCACAAAACAAGCAACATTTGTGTTTAAACCTGTTATGCATGGAGGGCATTTTTCCTAAGCAATCTATTTCCACACAGAAGAAACAAATATAACAACTATGATATTAAGGTCTTTTCTATTCTACCTTGAAAAGAGGATTAGAGGCTGCCTCTCCAATAAACTTTAACCTCTATTTGATCATAGTCAAAACACACAGCTATCTTTACTAAGCAACTTTACACATTTAAATTATGTGGTAAACAAATATAATCCAGGTGGATTTACCCTTGAAGTACAGTTTACAGCCATAGCTGAAGGAAAGGAGTGAGGGCTGCAATGCCTGTGGTGTAACAAACACACTTTTGGGAGGGGACAAGGGATCAAGGGAGAAAAAGGAATCTTTTCTTATAAAAAAGAAAATAAAGAAAGGAAACTCATGGTTATGTCTCTTATCAAATTCCATACTGGTAAAATTTTTAGTTACAATAGAAACTCATGAACCAAGAACAAAAGATCTTTTGATGTATTGCACTTCTGTAATTGAAGCTAAGTATGCAAAGGTTGGGGGTTTTTTCATGTATTAAATATTTTTTCAAATTCCTACATAACGTAACTAATAAAAATATTTACTTTTACAAAGGGTCAAGTGGACAGAACATAATTCTCCCAGAAGGAAACCAGATGTTTAGTATCTTCAAAGCGATGTCTGTGCTGATAAAAGCAGTAGCTAATCTTTCTTTTAGAGGTTGAAGGTCTTGTTGAAGTTTCTTTAACTGAACAGCTACATATCATGCTTTAATGAATATCTGCCTCAATGGAACAAGTATTTTTGATTTTTAATAGGATTTTGGTTTGTGTGTATAGGCATCAGAGCATATGTAGTCAAAGAGATGTCTTTGAAAATTTTGTAAAACAATTTATAGTCCTGCTCTAAGTCATGTACTGCATCTTCAACTCATGATAAAAGAAGTCACATTTGTACCCAAACCCAGGATTCCATAATAAAAAAATCTTAGCAAACTACTATATAGCAATTTGAATACATTAAGTCACACAAAGATTCAAATGTTTCTCACAAGTAATTCGAGAGGTGCAGAATAATATATCAATGTAGTGCTTAGAATCGCAAAAAGCTCAAATTAACAATTTACTATGCTTCTTAAAACTTATAATGCAATCTTTATAAAGCTCAATGTATTAAGAGATCCATAAAATGGAATTTTGTAAGACTTGAACAAATAAATTTTAAATGATTCTGTGGGGTTTTCCTTTATTACTTGGCTTTTGCCATGACTAATATTTAGCTACAGCATTAATGCTTGCCAACAGATGCAAGATAATTCTGAAATCCTATGGGGATAGGCTAAATGTTTAAAAGGCTTTGGAGGCATGAACAGGGTCCCTGTGTATCTCACTCAGAAAGCAAAAGGATTATTTAGTTGCTTAAATTAGTCTTAGATAAGCCCTTGGGAAAAAAACCCAGTTTTATCACTAGGCAGAAGGAAAAAAAACCCACCCAATTTAAATTTAAATTTAGGGTTATGTCACCTACTTTTTTATTCTCTGAAGTTTGTTCTGATTGAGGAATGACAAAAGTTTAACCTTATGTATGCTGGATAATTACACAGTTGAATACTGCACATTGTCAGCAAATCTGGAGAACAGATGAAAGTCAAGTCAAAGGAAGGATCACAGTTCTCATACCCATCCTACCAACACCATAAGGGCACAAGTAGCACTGGGGCACTGATTGCAGCATGATTCACTTCTGGTAACATGAATTTTGCATTCAGCTGTGTTGACGTTCACCCACAGCACAGTATGTTCTTGTTCACTTTTCCCATCTCTAGCGGCCAGGTATATCTGTTATTTGAAAAACCTGTTTAGCCTACAGAAGGCTGTAAGCTTCCAGCTAAACAGCATCTTATGGATAGAAGGTGGTACATCTCAACATACACTTTCTTAAGGGATTCTCTCTTAAGAGGGCAGGGACAGAGCAGCTCTTGGGATTGCAAGTGACAAGAAATGGCAGAAAACCCCCTAATTTTATCCAATACACATCAGACACCCCCAAGAAAGAGGGCAGCACTATCCAGTCCACTGACTTTAGTCAGCCAGCTTCATCCAAGCCTAACATAAAACCTATTAAAGTCCTAACATATTTAGTCTGTGCAAAAATACTGGCACATCGTTTACAAGAAATGGTGCAACAAAAAGGGAAAAAAGCAAAAGGAAGGAACAAAGAACAATAAGTAAGTGGTAAGGATTCAGACTTGGGGAGCTCTTTCAATTAACAGTTTTTCAAGCACTTTGCATGGCAAGAGAGAACAAAAAGGTCCCTTACCAAAACATGCTCAGGGTTTGCATAGAGGTCATACCACTCTCACATAATTTTATAATACAAGAGTCAAAAAGAAAAAAAATTGTGGAAAAATTGTGGCTGGTGTGATGGAAGGGACAAGCTGTGGTACACTCTGCTACCATACCCTACTTCACCCAGCTGCTTCATTGGCCTCCCTCAATCATCTCCCTAGACATCTGTCTGCCCCAGCTTCAAGTCCCATTCTTCTGTCAGGCCAGATCTTTATTGATAGTTCACAATTCATCTGTCCCCAAAACTTCTTTCCCTGTCATCTGTCAAACCAGGAAAGAAGCTTCAGCCCCCTCTCCAGGAGGGCAGGAGCACACCACAGAGCTCCCCAGCTTTTTCCTCAGCACTTCCAAGAGCTATGCTGGAACACATCAAGCAGAAGATGCTCAAGCAGGAGTTGGACAATGATATCACAGACTCAGAAACTGCATCCTAGAAACTGCAGTGAAAGCTGTGTGAATGGCTCAGCTTTTGCATCCTTAGTATGAATGTTATTTTATTTCTCCCCTTCCCCAGAGGAAGCCAATTTCAGTTTGATTTTGGAGTGTTAAATCTACAATGCAGTGACTATACTATGAAGACAGGATTCACATGCAACCAAAACAGAGCACCACCCCTGAAGTCTTGGTAAGACTGATTTTTTTTGTTAGGTTTTTTTTGGCGGGGGGGTTGGTTTGTTCTTTTGTTTGTTTGGGGGTTTTTTTGTAAAACAAACTTATTTGAAAAACGAGTTATTTTCTTCCAGTGTGCAATTTGTTTTTCTGCCCTGGCTACACCTGTGACAAAGGAACAATACTGTCACAGGTCACCTGAATTCCCTGTATTAACTAGTCCTGAACAGGACAAAAAAAAAAAAAAAAGAAAAAAAAAGTAGTCTTCAAGACAGTTTCACTGCTGTACAGGATGCTCACCAGAAAACAACAGATGTGCTATAATCACTACTGCCCATTCATTTCCTTTCTGCCAGAAAGAAAGCAGCAGTCATCAATTAAGAACCCCTATCTACAGGACACAAAAGGAAGTATACACTCTTCCTTGGTCATTTGACCACAACAATAGGAGATGGCAGCGGGAAAGGACTGACCACTCTGAGCAAGTATGGTGGGAAAGGGAAGAAAGTGGGGGTGAGGGAGCTTGTCTTTTGGGATTTTTTTTTTTAAACAAGTATAAGAATTTGTATTCAACACCAATATACGAATGTTTAAAAAATAAATCCATTTGTGTACAAATTAAACAAAATCCTACTTATATTATTTCTGAATTTGTTCAGACAATTCATTCACAGCAAAAAATCCCAAATGTGTGAACTGACAAGAGAATTAAGCAGCATCTGGAAAAGTGGTTTTAACCATTAACAAAGCCTTTTCTGTAACAGTTATCACCATTTTTATAAAAACATTAGTCTAAATGTACTATGTGTTTAGAATTTCAATATGTCACTGACAGAAATTATTTGGATTAAGATTTTTAAGAAGTCTAGTTAGATCTGTGGATCCTTCTGTTAAAGATTACATTCACTGGTCAGCTTCAACACTCTGAAACAGAATGACAGCTTTCATAAAACTGCCAACAAGAGAAAACCCTAGAGATGGGCTTTATATTATGTCTGTTCCACAACTATAGTCAGCCACAATGGGTTTGGGGGAAACTTATTAAAAAATGTTAGCCTTAATTAAGGTATTAGGCCCTAATCTAGCGTGCTAAATTAAACCCCAAATATTCCCATGGACACGAATGCAACTGCTCTAGGAACTTGATAGCAGTTCCCACAATAGGAAAGCTTTTACAGGCCTTCACATTGCAACTGAACCCCTCTTTTTGCCCTGCACCTCTGCTTCATCCCATACCGAAAATAGAACCGGCTCACAGAAAAGCTCACACGTGGGCATAGAATCATTCCTTTCCACCCCCACACAGATCTGCAAGCCCTCATACCATTAAAGGCACGACCTAAACAAAGCATTCAGTGATGCACAGATGCTAGAGGAATTTTTTTATGGATTGACTTTTAGCATAAACACACTGCGTATTAAAATTCACGCTGAATTGTCAGAACAAAGTATATCGATCGATACTTCCTTCTCTGCTATAACGTATGTTAAGATTTTAAGAGCTCTTGAAGCCCATTTTAATTCCTTCAAAAGATATTCTAAACCATCAACTTATTGAAACAATTAAAAACAAAAAAAGTATATATCACTATATAAATCAAATGGATCATAGCAAAATGTAAACAAATTTCGTAAAATGTTTCCCCCACCATGCCCAAAAGTTTTTCAGAACGAAAATATTTTTTAAAGTTCCAGATTTAAGCCTGACATAATGCAAACTTGGCAAAATTACTGGTGGTTATTTGGTAAGATTTGACATTCATCCCTCAAAGCTGTATCTGCAATAACCATTAAGCTGTTCTTTTTACACAACACCACTCCTCATATTTTGTGTTTCTTCCTTTTTCCCATGAAATTACTTCCTTACTACATGCACATCATCTAGTCCTTGAATGCCTTATCCATTAGTTGATACATTCCCACACACTCCAGTTTTGTTGATACAAACAATTTTTGAAGCACTTCACAGTGAATGCTTGTCTGCCATGGATCCCAGAGAATCTTAGGAAATCCTCTGCATGTTAGGGCACAGGCACAATCCATGTTATCTCAGCTTTCAGAAAAGAGGTTATTTGAGTCTGATGGTCTGGTTGAGCATTTCTGTTCATCATGAAAACCCAATAAAATCACTGCAACTCAAAACCAAGGCCAAGCAGCACATTGGAAATTAAATGGAAATCAGGGAAGGGGGGAGTTTGTGCAAATAATTCACTCTAAGGTCACTAGGCAAATACTTTGCGTGCATTTGGATATGCACAAATTATTTCCTGTGCAGAAGCTGGGAATGTACAGCCCCTCCACATTTGTGGATGAAAAAATATGCTAGCAATTAACTATCAGCAAATAACACAGAGAGCTAGTGTACTGAATTTAGGTCATGCCAATTATTTTTCTCTAATGCATGTTAAAACATGCAACCTTATTCAAATCTTGCTATTTTTGGAAAACACTGAAGAGGAATTTCTGGTCTTTCTTCTTGCAGCCTCTGCAAAATGTTTTTCTACTTACAGAGAATGTTCTCCCTTGGATCCAAAAGAAAGCAAGATCTCAGTAATGTTAGTCAGATGCAAGCTTCAACCTAATGCCACGCAGTCCTGCAAGCATCTCTCTATTACAGTTATGCAATTTCAAAGCACTGGAGTCAAAATAAAGTTGCCATTCTCCTAAAATTTTATAAAGATTTGAACACAATTGGATCATAAATACATACTACAAAATTCTATCACAAGCCTCCCTATCAGCAGGGCAAAAGAATAAATATTATTAATTAGTGGTCTAATATAGCATCTTAGTATTCCCTCTGCAGGCCACAGAAGTCAGAGTGGCAATTAACATAATGTACCTTTTTTTTTTTTTTTTAATTATAAACTAATCCATGCTACACTGGTTTCAACATTAGCACCGGAAGGAGTGAAGTAGGTTACTTTAAAGGTATCAAGTTTTTCCAAATAGCAGTGTCTGTGCTGTTACCCACTGAATGAGTGCCTTTTTCAGAGTGAAGAAAAGATTCCTTCAAGTTGGCACCAGGAATTTTTCTCCTTGAAGAGGAAAGGAGGAGAAAGGGATCTTGCCTAAAGCTCTCTTATTTAATATTTTCTGCAGAGTCTCCCACCAGCCCTACTGTGAAGACTTCTAGAATGTCAATTTGTTAGAGATAATCAAATGAGTGAAATCGGTTATTACAATAAGGTTACATTTCCATGGCATCTAAGTCTGCTTTTCCTATGTTCTCAAGTTCCCAAGATCCCCCAAGACTTCCAGGCAGTGGGATTATATAAACAAATTAAATTGCTAAAAAATAAACTAAGTAAGACCAATTTCTTTCCAAAATGACATACAGTAACATAGGAAATCTCAGGAGAACAATGTCATCCTAGATCTCCCCATCGGGAGACCATTGTATCTCCAAGAAAGTGGCACTTTTACTTCCAAAGGGACAGAATCAAGCAGCCAAACAAAACTTCAGCTACAGATCTTTAGCACAGCTTCAGTTTCAGAAACAAGGGCTAAAACTGAAGACTTAACCTCCCCTAACTGCTTAGGTGCCCCCCAAAATTTAACTTAATTAGTTTAAAACTCCACTAGCATGTGCATGAGGGATACCCACTGCCTTGGTTAACCCACGTCAGGCAGCACAGTGACCTACTGTGGATTTGCGTACTAAGCAGCCTCATGATTAACCTGAGGCACATTCACTGTACACCAGTGGTAATCATCTCACTCAGAGGCACAGTAAACACCATCTCATATTTAAAATAAAATAAAATTTAGAAAAGCTAAAATAGTAGTAAAAAAATTACCTGGTAGAGCACTCACCAAATAAATCACTGTTAGGTTAGGCAAAATGAAGTCACTTTTCCTCTACTCTGTTGAATCTCTGGCATTCTGCAGAAAGGAGGGTAGAAGTTATGGAATTAGGGAAAGGATGAAAGGGAGCACAGCTGCACAGCTCAGCAGGGTTCTGGGCACACCTCGGTTTAGACCCCCTAGGTCACGCTCCCAGAATGTACGCCTGCCCGTTCTGTCCTCAAGAGTAGCTGAATAAAACATAGCACGGGCTCAATCCAGTTCAGACAAGCTAAACAGTCAGATTTTGAACAGGAATTAGACACTAATGTGATTCTCAAAATCCCGTTAAGAGTCTTTACTACCTCTGCCTACCTACACATTTTGAAAAATCTAGATCAGACAGCGTGCCTATGGTCATGCTGTACGTCTGTCTGCGCCGAAGTAAGGAAGTACCGCGGGGTTCCCAAGCTCTAGACCCCAAGGGCTCCAGGCCACACTCCTGGAAACTGTTAAGAGCTGATTTTCAACTTAATTATCTTTAATGCCTGGAAACCTCTATTCAAATAAGCCCTTGCTTTCCTGGTAAGCAACAGTGGCCATTAAAGTATATCAGAGACACAGGTCACTAAGATCTATCTGGTACCTCCATCAGATCTACGTATTTTCACAAGGTCAACAAAGCAAGATAAATATATAAATAAAAACAATGTTTCTTTTACCACTTCACAAAAAACAGCTATTTAGATAGAATTGTGGTGCAGCTTTTTCTCGCAAAATTTATTAGCCTGCCTTGAAGCCTAAAAAATGGAGGATTCTTGATTTAACAAGGGAACGAACTCATTTCCTCTGCTAAACTCGTAACCCGTCTCAGCCTCAGAATATCAACTGGAACTGAACAAGGATACCTTTTTTTATTATTATTTTCATTTCTCTAAGACATTGCTTTATGTTTCCCTGTTCTAAAGTACCCAAGACTAAATCACCTCTCCTTCTTTGCTATTTCTGTGCCATGGACTGAGCCAAAGGGGACAGTGAAGAAGCCACAGAAACTGAACATCAAATATTCCTGCTCTGAACTTTCAAGAAACTATTTAATTTCTTTCTTCTTTTTTTTGTATCATCATAAGGCCTGTTTATATACTTGGAGTGGAAACAGTGCACATTCAGCTGCAATTGATTTCCTGTATGGCAAAATACCTCAGGCATTCAGCTGGCTGGGAACACTACAGAGGCCTCTTACCATCACCAGCTTTTTGAGACCAGGAAGCTCTGCCCAATGCTTGTTCTTGTGCCAGAATAAATGAGAGTCCCTGCAAAGTGTCCAAGTTAATTTGGTCTAGGCAAGCCAAATCATAAACAGGCAAAATTTTGTATTTCAAAAATCCATTTACAAAATATTGGTATACTTTCAACTTCAACAGTAATACCATCAATTCAATCTTGCTAATGGGGCATGATATTCATCTACAGATGTTTTTTAAATACAAAATCTATTCCACCTGAAATTTTATTTTAATGAAATATCAATACATTTGCCCTCTCCATGCTATCTTTACAGCAATAAATGAACACTACAGGCAATTTCACAGACTAAAAGTGTATTTTTTTAATTTGGTATAATTGAGTGACAACTATAGCAACAATTTTATTTACTTCACTTAGATTTTTCTGTTCATAACTGAATACATTAAATAGTCTCCACTAACATTTCTATGAATCTGAAGAAGGAAATACATGAGGAGTCTCAACGGGTTCCTGTGAAGACTGCTACAGACCGCAGCAGCTGTAACATTCAAATGCGCAACCACCTGACTGTATTTCAGATTGTAAATTAAGCAAAACAAAAATACAAAGTGATCTGAAATTACCATCTTACTTTCCATTTAGCTCATGCTAGTTTTCCTAGTCTCAAATTCTCCACAGCCAAAGGACTCAGCTTCAACTGTTTGAGAACACAGTTTCTTTAAGAACCCCAGATAGAGACAGACTGACAATACAACCACAACCACTGAAATATGTATACAACTGTATGTATATATATACATGTAAAAAAAATCCAACTATATAAACATATATATATAAAAAATATACCTACATATTCAGACACATTTTATATATAAAAATGAAAATCAGGAACCTAAACAACACTGAAAAAGCCTAAACTTTTTACAGGGCACTCTTTTTTGATCATAGTTTCATCAGTAACAGATTCTTAGTTCTAGAGTACAATTATCGGCCAAATGCTGAGGTATTTCCTAACCCCCAGAGGATGCAATGGCCTTTCAAAACCTTTCAATTGGTGGTTTGAGACAGGGTCCTACAGTTGCATCCAAATCAACTAAAATGTAAGATCTTGGATGCTAGAGAGTGTTCTTTTACCAACCTTCTTTAACTTTGCCAAGAAGGTTTTCTACAGATCTTGGTATTATCATGCTACGTAACAGAACAATCTCTAAGGAAAATGAATTTTTAATCCTGCAAATTTTTTCATCAATTCAGTGGTTCCTTTCTCAAACATCAGTGTAAGAAAATTGAACACTTGTACTGGAAAAACCATCAAAGAAAAGATGTGCATGTTCCTTTCAAAAAAGCAATTAACAAATATACTGTCATTTGTCCCATAAGTTGTTTCAGCTTTAAAAAGTCTGCATGTTTTTAAAAAGTCTTACTTAATCTAGAACTATATCACAGTTATTAATAAAAAGCTTTGCCTTCTTAATCGCTTTCAGAAAATATACAGTTTTAAAGCACCAAGCAAGAAGTAGAAACACCAAAGAAACCTGCATTCAGATATTTAAACTGCCTTGAACCATAATGTCTGGCTGTCCTGTGAAAAACACTTTGCAGCTGGAGTTCACACTATAATGCTAAATGCAAAGCCCAGAAACCTGAAAACTCTCTTTCGAAATGCAGCAAAATTAAGGTGTTCCCTTCAGGTATACTCTGCATGGGAGGCAACCAAAATAATTTTTGGCAAGAGGATGGGTGCTCTACTTTATTCTCTTAGGAATCATTGAGATTAACTTAGTTTTCCTAAAAAGTGTAAATGACACATAACCCTTCTGTGCTCCCTCTGACACACCTCCCTCCCTCAGTGTGGTGAAAGGGTAACATTACCACTTTAGTCCAATAAACTGGTTCCCTCAAACAATGGAGTTTGAACCTTGAAATCCCTGCTTTTAAAGATTTTCCCTGTCCTGTTTCAGCTGGGGTAAAAGACCAACGTAAGCCAGAGCCACCCAACTACATGTAATTGTGTTCTACAAACTTACAAGTGGGAATTTGCTTAAATTACAAGTAGGATATCAAGACATTTTTGCATTCATTGTCATCCCTGCTCTCACCTAGTCCCCAGCCACACCTCACATCCAGAGAACTCATCCTTACACCTTGGATTATGTTGTGTATTGGATGCAATAAAATTATGTCAACGTATACTGCAGCATTTTAAAACAAATACTCTTGCCAAACATTCCACATACTGATTCTCTAAGGAAAGCTCCGAATAAAATTTTTCATAGAAGTTCCTATATGTTAGACAGCAAACCACTGTGCAGGTTTAATCACCAGTGAGGACTAAAGTAAAAATTTATTTGACATGACTTTTACTGAGCTATGAGCCAGTTCCTAGAACCCAACTTTTTCTGGCTGAGGAATGTAGCTTGCTTTTACAGGAAGGCCACATACTGCAGCACCTTCTCACTGCACAACATAACCAACTAACAGACGGAAAATGTGCTGCATCCCAAGCAAATGGATTTATTCCAATATATCTGAGAGCTTTCCCAGATATACTAAGCTAATTTCATGGACTAAGAACATGCAGCGTTCCTGGTGTTTCTTTCAGAACAGCTCAAAGGTGAGTTGCATGACAAGGTCAACAGGTGCGTAAGTCTTTGCCAGAATCCTCCAGGCCACCCCTAGTATGACCTCAAACTGTCCCCAGGAAAGAAGTCAATATAGGGCACGTATGGGCATGGACACATAACTCCGATCCAGGTACCAGAACTAATCACCTCCTGATATGAGTCAATATTTATAACTAACAAATAAAAGGAACCCGCCCAGTACATTTTTCTGAAATTGTCAGAAGACGGGCATCACTGATCCTCTATTAAATACTGAAAGAACTCTTTGTGCAGCGTTGACATTGATTTAAAGCAGAGCAAAAGGGCAAAAAACGCCACAACTGCCCTATAGTGGGCAGACTTCTCATCCCTACAAGAGAGCAGCCATGAAGAAGCATTCAGATGGTCCTAGCACCCAGACCCGTCTGGAAGCTCAAATAGCTGCATGATGCACACAGCCAGGGTGGACAGGTGCATCTGTCAGGTACGTATGTCAGCACTGTGCCCTTGAGATGAAAGAGACTCGCAAGCAACAGATCGTCAGTGACCAAGACTGATGACCAGCTTTTCTTCTGAAGACAGCAAACGGGATCATCGTGGTTTTGTTTTTTCAGAATTCTTCCTTGAAAAGCAGACACAGCTCCTATCCTATCCAAACAGCATGCAGTGGTGTGTGGAAGAAATCCTTTCTCCTCCATACCCCACCTGTGCATTTCATAGATCCTATCACATCAATGCTTCACCAAAAAAGTGTAGAAAAAAAAAAATCACCTATTCTCCTTGCTTTGACCTTGTGGGCGTCTGAGTCAGTGCCTATGCTGTGCTTTGGATGAACAAACTGCTTTGGAGGGGCCTGAGGACTGCAAGAGCCAAATTTGTGTTTGCTCTAGTCTGCATGTCCCTGTTGGCAGGCTCTATGAAAGAGGAAAACGATTCCTGAAGGGAATGTCTGCACAAAACCCAGTTCTTTTCATCTGAGAAATTTGCCTAGCACTGACTCGCCTAGCACAGACATCTCCAATACCAGTTTAGGAACCATGTCATCTAAAGCAAAGGAGGAGCATCAGCATGCCAAGATACTGCCCTGTATATCAGAAAGAAACCTTGGAGATTAAATGGTCATTAATGCCCTCAGAAACTACTTTATTTCACTTAATAACTGATTGCAGTATTCTACAGTGGCTCACCAAAAAGCCGACGCTGTGCCTAATGCTGGGTAGTGGCAGCAGATATTAAGAGAGTAAGTTAGCAGCTTTCCCTGGAAATCTGGGAAAAACTAAGAAGATTAAATAAGTCCAAGCTCAGGAGAAGGAGATGCTGGAGATGATACCCTCATACCACATGACAGAAGACCCTTCACAGCACAACCAACCTGATGAGGCAAGGGTCCTAGAGGCTACATCCAGTGAGGAGTGTGCTGAGTAGGCCTGTCTGCCTGCAGGACAGAGACAGTAACCTCTTCAAGGCAGCAGGAGCACAAAATCACCAAGATAAAGCAAATCAGAGATTTATGATTTCAGATTCATTCAACATGACAGAGACTGACAATTACCAGAGAAGACTGATGGAAAGGAGATGTTACAAACCATATGCTGGTACAGTATGAGGGAAAGCAAGCTCTCTCTTTAAATTCAATAATGATTTAATGTTAAATACATCTTTGTCTACCATTCAAATAGGCTAAGACTGCTGATTCTTCAGAGAAATTAGTGTTTCTGCAACAGGCTGAAGTCTGTGAGGACATCACTTGGACACTAAGGTGTGACAGCTCTCTGAGCAACCCCACGAAGTATGTCATCAGGATAATGAGAAGGAATTGGAAAGTAAACAGTGAGAAAGCTTCATAACACTTGAGTGTGAAGCACGCTCATCCCGGCAGCACGAAAATTGCTTGTTACCCAAACTTACATTTCTGCTGACATTGATTTCAGTTTAAAACAGTAAGTGGAAAGCTCTGTGCATACTTAAGTGATAAATATTGCAGACATGCATAATAAGTAGTTCTTCATCTCACTCATCTATTTTCAAAATTATTTACAAAGAAGGAACTTTAATTTTTCCTTTGTATCAGACATCAAGGACACAAAGCAGGATGTTACTTTATATTGAAGTACCACAGATCAATGGCAGCAGCAGAAAGCAAGTAGTTCAGCCACTGCATTTCTGAAATGTGTTGGGACCTCGACTATGAACCTGGACTTACTGGGATAGGCAATGCAAATTCAGAAAAAGAAACAAAAACAACACCAAGAGAAAACAAACAGCAAGTTGATTCTGGTATGCAGAAATCACAACGAAGCTGCAGCAGACAGTGTATCTAATCTTAGGGGACATACATGAGGGTAAACATCAGTAAATACTTTAACAAAGAGTTTACAGGGGGTTAGGGAGGAAAACTTGCCTGTGTTTACAGATAACTTCACATTACGCATGGGAAAGCATGGGAGAAGGTACAAGCACTAGAGCCTACGCACTAAATCTAGGAGATAGAGACTACTTACGTCGGCTAATTAAAAGGCAGAAGCCGACCCTGAAGCACACACCCAGATGACAATGTTGAAAGATGTCAACCATGACCATGAAAAGAAGCTGGCTGTTAGCTGTCCCCGACACGGCTCCTTGCAACAACCCAAACAGCCATCTCCTTCCCAAGCTGGGTCATGGTTTCACCTGCAATGGCTGTGAGTAAGCAAGTGAGCAGGTGATTCAATCACTGTTCCCATGACACACTTTTTACCTCTGCTCTGTACTTCCAGTGAAAGGACACACACATCAGCAGAAAACACAGCTGCATGACACTAATGCTTGGAGTGTGATCCTGAAACGTCTGAACGGATACGAAGGTTCAAATATTTCAATGTCAACATTCATTAAGTTAGGTTTTAAAACATCTGGGCAGGGCTCACATGCAAGTTTCTGCGGAATGCATGCTTACAGGAAGAGGCGTGGTACCACTTGCAGTCTGAAACTCAATGACAGAGCAGGCAAGCAAGACTGAAAGGATTCAAAGTTAATTAGCACAGCTTCAGTCACAAGCTTACATGGGAAACTGCTGCCAGCCCAATTTACACCTGTTCACTACACTTATAAAACACACATGCAATTTGCACTAGCATAATCATCACAGTCCCGTAGAACATTAGGAAGCAGGACTAGTGGAGCTCATTGACAGGAAGGAAAGAAGAAAGGAATCAAGTCAAATGCATCAAGTCACTCTCAGAGATATACTTTAAACTGTCACCTTACCTTGTATTTTCACAGCAACGCTCTGCATCATGATTAGTGAAAACACAGGGAGTGACCACCCCTGCATGCACGTCCTTCAGACAGCACCCCAGTCAACAGCTGAGAGTGGGTTTAAGAGTTTGTAACTTTACTTGGACTACTGCTTCTTTCCGGCTTCCTTGATAAGTAATTTTCCCTCTATTTCCTTCCTTAGTCCTCCCTGACTTTTCCTGCACTTGTAATCAAGTTCATGGTTAAACCTATTTTAGGCCAAGTTCATATAAACTCAATTTTGGTCAATCAGACTAGACTAACCTATTTGATACAAAAACCACAACTTAAAAAAAAAAAAGTTTATATCCTTAAAGTGACTTGGCAAACTTTAAACACTAAGAGAGTTGGTCACACACTTTTTTGGAAAATAAATTAACACAAACAGGCTTTGCTGATACTTTACTTCTATTATTTAATCAGTTCACATTCACCTCTTGTATTCTTAACCACGCATATAAAAGACTTCTGTACTTACAATTGCAACTGTTGCCACTGTACTAAGATTGACTTCACTCTTCACTCCCTTTGTGTCCATTCCTGGGTCAGTTTTGTGGTTCTACCCACTCACTCTGGTGTGTGAGGCTTTGCTAAAGCAGAGGGGTAATCTGGACTCCACATCCTTTGCATCCTAAATTTACAAGAATAACAGTTTCTTCCACTTTTTTTCTCATTGACAGTCCTATAAGCTCAAACCTTTTATGTGCAGTGACAGTAATGTAGGTTCTCAGAACAAACCATTCAGCAACAGCTCTGCAGTCTTTCGGCCACTCTAGACTTTGCTGAGGGCTGCAATAATTTCTTTCCCCCACCTCCCCCTCTTAACTCTGTAAAAGCAGAATGTTGTATAGACTAAGTAGTGGTAAGCTACATTCCTTGTCCCCACAAGCAAAAATTCCAGCTTACTGTAAGAGGACCACCACATATAATCACTTCTAGTGTCTTCAGTAGACATTACATTACTAACTTGCATTTTAAAAAAATTCATTATTCTATCTTCTATTGTATATTCTAACTAAATATCTGTGCACTACACTTGGTGATTAAGAAATTTATGGCAAAGTAACTTAAAGCCATAACTAATTTAACGTGTCAATAAAACATGTTTCTTTAACACAGCAACCATCCTTCTGAAGACATGACTGAATACAAAAGGGAATGCACAGCAGATTAATTCCTTTGTTCTAATTTATAACTGCCACAGCTTTTTACATGTCTAATCTGAGAAACACTTCTATACAGAACCTGCAAATGGCTCCCTCTATCATCAGCTTGGATGTCTCCCTTATTTCCTGACCCAGCACATCTGACCCTATGGAGCTGGGGTACATGACAGGGCCATGCTGACTGCCATCTCCAGCTGCCAACCAGAAATGTGGCACCTCTCTTCTTCATGACCCCATGCTCCCAAGACCAAGAACTGCAGCTCTGGCTTGGCCAGGGAGAAGACTTAGCGGTGCCCAGCAGTTGCTGGAAGGGCAACCAAGCATGAAGAAAACAAATAAATAAATAAAAATCAGCAGTTGAATGAGTCTTTGACATACTTGAATAACTGTACTAAACATCTGTTAAAACATTGTTATTTTTTACTTCTTTAAGAAAATTAAGAGGTAAAACAAAAAAGCCCCATCCATTCTGTAGTATCCTTCCCTAATAATTGTTTTGGTTTCGGATTGGTCTTTCTTAGGCAAAATTCTAGAGATGACACTACTGTACAGAAACTTTTTTTTCAATAGCAGTATTTCAGGCTAATCTGTGGATCTACTCTTCCAAATTACTAACAGCAGACTTTGTAACTGTGTTCTCAATTTCCCCATCTTTGGGTTGATCTCAAAAGTACTCACCAGAGCCTACAAGTTGCACGGGTGATGCTACCACAGAGCAAGGCAAAATGACAGAAGCTGGTATCAAATTGCAAAATGACAGAAGCTGGTATCAAATTACAGTTCTGTTAGTGTTCTGTGGTTAAAGAAACACACCAGCTTTGCACTGCAGAGTTTGCATTCAATGATAATAAAGCACTACTTCAAGTAAATGCCTTTGTCAGTTGCTACAGCTCTATCTGGTTAGCAGGGCTTAAAAAGCCTCCTGAATTGGAGCCAAGAAATCACAAGCATATGAAAGGCAGAGGATAGCAGGTATACAACAACCCAAGCCAAACAAATGTACATAAGGAGGCTTTCAAATAAGCACACTGCTCCAAAACACTTCACAAAAATACTATCACCAGTGCCACATGAAAAACTGCATCAGTGAAGGGTTCAACCACACCAACCTACACAGATAACAGTAGCAAAAAGTACACAAACTCACGGCTTGCCTAAATTACTTACTAAAAAAAGTAAGCAGATATTTTCACTTCCCTTCTAGCTTTAACTTTTTAGGTCACAACAAAGGTTTAAAATAAAATAACAAAACTACAAGGAAATCCAAAACACAACCCCATAAAAAATCCAACCTAAACAAAGACACGCCACTTACACACAAGAAGGTACCAAGAGCTCAGTCAGTTAGCTCCAAACCTTTTCTACCTTTTCCACCTTTTTCCATGGTCTCGCAATCAACCACTTCAGTCTCAAAGTATGCCTTTAGACAGTTAATTTGTACTCTCACATCCTGCCCAAGGAAGAAGAACACATTAGCAGATGTCCTGAAATTATGAGAGCTGCCAACAAACTCCGTTCACTACTTGAAGATTTCCACTTTAAAATCAAGTCAATGTTGTCTTTGCAAGATGTTATCAAGTAAGACTATAAATTACAAACTGATTTGGCTACACAGCTATATTTTTTTCTCTTTTTCGAAAAATCAAAAGTAAAACAACAAGAAAAATGACACCTAAACACCTAGTCTTAGAATCATAACATGCTTTCGCAGAGATGCACTCAGCTGAATGGCCACAGGTCGACGTTGTTTACCCAGGGCTCTCTAGGTCTGTGAGAAACAGCCAGCATTCCCATAAATGAACATTTTTAAAACTGAACCTTTTATCAGAGTGTTTTGCACCATTTCTAGTTTGCCAACTGAGAACACAGAGCAGAAGTAGAGTCAAAGTTTAATAGCTAAGCATCTGCATGGACCCGAGAACAATACCAATATTCATTAAGAGGCTGATCTCAAACTGCCTTCTCATATTTTCAAGACAAGCGCTCTATTAATACATTTCCCAACCTTAGTATAACTCTTATGTTTTCATCCCAAAGCACCCACACACACATTGGTGAAGAGTTCCCAAAATTATGATAACTATGTGCCACACACACACCAGGGAAAAAAAAAAACCCTAAAAATAAATCTTAAGGAAGCTATATATTGTGCCTTGCCAACTATAGTGAATTGTACAGCCAGGAGTTGCTACAGCCAGATTTAGCTTCATACAAGCTAACAGGATTCCTTTGTAAATTTAGCTAGAGGCACGGGCAACAAACGCTTGTGGAAATTTGAACCGCAATTCTCCAGCAGCAAAGATTGCTCCCTTCAAGAATGAAACGGTAGCAAAAGATGACGATTAGTAGGCTCTTATTACACAGCTTTCAAAACACCTATAAGTCATCAGGTTCTCTAGGCAGCATTATTAAACTGCTGAAGTACCAGCAAACATTAAAAGAAAAAAGCAAGGCCAAAGCTCTTTCTGTGTCTGCCAATTAATAATCAAAGAAGGAAAAAAGCCAACTAAAGAGAGACCGTATTGGAAGCCAGAGAAATATTCAGCTAAGTTTGTTTCGGGTCCTTTTCCCTCATACTTAGAGCAGGGTGGTTTGTGAGGGAAGAAGGAAACGAGTGCCTCAGGTCTGTCATTGCTAACCGAAGGATGAGCTCTGAAGGGCGTCTGCTTCAACAAGAGGGATTGGGACACGCGACCCACAAAGCAGGGAAAGGACGAGGGCAGGATACGGGGAAACACATCCAGACACTGCTCTGCCCCACTGCCTCTCCCCAGAATAAAAGGTTCCTGCTACTTAACAATAAATCAATCATATTTTTAATTCTCTTTAGGCCACACTTATAACAGTGTCATTAATGTTACTTTAAAACATTTAAAAATTGAGGGTTTTCTCTTTTTTGAAACAGAGTTTTCCAGAAGACACAGGCTTGCTAAAGCATCCGCACAAAACTCGAGGCCGTATGCAATTCTGTCGTATTTTAAAAGAAGTACCTCCTCCCTCGCCGAAGTAACTCGATGAAACTCTCAGGCGCGGGCCGAGCCGGTGCAGCTCGGTCAGGCTACCCAGGGGCTTCTGCAGAGCGACCGAGCACAAAGCGCTGCGGCGGCCGCGGCAGCCCCGGCGGGAGCCCGGCGCACGGTGTCGGTGTCTGCGGCTGCCGCCGGCGGGCAGCGCGGGGCGACGAGCGGGGGGCGGCGGGGCTCGCACAAAGGCTGCGCTTACGGAACGCCCGCTCCCTTGCGGACCCCCCGGCGTGGTTTCGGGGGGCTGCGGGGCACCGGGTACCGCACCGACCATCCGCCCGCCCGGGACAGAGCCGATCCGGGAGCCCACCCCCTCCCCGGCGCGCCCCACCAAACAAAGCCCCCGGCAGCGCTCACCGCCAGCCTCTCGTCGTCTTCTGCCCTCGCCCACCGCTGCTCCTCCCGCTGAAAATCCCGGCGCAGGGCTGCGGGCCGGGAGTGCAGTGGATTACCCCGCCCCGTAGCTCATTCAGCGGCGCCGGCCGGGTGTCCCCCTCGCAGCGCCCGTGGCCGCGCCCCAGCTCACTCCGTGCGCTCGAGCTCCGGGCAGCGGCGTAATCTCCAAACTTCCTCCTCCTCCTCCCAGCCGGGCAGAGGAGGCTGTGAAACTCCCCTCCTCCATGCAGCTCCCGCAGCCCAGCCGCTGCCTCAGCCCCTCCCCGGGGAGGTCCAGCCCGGCTCCGGGCTGCTGCTTGCACTGCTCTCCTTCTCCTCCCAACTCCGCCGTCCCCCGCCCCCGAGGCGGGCAACGGGGAGAAGAGAGATTAACCGCTCGGATTTGTCTCTGGTATCGAGCCAAAGAGAGCAGTCGGATTATAGCCTCGGGAAGAAGAAGGCAGGAAAAGGGAAGGGGGGGAAAAAAAGAAAGAAAGCAAAAAAGAAAAAAAATCCGCTAATGTTTTCACGCCGGGGCAAGCGCTCGGCCCTCCTGCCCTCCCCCGTGTGTCAGGTCACAGCCCCTCCGCCAGGCTGCGAGCCCCATCCCCGCCTCGCCGAGCTGCCCACCGGCTCCTCTCCGCCACCACAGGTCTGAAATTCAATTCACAGGTCTGAGAGAGCTTCTATAAATGAATTGCCAAAATGCAAAGGGGGCAAGTCCACCCTGAAATACAGACCTGTAAAAAGCAAATTCAAAGACGTTGTAGATAGAGACTACACCTGCCTCCTGGCAGTCTGCCGGGTCATTTCTGAAAAGGTGAGTTTAAAGTTACACAACATTAAAAAGACACACACAAAAGGAAAAAGGCTTAAATAAAGCCTGAATTCTTCATACAAGTTCAGTGGTCCTTACTCCTCTGAGCCCTAACAAAATCCTTGGTTTCCTGCAAAACTTTGTTCATATTTCACATTTAGTAAAGCTGTATGGCTTTTGTTCTGTAACATAGTTTCTCCCCCTACCCATGCAGCACGTGGAATGCGAGGAAAATGGGGAGGTTAGAACAGCTCATACTTTTCAGATGTCAAAACAAGAAATTACAGCAGTAATTCAGAAAAGCAGGAGATTTCAGTGTTTGCTCTCGTTTTACCTGTTCTCACTGGAATCCTAAAAAACAAACAAAAAAACTCCAACCCCAAAAGCCCAAAACACCTGGATCAGGGTCTCTATCATTGATTCAGAAGCCCAGAGCTCTTCCCAATGTGCACACTGAATATGCTTCAGACCAGCTCTGAATTTTAAAAGATTACCGCATTTATGAATTCATTTTGGACACATTTCAAAACAAAGGTTTGTGTTTAATAAGTGGATTATATTAGTTTCTCAAGAAAAACATACCACAAATGTTTTAATGACAGCCATTCTTGCACATAACATTTATTGACATCACAGAATTACAGCATAGTTATCACAGAATTACAGAATATTCTGAGTTGGAAGGGACCCTCAAGGATCATCAAGTCCAAC
The DNA here is from genome assembly GCA_013400975.1 of Atrichornis clamosus. Classification (NCBI taxonomy): domain Eukaryota; kingdom Metazoa; phylum Chordata; class Aves; order Passeriformes; family Menuridae; genus Atrichornis; species Atrichornis clamosus. Next base: position 127,452 of record WBMZ01014813.1, read on the forward strand.
TCGTGGCCCTGCACAGGACAGCCCCAAGAGTCACACCATGTGCCTGAGAGTTTTATTGAAACGTTTTCTGAACTCTGTCAGGCTGGTGCTGTGACCACTTCTCTGGGGAGCCCGTTCCAGTGCCCAATCACCCTCTGGGTGTAGAACCTTATCACCAAGGGGTACGTCTCACTCCACCCCCCCTTCCTGGTGATACATCACTATCCTATCAGGCAGAAAAGGCAGATCATGCAAGGCTGGAATCCACAGTTAATACTCTGGAATGGTGTTCTACAAAGTTGCTTGACAGGGGGGCAAAAGGGAAAAGGGCAAGTCGTTTCAGATGTGACTAGTAGCTCCACTAAAACCAGTCCACTGGTTGTGACCTCCTGCACCGCATAGCTACTCTGTGCCTGAATTCAGCATCCATCTGAGCACATCCTTGCCTCAGCACACTACACTCTGGCCTTGTGTTGGGAACCAAAAGTTAGCCTTCACTTGCAAGCCAATTAAAAAAAAAAAAAAAGAAAAAAAGAAAAAAGCAGCAATACTTCTGTAATGAAACTACTGGGAGAGAAGCATTTGTAACTCTTTCCCATTTGGGGAATCTGGGAATGTTTTTCCTTCATGAAAAGATCTTTGAAAGATGGTAATAAAACAAACTACTGCTTGATGCCTTTAACTCGATCCAAATTAAAACAAATGAAAATGCACACACGTCCCCAAATGGGAAATACAGCAAAATCCCCAAACCACAGAGTATTCCAAGTTCCTTTAAGAAACTGTACAGTCTCTGCAAATATGTTTTAAAGGCCTTACATGATCTGTTCCATATGGAGTTTGTTTTTCCTCAGTGCTGTGACTAACAGGAAAAATCTTCAAGAGGAGAAGTCTCTTCTTCTCTCTTCATCCTTCTACCTCCGTTTGCCCAAAGGACTGATCATGAGTCTGTCTGGTTTCTGTTTGCTTGTGCTAAAAATAGCGTTACAGTGGGCTGACAAAATACCTTCAGTTTTAAATCGACTGACTGATAATGTAGGATCATTGTTGCAGAAAGAATGAGAGAGGTTTAAAGGTCAGGCTTTACAATGCTGTAACACAGAACAGTGCATCTGAAGAACCACCCATTTTGGGGGGAGTTAGATACATGGACAAACTGTGGCAACGTCTATCTTTGAAGGTAATCCAGGTAACTACTGGTAAAAGGGCATAAGTGACAAGGAGGCTGCAGGCATGTGCACCTTTCTCCTGGGTTTCCCTGTGCACCAGGTCAGCGGCACAGGCAGGATCACCAGTTGTTGGGGGGAAGGTTCCCAAGCAGCTTGCTCAGTCACCCTCAGCAGCACACCTTTGCACAGAGGCACAAAACAAGCCTCTGTTCCCCCCATCTCCACCTTTTTCAACACACGTTTTTGACTGTTCACTCTCACAGCATCTCATACTCTCACACAGCAGGATCCCTGCTTTCCCCCATACATAAAGTGGGATCCAGCTCCATCTGCCAGCTCTTCACCTCTGTCCCTCCTGCTGCCCCTGCAGTCAGAAACTTCACCACAAATGAATTGGTGTCTTTTGCAATGGTGGCCAGGACTCACCTTCATGTAATACTTGAAAGTGATTTGCTTACTATGGTTGGGGATCTATAACCTAACATGGTTTTCCTTCTAGGAAGTCTGCTGATATCGACTAGTCTACCAGTAGGTTTGTATATAAGTACATGAGTTCTCGAGCATCACAGCATTTCTTTACATCACCAGCTCTGAATTGTACCAGTCATTGTGTTAATGCTTTCCTCATTTTGGCTGTGACTCAGCAAAACTGTAACCAATGCTTTTAAATGTACAGAAATCTCTGCCACTTCAGTTTTGCTGACTGATGATGAATTTCAGCATTCCCCTGAATAGAAGCACAAGTTTATCTGTTCTGAGTTAGAATCTGAGGGAAAAAAAGCCTGTCCTTACAATAACAGAAAACTGCTACTTGTAAAGAAAGACACCCCTCACACACACTTAAAAGACAAAAAGATGCATCCCAGATTTGATTGTCTGGTGAGGGGGAGGACGTGTAGAAGCAAACTGCTGCATCCGTGCCATGCACAAGGGTGTAAAGCATGGAAAATTGATCTAATCTTAACCTGGGCACACCCCAGTCAGTTTAAATAATAATAATAAAATAATCTGCAATGTGCTCCTTGCCTTGCGTCCAAATTAATTATTCCACCCACGATACAATTTAATTGGCGGGTAGAGGTACACTCATTTGCTTTGCAAAGCAATATTATTAAGTGTGGTGGTTTTTAGAGCTATGCTCCTGTTTAATAGAACATACCCTTTCATATACACTAATGCCAAGGAGTACACAACCATTCCAGTAATTATATGTTTCAGTAAAATCATTAATATCAAATAAAATGTTATCATACCTACTTTAGGCCTGTATCCTGTAGGTATTCAATTACCTCCAAGTTGATGAGATACCTGTGTGAAAAAAATTGGAAGTGTATTTAAGTCTTTACAGCAACAGCTGCTAAAACATTTAATCACAAAGTTCAAAATATCTTACTTCCAATCTTACTGTAAAGTTTAAGTGGAAGAACTTTAAATACACGATTACTTTGCCTGCCACTTGCCTTGGGAAACAAAGGCAAGTGTGCATAAAGAATGGGAGTAGGAGGATGAATTTTAGTGGTTACAAGTATGTCAATATAAGAAAAGAACAAAATACTGTACAGAAGGAATTGACTGAGCTTAATCTTTCTAGGGAGAGGGTTTGACTCTTTTGTTTGGGAATATTTCCATGCAGAAGTAAACATCTTTGAGATCATTTGCTTTTCCACATAGCAGCACTACTTGGATCCTCCACAAATGCAACTGTATTTCATATAAAAAGCACGCAGACCAGCTGCAGTTTTCATGAAATAGACTTCTGGTAAATTCAAAAGCTAGTACTACTATGTTGTCAGCTCATGTCTCAAATTCCTTACAAGTCTTGGGTCTTAAGCACTACCTCCACCATGATGCTTTTTTTCATTGTGATGAATAAAAGCCAGCTATGTGTCACATCTGTTCTTCTCCCCAAAGTTTTCCTTCCGTCTTATTCCTGAAAACATTTGCATCTATACCCTTGGAAACAAAAACCATGTTTCAGTCTTACAAGGGATTATCTTCCCAATTAAATTGTCTTTGGAGTATTTTAGGTTACTTGTGGACAAAGGTGGTCTTCAGTCATCTTGCTCTGGAAGAAAGTCACCACTAGTTCCATGCTTCTCATACCAAAGTCACCAGGTAAGGATGAGCCATTGCAGCCCCTACAGGGTGGAAGATGCTTACCTCTTTTCTCTGGACAGGACAGGCAAAAGCACTCAAAACAAAGCCAGAGCAGGATCTTAGCCTCTCCCTCTTCTCTGTTTACTTGCTTTCACAGCAGACAGCCTTACTGGGCACACAGGAGGTGCTTGTTTCTCAAAATTCAGCTCCCTCTTTTTGGTTTAAATTGATTATTCAGAAAAAGAGTATTAAGATGTCACAAGGAGCTTGTGTTTTATTCAAGGGCTGCAAAATCATGCTCTTTAAAAGGGTTTTTTCTGGCTACATGTTTTGTGGTGAGTCTATACACACCAAAAAGCAGGATCAAATCTGAGATCTTAACAGCACAAGAAAAAGTACGTTAGACTTGCTTTAAGTAGCAACTAAGAGTTACTTTTCAACACTGCTAATAGAGGTTGATCAGATGGCAGATGAGCTCATCTGATTACAGTACTCCAACTTCAAGGAAACTCCTTCAAACATATAACCACTGTTTTTTTCTGACTCGTCTAGGTTATTAAAAAAAAACTTTTACTATTTACATGAAAATCTTGTGGTTCTCTACTTTCAGCTGTAGCTTTTAAAGCATAATGCTCCACAGTAATTGGACTAATTGTTTTAAACTACCATCTGAGTAATAAGTAATAAACATGCTTTTTTTTTTAGGCAATAAACTATATTCAGCCCCTAACTTCTCCAGCTTCACCAACTAGTCCCTGGAGTATTTTTCTTAAGCACAACTGGTCCTGGATTCTTTCTTGCATTTAGTCTGGTTTGCTGCCCATCAGAGAGCGATGACCCCAGAGCAGGCAGATTGCAAGGGCAGTTCTCTGGGCATGGATCAGAGAGCATCCCAAGGGGCAAATTCCCAAGAAGGAGCTAAGAAGGCTGTAATCTCCTTTGCTGTATCGCTGTCTAATGCAACACCATGCTGTCCAAATCACCTATCAGATAACTGCTCGGCCACTGTTCAGCCATCCCAATCCTCATCAAAGCTGCATCCCGTGCTGTCCTAAGCTACTACCACGGCAAAACACTATCTTCAGGAAAGACTTTCCTATCTCTAAGTAAATTCTATGAGTGGCGAAAGCCAACCAGCTCGTGGACAGCAGGCATAATTCATCACAGCCCTCAAGAAGTTTGGGAAACACTCAAAAACTCTCTCTCAGCCACTGCAGACTCGTCAAGGGAAGGAGATATTTCAGATCCTACCAAGACAGAATAAAGATTTAACAAACCCAATCTGGTCTCATTCTGCACCTATCTACATGAGTGCAGGCAAGGCAGTGGAAAAGGAAGTCTCCAGGACTTGTAACAATGAAGGCTCTTAGCCCCTAAATGAGAACTTGCACTGACCTTGGTCAATGCCTGTCCAGAAAAAGGATGTAAACCATAAAATGAAGATCTGTCATTAACAAAAAAACACAGAATCTGTTATAGTTTTTACAAATCCTGCTGCCTACAGTATGGATAGATGCTTTTGATTTTTTAATAGCTGTATATAGCAGTGTAAAAATGCAAAATACTTTGAACAGAAGAGAGAAAAAAGACAGTACCTCAACCTCAGGCAAAGGGGATTACAAGCAGAAGAGATACTCAGTGAACTAATGAAATAAGGAAGAAAAATAGAAGGAGGTGAAAAAGAAAATAAAAAGAAAGCCCAAAAATCCTGAAGTGTTATGCTCGGTGTTTTTAATTCCTTTTATTTAATGTAGAAGGCTAGCATAGAAGGCTAGTACAGGAGAACAACCTCAAATTAAAATCAGAAACAACATCATTTAGTAAAGTCAATGTGCTGCAATATTTTGTAAATACTTGTTTATATGACATCTCATGACCTATGCTTACTGGTTATTCCATCTCTGTTCACAAAGCAATTATCTATATAAAAAGTATGACATTTGAATGTTAATGTAACAGTTGTAACAACAGTTGTAATGTAACAACAGGTCCAAATTATTCTGAGGCGTGAGTGACTGTCAATTATCAGTGTTTTGAGAAAATTCCACTAGTCAAGCATCCAGCACACTGTGTTATTATTACAGATGCAAGAGTTGCCAAATGAAGTCACATGAAAATTGGAGTATTTGGGAATAGCAGATAAGAGAATCACAAAGTTTTCAGAGTGTCTCAGAGACAGCAGTGCCCAACTTTCACTGAATAGCGTTACTAGATTACTCTGCTATCTCAAGAGATGACAGATAAAATCACTCTCATAGTGTCTTTCTCATAGCCTCAGACAAAGCAACTGATGTAAGAAAGAGACAAAAGTCTGCTCTGTTTCCTCAAGCCTTCAACCTTATGATACATCTGTCCCAGGACAGTGTCCCACTCCATCACTTTGAACAAAAAAGCCAACAAACACTTAAGTCTGTTAACTGCCTGTAAATCTAAGCAGCTGTGTTGTGAGTCATTTCAGGACTGGCTAATAATTGAATAAACAACTGTAATTGTGCTCCATGAAACTCCCATGTTTCCTTTCAGTCTTGGCTTCTCCTCTCATGAAAGCTGTACAAGTTAGGGTGCAACCACACAAACTCAGTCAGCTATGACAATGTTTACCTAATACCTCTGGTCTACCAACCATCATGAGATACATCCTGGTTCTGAGAATGTAACAGTAATAATTTCCAAATATTCCAAATCCAGTGATGAGAAACTTGGTTACAGAGTGATATTTTTGAGGACCCTCAGATAACACTGCCATTTATTATTTATATTGCTATAATGCTCACAAGCACGGTGACGAATGAGCTGAATGCAGTGTTTATGAAAAAAGCAAAAGGTGATCCCTATAACAGGGAGTTTACAATCTAAGTGGTGTTGAGGGTGTTTTGAACCTTTGAGTAAAAATAGCTTAAATTTCAGCTGGAAGGGATGTCTTTTTTTCTAGAAGAGTGGTTTTTAACATATAGTCTACTACTAGGAGACCTGGAAAGATAACTTAGGAAAGGAAGTTTGCTTTGGTAGACTTAGATTCACTTTACAGGGGTCCACAAATTTGAAACAGATTGAAAATACTCATCTTCATAAAAATTTGTAAACTATGCCGTGGAATTGCATTCTTGCTCAATTATTTGACCATAACAACACAGATGGCTAAAGAAGAGAAACAGTCATTCTGGGAAATTCACTGAGAGAGACACTGAAAAGGGGCAGTACTCCTGAGCCCCACTGACTTCTGTTGCCTTCCATCAAAGGCCACAGACTCACCCGTGCACACTGAACTGTTAGCAGCAGCAACTGAGAAAAAGCTAAGAGAGAAGAGCCTAGGAGCCAGAAGATCTCACCTTGGTTCTTCAAAGTGTTGGAAAGAGTAAAAACAAGCTCTAGGGCCTATAAAAAACTATAGATTTTACTAGTATATAAAGTAATTCCTAATAAACCTCATGAGGTTTATATGAAGATTTGTAATGTGAAGATTCCCTGCTGGTGAGCAGATAGCTTTGCTGCTGTGACTAATTCAGCCTATGATGGCTTTGCCAAGGCTATAAACAAAGTTTCAGGCTGTTATATTGACACAGATACTGCTGGAAATAGCTCTGACATTCCTCCAGCTGCATATTTCTTTTCACCTGCAAGACACCACTACATCTTGCACAATATCGAGGCAAAAAAAGTGCAAGAAGCGCTTGTGTCTGAAGCCTAAATTTGCTTTGATAGTTAATAACTATCTGGTTTGCCACTCCTGGATGATGGTCCTCACAGCTATGCTTTCCAAAAGATAACCAGGTCAGTGTTGCACACTACTGCACAGAGCTCCCTTTAATAAGAGCCTATGTTAATAAGGTTAGGAGATATCCTGGTAGAGAACAAGTCCAAAAGTGCAGGGTCGGTCGGGGGCTGACATCAGTTCCAGGGCTGACAACATAAAGAAGCAAAAAGCTAAACAAGGCTCACAAGACTGTATATTTGGTTTTTACCTGCAGAGTGAAGACCTGTTTTAATCACATGTTGTTATGGCCAACAGGTATTACAATTATTTTTCTGAATCTTATGGACTGGTATGACATAAAAGTGTTTCACTGAAAAGCAATACCTATAGATGCAGACACTGTTATTTGCTTTTTTGTATAAAAACAAGTGAGTCACAAAGATTTTTCTTTGTCTACCAGGCAGCTGATGCGCATGGAAGACAAAGAAAAACTTTTTCAGCATGTTTCTCAGAATGAGGTCCCTTTTGACAGCAGGTAACCAGCAAAGGAATGTCTTTATTTAAACTCTCACATTAGAGACAGAATTTTTTCTATTCTATCCTAATCACTTGAACTATGTAAAGTAGTCCTTTTTACTACCTTCTTTCTTTTCATTAAAAAACCCCACACTTTTATGTTGCCTTTCTTTAGGCCCAAGACCATGTGTTTTGACAGGCTGAGTCTATGGGCCTATTGTATGTTTCCACAAAAAAAATTTAAGCCAAATGTTTGTTAAAATCAGTTGTTCCTGTCTGGGGAAAAAGATTTAACAACTGGGGAAAAAAAGATAATTTCTTCACAATACCTAATATCTTGATCAATCTCTCTCACCCTTTTGCCACCTTTCTCATTTTTTAAGTTCTTTGTGGGGATCTTAGACTAATCATGTTTATTCTATCACTGCATTCATTGACACTCAGAGCCAAATTTGTTTGCATAGGAGAACATAATTTCAGAAGTAACCATGAAAATGGAATAAACATCACTAGAAAGAAAAACCTCAGATTTTATCTTACATTGCCCATCTTGTTTCTTTTGCATATTAGCAAACGTGTAAGACCATCTATTATAAAGATAAATTACTGAGTCTAGAAAATACTGTGCTGAAAGCAGGTTTTCTGTGTAGAACACATTGTGTCAAGGAAGACAATTAAGTGTTATAGCAGGAGGGTAGTGACAGAGGAGGAATTTCTTAAGAAAAGGCAGGAAAAACCCCGTCATTTCGGACCTGCCCCATCTCCCTTTCTGGAAGGCTGGCCTCTCCCCCTGGGAAGATACTCCAAAGCAGAAAAAGTAGCACAAAAAATTATTCTCAGAAGGGCAATCACAGAACGAGCACATACACACATCCTTCCTTTTGAGAAGACTTTTCTGAAAATTGCCTCAGCTGTCTGCTGGGCTGTGAAGGACTCTTCCTTTTTATTAAAACAAATAATAGAGCCCCTCCTCTTCATATTTTGGAGCCAGCAACTCTCCTCAGTGGCAGAAGTTTCCAAAATTTTTATTGAACAAGCTGATAGATAAAAGGTCTACACTGTAGACAAAGTACCTGCCTTGACTGGGACCTTGGAGACAACAGCTTAGGCAGCAATATTCTACCTAAAGCCCATCAGTAATTAATGTGCAGTCACTTGTCAAATCAATCTCTGCCTAAAGACAGTTCTCAGCAGCTCCAGGTTAAAGGAAAATACATACTCATTGTAGATGTTCTGCTTGTGTTTGCTATAGTAGACTAGTACTAAGTTACAGGCATATGAGATGAATCAGAGGAAAGTTTGTATTCTTCCATTTGAAGAACACTTTGGGTTTGGACAAGGCTGTTAAAACAAGTAGTAAAAGGAAATTAAGATTAGCTCTGGATATTTCTCTCAAGAAGTTTCTTTCCAAAATTCCAATGAAAATTGGCTTTGACCTGGCAGATTTATGAGGCTTTGAAACTTTCAGTTGGAGCCCAAGCAATGGTTTGTTTTGTGTTTAGAATAATAATACTCCTTAACTGAGGCAAAGGGTGGCGGTGACACCACTATTTATGGCTTGTTGTCCCTCTCAGTTTCTGCACAGGGAATGCAGCTGGACTGGTTATTGCTTTTACAATTACTGCATGCTTTTGGTATTGGCAAGCCTCACATATTGAAAACCCACGAAAGTGCTCCTCCAGAGCAGAGGATTAATTAAGAAGAAGAGGTTTTGGAAAGTGAAGTTTTTAGTTGCTTTCGCTTGTCTTATTATTTAAGCCATTTGTGTGTGTTTGTTTCAAGTTTCCAAATTTTTCCCCCAAACCATGAATACTAGAAACCTTTGAGTTAAAGCTGAGATCTTCATACCTTTTAGAGTTTTGTCATCTGAGGTGAAATGAAAAGCGCTAAATATCATAGTATTAGCAATAAACTTGACAGTCACCAGCATAGAAACTTGGCAGAGCTGTTTTGTCTTCTCAAATGGCTTTCTACATGAAAGGTGAAAATATCTCAGAAAATTTGCAAAACTTTTTTGACAAGTGGACACACAAATATAGTTTAAAATTTAGTGTCCTTTCCTTTCTTCTTTTTATAACTCTAAGGTGAAGTTTTTTTAATATGCTGGAAGTACTTCTTTCTGTACAACCTCCTAAAAATTGACTCAGTAATGTAGTTTGCCTTTTCTAAGTGGAGGTACTGAATAAAATAGGATTTTTTTTTCCTATTGAAAAGGCAAATAGCATTGTTGTTCCCCTTGTACAAGAATTCAAGAACTGCAGAATCAATAGGCTGTTTCATATCCCATCATCAGCAGATACTGGGCTGAAAGCCAGTTTCTTCATGATGGCTTTGTTTGGCCTACAGTTTTGTAATTCTAGTTAATTGATTGCTGGTTTGTTTGAGTTAGCACAATTGAAAATGGTAATGTAGACATCCAAGAAATATTTGGGGCAGAACAGTTCATTCATCAAGACCAGGTTAGGTTGGGCATAAAATGTCTCACCTCTCTCCCACCTGCCACTCAGGAACTCCATGCACATCTCCCTGGGGTCTGCTGCACTGAAGGAACACAGCTCTCATCGGGACCTAGGGTGTGGTATGTCAGCCTTTTGATTACAGGTGAAAGCAGACAGATTCCCTGCAGACAGAGCAAGCCTTCCAGTAAGTCCCCAGCACCAAAGGGAGACAGGATGAGGCACTCCAAAAGCAAAAGAAGTTGCACTCAAGCACCTTACCCCCATTAGTGCAGACAGCTGAAGCCGCAAGGGTTACTGCAACTACACCTTTCCTTTCACCTCTACTTTACAACTGAGTGTGAAAGGAGCTGTTGTTTTCTTCCATTTTCACATGTAATAACCACAGCATAGTCATTGATGGTTCCTCATGCAGGACAGAAATGTGCAGAACCATTCTTCTACTCTGCAACATAACAAAAATATGAACAGACATGTACGGTTACATGTATGCACCCAAATTGAGAAGGCTATAGGTCATTCTGATGTGAATGTAATAAACCAAAATGCTAGATTTTTTAGCATTACTCTATAAAACAGCAGTTAAGAAAAAGCATGGCTGATCTGGACACTCACTACAGTATTTTGGCCTGATATAATAAAATAAGTGAAAAATTTGTACCATTCTTTAGGATGTGTGTCCCTTCCCCATAAATAAGAGGACTTGCAATTCAGGATCCCATGGTGTAGTTGCAGTCCCACTGGTGGTCACTGTAACACAGATGGGATTTGGATGTGTTTACTATTCCATTGTTTGACTTTATCCCAGCATAGCATGGTTCACTATGTGGCACAATGGTTTGAGTCTTCACTGCTGTTCAGCTTTCACCACCCATAGAAGAGGTTTAATGATAGAAAATGGTAACTTAGAATTTCATAGGGTAATGAGGCTGGAATCTGAGCACTGGTCTCAACTCTCAGCTATGTGCTTTAACACCCGAACTACCCTCTTCCCCACTGGTGAGCTTGCATAGTAGCTTATATTGATGTTAAAAGACATGAGCCTAATGAAAAAGTTGCATCTGACTTCAGACACCAGATAAGAGTATACATACCACTCCTGGAGAGTGTATATCAGACTTGACTCTCACTTATCTCTCTGGAATGGCTGACAGCAGCTTGCCACAAATGGATTGGGAGAACTTACATTTCTATCTTTTCTCTTATGCAGGTCAGTGTAAAGCTTTACTGTACTTATAATAGTTGATATAGAGCTGGTCCCCGCTGCCTAAGCTCTGCCATAAGCAGAGAGTCATAAGCGGTTTCCAAAGTGCAGACTGATTAATGACAGCTCAGCATGGGGATGCTGAGAGATTCAGACTCATGACTGATGCATGTGAAAAGACTGATGAACAGGGGGTGGTCAGGTCTGAGAAAACAAAACCCATCACTGAAATTGGTGAAAGCTGCTGACAATTGTTTTTGCACACAGAGGCTATTTCTAAACATGGGAAAACTTACTGCTACTAACTGTTCTTCTGTGTTTCCCCTTCCTCTTGTCACAATCCCAGTCTTCCTGCCATGGTTAGAAAGGAAATCTGGAAGTAGGAAACAAGTCAAGAGGCAGACCCACTTTATATAAGGAGAGGTCTGTGTTCCATGAAAGTGTCATTCTTAAAATAAGGACAGTGATTCTAGTTTTAATAATTTTTATTAATTGAACTTCACCAGTCAAACATTATATTGATCAATGCATTATAGTTTATATATTTCACCTTCTTGTCCTAGGAAATCAACACCCCCAAAACAAGGTGACGGATATGACCCCTAAGAGTTTATCAGACATGGTGAGAGAGATAACTAGATGTGAGATTAAATAAGCAATGATGTTCTAAACCAAAAGTTTTTGACTGTTTGTTCATTATTCTACTGTTTTCTTAATTTCTGTCACAAAGGTTTCTCTCCTTGGAGTACAGCAAAGAACACACCAAATGCAAAGAGACAAAGCCAATGCTGTAGTAGAAGCAGATGGTCTAAATGAAGTTAATATCTCTTCCCCCAGAAGTCCCAGTTCCAAACCACTTGATGCATTCCTCTTTTCTTTCTTACAGTCTAAGGGTAGAAGGGGTAACCTGATTGGTACAGCTTCCTTAATAAATCAGGAACACCAGAATAAGGAAAACTTGAAGGAACAACGGCTCCATGTCAGACACTGTCACTCCATACTTTTACTGTATAATAACAAAAATACAAGAAATATACATGGCCTGAAAGAGAAGACCACACGGAAGACCAAGACAGCATTATTTTTTTTCCACAGTGGGAAGTAGGGTAATTTTACTCTCAAATTCACAGTTCACGTACTTTCAAGTGAGATTCAGTGTCATTTTCAGTCACTGACGGGCCTTCAACTTTTTTGGTCCTGGCATATGCCAGGAATTTCCCCTGTATTCACAGAAACCACAATAACCTGGTATCCCAGATATTCTGAGAAGAGCTTGTTCTGTAAATGCGACACAGAAAAAAACCACCTTGCGTGGGAGCCAGCACAGCGTATCACTTGAAACAATGGTCAGTGGCTCAGCCAAGTGAATGCAGCATGGATGGGAAATCCCAGCCCTGAGACAGTGGCCTTCCTGACCGTCCCTCACCCACGAGAGCAAATCTTCTGTTCCACTGTGTGTGGCAGTGCTTTGTCCTTCGTCTTTAAATCACTTCAAGAAAAACAGATTAGTGAGAATATATGTTAAGCCTGTTTGAGAAAGACCTTCTCCTTATTACAAGATGCTACAGGGAGAGACCCACATGCTATATATTATGGAAATCATCGTCATTGCTTTGAAACTTCAGTTAATAGCAGTGTTTCTGTTGCATAGTGGAAGAAGAGTTTTTATGTTGAAAAAACACAGAACTCAACAGTGAAGTTAAATACAGTAGGGGTTTTTTTTCCCAAAACATTTACAGAAGTGATTTTTATGTAATGAAATCCACACTATTTTGTGTATAAGCAGGGATTGAGTATAAGAATTACAAAACTATTCTAAAAGAAAACATGCATAGCCTTCATAACATGTAAGTCATTAAACAGATAGTGGTTAAAACACCATATATCAAGATGGGTGGAGTCTTCCTAGTGGAGGAATTATTTCCTCTGAAACGATTTCCTCCTAACAAAAGTTCAGAATCCATTTGTCAGCACATATGATTTCCTGTGCTCCTTGCTGTATTTCAAAAGCCAAAATATGCATCCTATTGTAAGAAAACTCCCGGTTTACCAAGATAAACAAACAACAAAACAGATCTGCATGGTGTCAGAACTGCAGGCAACTCTTTGTATTTGTTGGAAGATCTTACTGGGTTAGGAAACAATAATTATTTCTAGGCAGATTAAAACATTTTCAATGGAGGTCACGATGAAAAAAATTTAAGACCTTTCCTCTTGTAGCTGCAAGGTTGAAATCCTCAGTAGTAAACTTAAACCTGACCATTAGTTCAACTTTGTCTCATGTTATGCAGCTATGCAAAACAAAGTCTGTTGATAAAATGAAAACAATATCCTAGAATACCAAAACAGACTGCTCCCTCCTACAGAAGACAGTCATCGCTCCAACAGTGAAGTTTGTTTACTAATCTGTGTCATTGTTAGCAAAGATATATTGGGGACACAGTATTTGAAGTAAAGCCTCCAGTAAATGAAGCAAGTGATCATGCATGATCTGCATGAATTCAGAAAGAAATTGGGTCAGCCTAGAGTTTTACAATCTTTTAGGCTCACAAGACACAATTGGAGAAAATGTAATAGTTTATTAAGCTGTGGTTCCATGGGCAAGTGAGCAAACCTGGTGTCCTATGGTGGCCAACAAAGAGGAAGTCTCATCCTCACCTGGCCTCTTTTCTCCCCTGCTCTGCTCCCACACTACACACTTGACATCTGGACTCTTCTGGATGCTGCCCTAACCTAGTAGAAGACTGCCCAGCTCTTCTGCTGAGTCATTTATCCTGCTGGGCTGGTTGGTTAGACTCCCCTCAGCCTGGAAATTAATTAATAGGAATGGACAGGGTGGCATGTGCATGGCCAAGAACAAGACTCTTCTATTTTGGAATCTGTGGGTCATTAGGTTGCACAGCTGTGCAAGGAACCTCTGCTCAGTAAGTGACAACATGACAAGAGTCAAAGAGTAAGGAATCCTGGAGTCACTCACCTCATCTGATAAAAAAGACACTTCCTGCTGACTTCAGCTAACATTTAATCTTACTAATTCCATGAAATTACAAAGTGGTAAAGGTGTTCTGCAGGCATGTGTAGGAAATCCCTGTGTTATTTGGTCTGCAGCTGGGAACCTGACTAGCAGACATCCAAGAGAGAAGGAGGACTGCATTGTGCTTGACTACAAATATGTAACAAAAATTGTCTTCTGCAAATACATTACAGCTGAGCAAACCAGCTAAAATCAGAAGTGAAAAATTACCATGTCTATAGTATAGGTCAACAGCAATATCAGAACTCAAATCCAGGTCCCTTGAGGCCATCCTGCCTCATTGTCCAGTAGATCTCTCTCATTTTCTCACATCCTTGGACCTAGTAAGAGCTCCACTATCTTATGTTGTAGAGTCTCTAACAGTTACTGGTCAAGAGTCAACTCCATCAAGCTGCAGAAAAAAAAAACATTCAAGTGAACTGAAAATGCACACTAGACATTGGACTTAAGAAACAGGTTTGTTTCAATGACAATTTTGATTCCAACAATATAGTGTTTTCTCATGTCAATTGCTAGAAATACGCGTGGGGGTTTGGCATTTAGCTTGTCCATGTTTCATTATTAATTTGTGCAGGACTGAATGGACAACAGTTGTCTGCTACTGAGTTAAAACTGTGGACAATATTCATGCTTCAATAGAGTGAGATTAAAAGGCAATTCATCTCTCAGCTCTGTCTAAATAACACGTACAGTAGTTAGTATCAATTTAGGAGCACTACTTAGATGTTTATTGACCTGTGTATCTACTCTGCTAGAGCAGACTATATTCTACTGAAGTCTTTTGAACTCTTGCTTGTGTTTGTGGTTTGCAGACCACACAAATTTCCCACATTTTAATTTATGAAACATGTGCAGCCCATATGAGAAATGTATCCCAAAGGAATGGAAAATTATAGTTTGCATGATGTGTGGATAAGAGTCAGCATGTGTTAAGGGTAATTAAATTTTGTCACTAATTAATTTCAACCAACAGTGTGCATTAATTAATCCACACAGAGCTCCTGTGAAAGAAATGCAGAAAGTTTTGAGACTGAGAGTTTGTTGATGGATGAAAATTGATGTATAACAGGATAGGGAGAAATTTTTAAATGGATAGCTGCTTCAGATTTCCCCTTTGAGTGAACATTCCTATTCTGGAGCAAGTTCGAGCTTACTTAGTCCAAAGCAGCTTGAACTCATTTAGAAAGAAAGATGAAAAAAATCATACTTCTATTCAAGACAAAACCAACCAAACTCCCAAACCAGTTACTCATTAAACCTACAGACAAGACACAAACCCTATTATTTTATGTCCTGGAGTTCTTCCATTCTTGCACATTTTTCAGATCTGGCAAGTATATTGGTATAACTCTGATGACACTCCCTCTGAATGGACACAGCAGAACTAGGAGTATTCTGAAGGGGCACAGGAATGACTGCAAGTATGGCTCAGCATGTGCTCATGCAAAGCAGGCTAGCTTTCCTCAGCTCAGGATGGCTTGTATGTGTGGGGAGAGGAGGCTTATAAAGTCATAACTAGGACAGAGAAGATGAATAAGGAACAATTGTTCATTATCCCTTATCATATAAACAAATTAATTTATCCAATGACAGGTTTAAAAAACACTTAAAACCAACGGGAACAATTTTCCACACAACAAGATATTGAGCTATATGACTCACTGCTAAATTAAGTTTGGATGTGAAAAATATTAACAGGTTCAAAATGGGATTAGGCAAGTCAATTGTAGAAAGGTCCATCGAGGATAACTAAACAATAGGCCTAATGTGATATCAAGAGGAGGAAATGCCTGCAGCACTCATCATTAGAAGAAAGGAAAGAGGAATGGATCACTGCTGTGTTTCTTAAGCTCTTTCCCCTAAACAGTCAGTACTTGCCATTGTACTAGACAGGCTAGTGGGATGCTCAACCAGCATGGGACTGCTTATACTGGTGTTTTTATGAGTTTCCAGTGACAACATCTGTGCTTAAATAGATTTCAACATGACATTCAAAAGAAGCAATGGTAAGATATTACACAGAGAGTGTGGAGCACCAGAGCTGGGTTTGGATCTTCTTTTGGATCCAACCCTTTTGTGTTTCTCCTTTTTAGTAGCAATTATGATGACCCAGGTCATATAATTTCTATGTATTTTGTAGCTAAGGAGCTCTGCAGCTATATAGGAGGGATAGTGAGCACTATCACTAAGAAATAAGAAGGCAACTATAAATAAGTCAATTCCTTCCATGCCCTATATTTATCAGACTCAAAAAAAAAAAAATCCTGATATAATAACACAGATGAGTGAATGATTTCTTTATGAGGATCTTGACATTTTGGTGACATCTCATTAATTGAATGCTATGGTCATCGTTCCAGAGGCTGTATATGGAGAATGAATTTGCCTTGTCTCCATCTGGCTCTAAAACTTGATTGAAAGACACAACGAAGTCTTTATGGTCTTTCTGGGCTCTGACAATTCTCCAGTTACCAAAAACAAATGACAAGAAACTCCTCTTGCTTTTCTGTTTATTTCCACATTTCACTGTTCTTGTTTTACTTGATAATGCATTTTAAAAATTAAAACTCTTTCCAACCTACTTTTTAATCCCAGTGCTATTAGTGTAGGTATTAAAAAGAGGGTTTCAGTTAAGGATACACAAATTCTTTTTGCCTAATTTTGACCTTACAGAAAAAAACAAACAAAAAGCCAAAACCAAAATCGGATGAGATGAAAAGTTCAGTTTGACCTTTTTATGAGAGAAAAGCCAATGAAAAATAGATTGCAGTGAAAAATAGAATAGAATTCAGAAGAGAGAACATGTAATGAGGACATGAACCCTAAGATTTCCCACATATGCTGAGATAGTTTCTGTGGAATGGTGAACAGTCTGTCATCTCTACTACAGCAGACAAAGTTCAATCTACCAGAAACCCCCATAACCAACAAACTGAAAAAAAACTCATAAACCCCCCCAAACAATATGGCCCAGGGGAAATCATCAGTTTAAATTGCAGGGAAATGTAATTCATAGTAATTATGTTAATAAGAAGAAGGATGATCAGGAGGGAAATGGACCACACTTTTTGCCAAAACCCAGGATTTTTTTAAAACTCTAGATTTATGTAAAGTAACTACCGGACAGATGGTTTCTACATCTATTCTTACATTCAGAACAAATTTAGAAAAACAACAATATGAAGTTGTGAAGGGATTAAAAACACACCCACCAAACAGACTTCCTAAGTAAGAAAAATTGTAAGTAAGAACAAAAATATTGTGCACAGGATGATTATCTATCAGGTAAAATTTTAATTACATTGTATAACCGTTAAGTCATTCAGAATTAATGTTATACATATTATAGGTCTTCCAGCATTCAAACTTTTTAGAAATGAAAATGCTGACACAAAAGCAGATTCCATTGACGCAGTCTCCATGAAGTACCTCTATTGAAATCCAAAGCCATTTAACAAAGGGATGGTATTGATGAGTGGTTTAGAATATACTCTGCCAATCACTTGGGGAGCTTTCATCAATAGAAATTATCTTAGAATTGTACTGTGGTAGATCTTGTTTGAGGAAGTAAAATTTGTTTATTCACTAATAATAGACAAGGACGAAATGAGTTTCTTACTACCAAAATACGGTGAGGATATAAATTTCATCAGTTACATACCTGAGTGTCATGCATTTATTGGAAAGCTGCCAAAAAAAGAAGATGCAAATAAAGCTGAGGAATTTTGTGTTGCACTGAAATAATCATCCTGGGATACTATTCACGAGTTCACATACTATATGAGCAATTTATAAATATCTTCTAAAAATAAGAAAGAAGCTTTTAAAAAAATTCTATAAACAGTAGAGCCAAATGAATACTTTCTCCATGCCCACCTCACCCCAAAAGTGCTACAGCCTTGTTAAAAATAACACAAGTTACAGCAATAAAAGTAGGAGAGGTTGTAGCAAAGGTTCTTGGTTTTTTCAGAAAGACAAGCTTACATAATTGTATTTCCCACTCGCAAACATTTGGGGGGGCTAAAGAAACATTTCAGTCAAAAATTAACATAGGCTAAAAAGTCTCAAAGATAATTATAAATCCACAAGGTTTATTAAATTAGAGATATTATGCCAAATAATTGCTTTCACGTGACAAAGTTATAGGAAAAATCTGTTCTAGATTTCCATTCCAGGTCTCCCATTCAATGCTTAATTGGCTGCAGAGTAGCCAGGGAATATCACAGGAGCATATTACTGCACATAACTTCTTTCTCCCCACTGACTTGAGGATGTCTCCCAGATACTGGAAACCTCAGTTTAGTACCTTTCTCTGTTGAGACACCTTGAACACGTATTTCTAAATTTCAAGAGAAGGCTCCGAACACAGGTACACATAGCACAGTTACTTGAATTTTAGGTCTATACTCCATCCAAAGTAGGAAGTGCAACATGGAGCTTGACAGTCCTGCTTCCCAGGGGAGCAGGCAAAAGCTCAGGTCCCTCTTGCTCAGCACTGATAGGGCAGTACCAGTAGGCAGGACCCAGGATCTGAGAAAGACTCTCATCTCTGAAACATTAGGAAGGGATGGCATTTCTGAGGAGAATCCCTTTAGTAGGAGGTGAAACATGAACTCTCATTCCAGGACAGTATTCCAACAGACGAGCTGTAAGATGAACAGGCAATCCTTCTGACAGACTTTCCAGAGCCACACTTTCTATTCCTCCCCTATTTTCCTCAGCTCTCTTCTACCACTTTCAGAAATGAAATGTTCCAACAGCAAAATTCTGTGTTGAACACAGCAACTTTCGTTCATCATTCCCTCACAGTCTGTACCACACAGTGCAATCTGAGATGGCTCTGCTGGGGTCTTTGTGTCTGCTAGACACAACGATGAACACATTTACATACAAAGCTGTTTGAATAATGTCTGAAAAATAGACTACTTCAACTAGAGATGCCAAAATCTCTTTTCCCACATTGTGTCTTCCATCAGTTATGAAATACAGAGAAGACAGAAAGAAATGGCAACAATTTCTCTTCTGACTGCTTTACACATCCCCACATATTGCAGCGGGATTTCTGGAAATAATGCAAAGCGTCTCCCGTGCTTGAGATGCAGTGCTTCCAAATTCAAGAGAAGAGCTCTTATAGCCAATAAGCAGGAAAATTTGCATAAAAATGGAAACTAATTTATCTCACCATAAAGAGGACATTCTGTGTCTGGCAAGCAGTATGAGCCTGCATTTGCATGCATTTCTTTGGAAACAGTACTACAGGCACTACCAGATTCATTCTACTGCTACTATGATAAAAGCAAACAGCATTTAGCTCAACTGTTACGTATTGCTCAGTGAACAGGTTGTTTTAGGGCATATCTTAACAAAAGACACCTACCTTGTGCAAATGTTTTTAAGCATAAACATGTGCAAGTTATTATAAGAAAAAACCCATCTTTTTCAACATATTTTTCCATTTGCTCATCAGCTTCTTGATTTTTTTTCTGTGGAATGGCAAAACAAAGCCATGCTATGTTCTCAGCAGGGCTATTTTCATAGTGGAACAAGTTTCAGAGTGGTAACTTGGTATTCTTCCACTATTAAAAACACAGAAATAAACTGATTCCTTGTTCTTCCTTCAAGGAAGGAGCTGGAAGACAGAATTTCCAGTGGTATTCCTGGTATCTCTGTAAGCAAAAATACAACAATAGCAAAAGTTTAGCATACATAATAGAGGAAGGAAGAGACAATGAAAGCAATGTTTGTGTTTATTTTCTTCAATGTATGTACTCAACTATCACTGACTTCAAGTGCCATTTTCCACAACATCTAAAGTATGAGACTGATCCTGTAGGAGCCATACCCTAAAGTAGGAAGCACAGTATAAAATTAGCCAGGCAGTCTGCTCTGAAGATACTATGGTGTAGGATAACAATGTACAGCCTCCTTCCACCAAATCTGCCTTATTCGGAGTTTTCCCATATACTCTTCTGTTCTCATTTTGCTTTTAAATAATTAGAATAGCAACAGGAAAGCAATGCGTCCCCTAGCTACGGTAAACACAGGTGGACAAAACAGAATAAAAGTTAATTTCTTATCATCTTACATTCAAAGAAAATAAAAAGCTCGTGCTGGGACTTGGTGTGTCCTTTTGGAACATGACTTGCTTTCCCAGCTCACTTGTCTGACCCCTGTACCGAATGACAAAAACTATCAATACAACATGCAGAAATGATGTCATCCTTTTGATATGAAGGGTGAGGGATGGCTCATTTGGAATATTTGTTTTAATGATATCACAATCACACATTGTGTAATTTGAATCAAACAGATGCTTTTGAGCTTAAAAAGCTCTATTGATCTAGCTATCAAAATATTATTTTGGTTTTGTCTGGTACGCCAGTATGCTCCCTAGCACTGTTGCCATTTAAATGACTTCATAGCTGATGTAGTAAACATATTCAAAGATATAAACAACTCAGTTTTATTTAAAAATTGAAATGAATATAATTATCTGTCTCAAAAAGCAACAAAGAATTAAAAATCAGTTCCCAGTATCTGCAATGGAAAGTCAAAAGTGACATGTGTGAATTCACTATGAATTAAAATAATATGGAACCAGATCTATCAATGACTCATTTGCTTCACAAAAACTGCACCTTCAAAAAATAATTTTCTAGTTTATACTTGTGACCATAATAATAAAAATAAGAGATACAAACATGATTAGCTCAATTTGTTGGAGCATGGTGCTAATATCACCAAGGTTGTGTGTTCGATCCCCATATGGGCCATTTGCTTGAGGTGGACTTGATGATTTTTGTGGGTCCCTTCCAACTCAGAATATTCTGTGATTCTGGGATGTGTCTGTAGCTTGCGTGTGTTGAACTGCACAGCCACTGGCATCAGTGCAAATTTCACTTTCCATAGGCTTTACAAGTTGATGGTCATGCTGTAGGATCCCGGTATGATTCATGAGAGCTAGATATGACAATAAATCAGAATTAATACAATTACTTAAGATTTATTGTCGTTGTTGAACACTGGCAGAGCGAGAGAACCAGGCAAGATCGGGTGAGGCATTAATCTGAATTTATTATTTAATTCTAAAACTTATATAGACTTTCCAAAGGTCGTCCGGATTGGGTCAATTCATAACCTCCCCCTAGGCCGATAGGCCAGGTAGAATGTCCATCTTTCCAGAGACAGTTTTCAATAACATCCAAGCTTTNACAGTTTTCAATCCAAGCTTTTATCTCTATTTACAAAACATAGAAAGAAGAAGAGAAAAGTTCCCGTGGGAAAGGTCTGTGTTACCACAATATATTAGTCTAAATGGTAATCTCTAAATTAAAATTTTCATTTTTATATCAAATTTACACTATACTTACCTGGTTTATCACCTCTATTTTCAAATTCACAAAGATCTAAAATTCTCATGAAAAGCTTTGCCTGAAATATATCAAAGATACCAGTAGCTCCCAAATTTTCCCGGCTTCCTCACTTTACTCTCAATGCCAGCCATCAATGTTTCAAATGAAGAGCAGAATTTAGTTCAGGATATCCTTGTTCTAAAAAGCAGTAAAGAAAACAATCAATACAGATCAGTAGTACATATTGAATCAACACACAAAGAAATAAGAACTTAGGCTATTCCCCCACAAGACAATGCTGAAAGAGTTTTCTTTTGTATGCAGTCTCTGCATGAAGGACACTACAGGGATATCTTCCATGGATGATACCTGGCATAGTTTTATAGCAAATAGAGTGTTCTTACAAGTATATTTAGTAAGCATTTGCCCTATGCCCTCAGCTGGTAAAGGCATGTGAGTTTCTACATCTATTAGTGTGCTCACTGAGCTCTTTGAGGTTAGATGACATAAGTTTCTGAAGGTAAAACTTATTTGTATCATATATACTTCTGCTGTATTTACTGTGATCTGTTAGTATTGCAATGATGCCTGCAGTATCCTGTCAAGTATTAGTCTACATCTAAAAGGTGTACTGAGAAACATTTTTCATAATACTTAAATTAAATTCAATAACTATAACTGTCATTTGGTTCCAAAACTTCACCCTGATAACAGCAGTTCTTAGTTTAAACCAACTGCTCTCTACATGTGTGGATAAGACTGTCACTATGGTAGCAAAACACCTGGGGTAAACTCCTAGGCCATTGAAAAAGCTAGTTTTGCCAGTAACTTCAAGACACCAGCATTTTGTCTTCTGCTTTAGAGAACAACAGATAATGAGGCTTTTGTTGAATGTTCAGGTTACCTCTGCTCTCTTGTGGATGTTTTCCTTGGTGAATTTGCCACCTGTATCAAAAAAACCCCCAATTTCTTACCAAAATAAAAGACAAGACGCTATATCTTTACAACACATGTTTCCTTTAGTAGAAAATAATGTGTTTACAGTCTCTATGCTTCCTCATCTTGCTTGGACTTCATCACCTTGGCTTACCTCCCATGCAACTTGTGTTTTTAAGTTCAGTAGTTTACACTGGAAACAGTGTAGTCAAAGAATATTCTTCATTACACAGACAGAATTTCACATATGCTGTGTATTGATGTCTTTTCCTGCAACCAGAAATGAGGATACATAAACTTAAGTCCTCTGGCGCTCCACTGGTATAAAACGACATCATCCCACTTTTGAAAAACAGTTCAGTCAATTTTCTGAATGAGTTTCACACAAATGAGAGTGTGTGTTTCTGATGTAAAACCCAGATGCACAAGCCATCCCTCACTGATGAGAATGCAAAACTAGCCAAAGCCTAGTCCTTAGGGAGCAGACCAGTGCTGTACAAAACATGGACATATAATACAGGATTACAGTAACAGTATTAATGGTAGGATACTACTAGCTTCTTACGCCAGAAAGACACAGAAAACACTTGCAGAGGTTTAGGAGAGTCCGGAATACTCAGCCTAAAATCTGAGCAGCTATTAAAGGTTTGAACTTACTTCTGCTATTGGTAAACACATTGTTTCTAATTCTGAAATCATTAAAGGAGTGTTCTCAGCAAAGAAGCAGAGCCTTTTCATGTTGCATATCTGCTCTCTGGGACAAGAGCTCCCATGCCCTCTCTAGGTAATCATTCCAAAAAGCTAAAGATGGACAATACAGCTAGGTTGCTGTTTCTCACACATCATTAAAACCTCAACTCTGCCTCATGGGTGTCAGAGAGAAAACTCCCATTAGTCCAAGATGCGATCAAATTTCTCAAGTTCAGCAAGTCATTCCCAGGAAAATCCACTACAGGTGGCAGTGGTGAGGCTATTGTTGAGGAGGTGAGTTAAGGCAGACATGACATATGGTTAGGTGACCTAGAGTGAACAATTTGAAGGCTATTGTTAGCTGCCCAGGTGTCCCCCAGTGGGCATACTGTCCTGCAGAATGTGCCTTTCAAGATATGAAAGACCCCACAGCTTTGGCTGCCTGCTCTCAGGCTTAATAGAGGATTGATAGTTTAAACACAATGCTCACAGCAATATTATTAATAAAATAGATGCTTAAGATTAATAAGCACAACACACCTATCTTACCCCATTGCAGTCCCCTTTGCATGTGAGTAATCATTGTTTCCACCTTTTGGCATTTTATAAGCAAATGGCATTCTGATTACAGCTGTCCCCTGACTTACTACTATTCCATCATTACCAGGACAATGACACTTGTTTACAAAGCAACTCCTGACTTAGACTGCTTTCTGTTCAGAAGCAAGCATCCCCCATACCTGTTGCAAATTAGAACTTGAATTCCAGGTACTCAGTGCATCTAAAAGTCAGATCCCAGATATTGGCTTATATGAATTATCAGTAAATCCTATAGAAAGTCACAAGCCTAAATAATGTCTTTCAAAGCAGGTAAAATGAGAGTAGGCAGAAAATTTTTAATTTTGATTACACTTTAATGTTGGTGCCTGGAGGGAAGGGCAAACTTTATAGTTGTCCTAATAAAGTTATTCTTACTTTTTTGTGGGGCAGTGAGTTTTTTGGATAATGTGTTCATAATTTTATCTAATTTCTGTGAGTTTTACACTAATGGCTGTTCCTCAGCACAGCACAGCAAACATGAGGGAATTCATCCTATAGATCCACTAACACTAACTTTTAACTGATGCAAGCATTTCAGATTTACAGTTGCAGAGAATGCACAAAAAGAAGAAAATACCCAGGTTGGTGTGAGATACCAAGATGTCCAGGGAGTACAACACAAATTCTCAGAGTCAAATATTGCAAATTCTGCATAGACAACTTGTAGGCTCATTGAGAATCAGAAGAAGAAGAATGGCATTGAGATAGGAATGACAAGGGAGAGAACACCATCTCACTGCTTTATGAAGAAAACTGAAATAGAGTATTGCCCTGATGAGAATTTTCTTTTAAAGTGGCTGTAAATAAGCTGCAATTAGCACAGAGCTAATAAGATACAAAAAAACCCCCTTATGCTACTACTTTGGAGAAACTCCAACAACTTCACAATTAAAAAAAAACCCAAACCACGAAAGTATATGCCAATCTTCATTTGCAGTTTTGTGAGTTTATGTATTTTCCGTGGAATACTAATCTCTATTTTATTTATTCGCATTAGACTAATTTCAAAAATTCCTCCTCAGACATGTCTCATCATGTCATAATTATTCATCATCATGAAGGCTTCTAACAGCCTCTGGTTACAACACTGTGACGTTTCCTAATAAATTATAAAGTGAAAGGATAATTTAGTCTTTATAACCAATTAATCTTTGGCTTTTTATTAAAACTTAGTTCCAAAGAATAATGTGTGCCCTGGTCTAGAGAGAGATGGACTGCAATAATCAGTTCACCTCGCTCTTTCCCTTGAAATAATCAATATATCTGAATGCTTTCCAGTTAAAACCAAACAGGAAGAGCCTTAAAGAGGATTTGGAAAGGGAGACTGAAGAAGCTTCTTTGAACTGTCAGGTCTTCTTCAATGTGAGAGCAGACCAAGGAATGAGTTAGCATCCTGAAATGGAGACAAAGGAAGGATTGTAATGAACATACCTCAGGCTTGATTTGGAGCAGGATCTCATGCATTTTCTACAGACCTTCAGCTAATATTTTCTGAGATCAGTGGAAGTAGTCCATTAACTTCATACTAAGGAGGGAAGACACAATATTATTATATAAATGACAGGGGCAACCAACATAAACATTCAGACTTGCTACAGTAGGTGGTCAAGTTGACAGCTTTTGAATTGTGGGTATATGAGCACCAGGAGTAAGTATTCTTAAGAAAAACCTAGTTTTGTGGATACTAGTCTAATCTGGATCAAGCCTTTACAAGAGTAAATATTAGGGTTTTGTTTATTTAAACTCAAGTGTCTGCATTATCTACAAATGTGTTCTAGCATACGCAGGCAAGGTCAGTGAGATGTTTCAGGTGTCAAGGGGGAAAGTTCTCACATTTCTGGAATGGTGGAGGGAAGATTTATAAAGTTTTTACTGGCCTGAAGGAAAAAAAGAAAGTAAAAACATCTGCCAGAGTCATGAGTGGATTGTTGGCTAAATTCATTCAGCGGAGGAGTCTGAAATAGATCATCTCTGTCTTTAGAAGTAGGCGTCTGTGGAGTCATCAAAAATAATTACTACAGAGGAGTCCAGGACATACCTAAAGGGAATAAAACACTCTGAAAATGTAAATTAAACTGACGAAGTATGGATAGAAAAGCCAGCAGTTCTTACACTCCTGGGCTCACACAATGTACAAAACTTACTAAGCTCTTATGAAACAATAGCAGAAATACTTTTTGTTTAAGTCTGGAATAGTACTTATGAACATGTCATTAAAAGAGGGAAAATTGCAGACAACACGGGTTGCTACAAATACAACTATGGTCACACTATCCAGAGCTCCAGTGTTAAAACATCCACCCAAAGACACAAGAATGTATTTCATAGAATCACAGAATATCCTGAGTTGGAAGGGCCCAGAAGGATCATCAATGCCCAGCTCCTTGGTCCTGCACAGGACTGCCTCAAGTGTCACACCATGTGCCCAAGATGATTGTCCGAATTCTTTTTGAACTCTGGCAGGCTTGGTGCTGTGGCCACTTCCCTGGGGAGCCTGTTCCAGCGGCTGACCACCCTCTGGGAGAAGAATCTTTTCCAAATATCCAACCTAAACCCCTCCGCAATACAGCTTCATGACATTGCCTCAGGTTCTGTCACTGGTCACCAGAGAGGAGAGATTGGTGCCTGCATCTCAGCTTCCCCTCACAAGGAAGCTATAGCCCACCATGTGGTCTCCTGTCAAGTGTTCCTTTCTGCAGGCTGAACAAGTCAATTGACCTCAGATGCTCGATTTCAAACATTGGCATTGCCTGTGATGTTTCTAATGTGCTCTAGAGACTCACCAATGCTGAGAGAAGTAAACATGAGTGGGTGGAAAAAACGGTTCAAGCAGCTGAGCAGCAGTGACAGTAGTACAAATTTAAACAACTCTCTCCCTTTTTAGGTTTTGAAGAAGATCAAAAGGAGGCTCTGCAGTTCCTGAGGTGCTCTGTCACAAATGTGTCTGTGCTTGCCACTTGGCACTATGGTATAAACAACGTACAGAGCACCACAGGAATAATGATGTGGCCATTTCCCACAGCAGCCCTTTCTCTCTCCTCGTAAACAAACTCAAGGCTGTGTGTATTCTTTACAGCCCTGGCCTCTCCTCAGGAGCTCACATGAAAGCACTTTGACTGTGTTTTGCATTAGTTTGCTTCCAGTGCCAAACAGCCTCCGGATTCCCCAAGCGCATACCATGAGCCCCTGCTCTGGGAGGGCAGCCAACGGGGCTGTGTGAGGCCCATGGCCTGGGGCTCGCCCAGGTGCCAGCAGCGCAGGGAAGACCCCTCTGTGACTGTACAAAGGATGGCCAGACTTCTGGGTCTGGTTTTATCCTGAGGATACACTCCGGACACCTGCCCTGGAGCAGCCGGAGCACAGGGGAATGGCGGCATTTGCAGACAGCTGCTTGTTTGACTCTGGGTGTTAACGCCCGGCCTTGTCTGCGCTGACAGGTTTCTGTGGTTAAACCAGTAAGGCCCCAGGCCTGTGATTTCTTCAGAGCTACTGAAAATTGATGAATCCCATTTTGACAATGGTCAAAATCCTACATAACGTTGTACAGAAATTATTTTAATTCCTTTCTTTCTGAGGGGCTGCTCCTATACACTGCCCCTCCACTGCTCTGGCTGCAGGTGTCTGACCCCAAAATAGTGCAAACTCAGTTTGTGTAACAGGAGTGTGGAAGGCGTTCAAAACTATGTTTCTCAGTCTGGGCCTCCATAGGAGGCCAACTATAAATAGATGCAAAGGCAAGGATAATTGGCATGTAAAATGAATAATGCACAAACTCACCCTAGGAATTTTAGCAAAATAAAACTTTTGTGGCAATTCTAACAACTTGTGTTCTGGTTTTTCTCGTCTGATTTTATCCAGATGTCCCACTTTCCCATTCTTCTTTGAACAGTAGTACCTCTCCCAGGAGTTCCAATACCATATTGTATCAATTATATGTATTCCAGCCTGGAATTACTTTCATAGATTAGCAAAAAATGACCATATAAAAGACGAATAATCCTAACAAGCCTGGTGCTACCCCATAGTTTAGCTTTTTAGGGAAAATTAGGGATGTTTCTACGTCAAGAAACTTTCTAATCTCATGGTCCATAGTCTCCCAATTTAGTCTTCTACTATGGAGACTGCTTTTGGCCTCCGGACATGTCACCGGCCTTGTGTACAGGTAGTTCGGCAGGAAACTACAGCTGTAAAAGAACACATTCTTTACCTTTTTCACACATAATGATTTGATAAAACATGAACTTAAGGGGCAGAGTAACTGCTAACCTACTGCCTATCCAGATTTTTCCAGGAAAGCAGCCATACAAGAAATTTTACATGTGGGACAACAGAAGTTACTGGCTGAGAGGAAACTGGGAAGAAAACAGTTAACATGATGTCTGTTTCTAACTCATACCACATTTCGTTTTCTGACTCTTAACAGACACTCACCTCAGACTTGGATCCACTGGAAAACTTCCATGGATTTCATAAAAACAGGATTTGAAACTCTGTTGTGGTGAAAGTATGATCTAAAAAATTTACAAATTTCTATTTTAGAGCTATCAGATTAATTTCCCTTTACACTTGCGCTAAAGCTTGGGGGTGGAGGAGTGAAAAAAAGATCGCTTCTGTAATTGAGCTCTTCAGAGTAGGACTTGAAATTATGTCCTGCCTACTCACAGTGACCAGGTAGGACAAGCTTTCATTGTCCCACAGGAAAAGGAACAGGCATGCTCAGGAAGTCAGAAAGCACACCGAATTATCAAAAAAAGTTGTTTTGGACAGGGGCAGGGAGAACAGGGTAAGAAACAAACTGGTTAGCCAGGTCAAGAGAAATGCCCAATATCTGAAGGATGAAAAACCACGGCCATCTGTTGCCACAATTTTTTTTTTTCAAAAGTAAAAAACAAGGATTTGAAAAAGGAAAAGAGTTCAATCACAAAGGCTCTAGCAGACAGGAGACCTCAAGGAGAAGTCTCTCAAGCAGCTTGCTAACAGATATGAATCATGGAGAATTAAGTGCAGGCAGATAGATGTTTAAAGCAGACTAGGTTGTGCAGTGTGTTTCAGAGACACAGGCATCATCTCCAGGTGGAGATGAAAAAAAGCTAGTCAAAATTCAGAGAATGGAAAGTAGCCCATAGGTATTGGGGAGGAAAATGTCAATTAATTTAGCTTGTCTGAATATATGACAGTTACAGCTATGGAATGACAGACCCTCTTCACTGTCCATTCGTCGCATTACAGGTCTCAGCCTTCCATCCCTCCTTCCTGGAGATTAGCTCCAAACAGAAAACTATTAGAAAATAATCCATATCTGATCAGAGCATCCAATGCAAATGCACAAATCCTTCTGTATTCATAAAATAGCAAGGTGGCATGAGAAGCTATTCTAATTATGCGTATCTAATATGTGGAAAAAACACAACTGCTGTTAACTTTTTACATAAAACTGAGAATCAAATGCCCTGTGTCTGACCTGGGCTTCCTCTTAGAAGGGATGGCTGAAAGGTTCCTCTGTAAGATAACACTGAAACCCTGTAGCATGGTTCAACTTGAGAACTGAATTTCTCTGCAGATTCACAATTTCAGGAGAACTTCCTCTCAGCAAATAGCAAGCAAAGGATGCTCTGAGCTCCCGCCCCTGACAAATCAGGGGAAAAAAGTCTATGAAATGAATGCAAGGCACAGAGGGGCTTTTCTGCATTACAAAAGGTAACTTCAGAAGGTTATGTCAATAAACCTGAAGTATGTCAATAAGCCACTATACATTTTGACAGCCCCTACCCAAACAAGACTATTTCATTTTGATATTTTGTTATCAGAATGTCAATAGTTTAATTGCATCACCTAAACAGCAACCCAGTTAAAGTTACCTCAGTAATGCATAGATACTTTTCAAATAACTCTCCCAAGCAACAAAAATGGTCTTTAAATGGCACCCTTTATAATCGCAGAGGAGATCCTTGGGTGACCATCAGAGAGAGGAAAGGTGAATGGCACAGCCCTTTACCCACACAGTCTGCTTTTCTTGCCTTTCAAAATGCATTGCTTTTAATGTTTCAAAATTGCATTGCTTTTAATGCTTTGCCTTGTTCTCAGGGGTTATTTCTGCAGCAAGATCAGGCTACAGGAAGAAAAGTACTATTAACACTGCAGTGTCTTAAGGACTATTTTTACTGTTCCTGATTTATTTCTGACCTCCTGATTCTTTTTTTTTCCTTCGTGACCTTTTACATGAAGGAAGAGTACATTTCATCTGCCAGTTGAGTGTATTTTCTTTTCTTCACTAGCAGAATTATAGGGTTTTAAGTGAACGTTAGCTATTCTGCCTGCAGGCTTTCACTTCACAGCAACTGTATACCTGGCCTTTTCTTTCCTCACTAGTAATAGCCTTTGTTAAGTCAGGCAGTGTTTACCAAGTAAAACCAGCACAGCCTCTAAGAGTAGTGCTGAATGACAATGTTTTGGAAGGCAGTTTCCCTTGGGAGCCAAAATTGGTGACATGTAGTCATGTGTTCTCTTAGTACTACTGGCTTGTTTACCAAACCTGCACATTTCCCAGCATGGTTCCTTTGAATCACAACAATGAATGTCACACAAGCCCCCTCCCATTTGTGTGTTGCCTCCTGACTAGAAATTGCTGTTTTCTGTTGTCTTTCTTCACCACCAATATATTCTACAGCTCTAAGCATATGGTCCCAAGGTTAATGCAGATACTTGTGTGTTCAAACTACCCATGTACTGAGCCGGAGAGACAGAAAAACATTAAGGTTTGAGAACCTCGTCACTGCATTAGCACCTGGACTATGTTAGCAACCCTGCATATAGGAAGGATGAGAAAAAGTCACCCCCCTCCTCTTCCTTCCCCGTGGTCTCACAGTTCCCTAAACTGTCAGCCCTCAACCCTGTCCTGTCCCCAGTTGTCCTGGTTCTTATACTTGCATCCAGAGCTTTGGGAACAACAGGTGCAGCAGGAGAGTCATCTGTAG
Organism: Atrichornis clamosus; assembly: GCA_013400975.1. Taxonomy (NCBI): domain Eukaryota; kingdom Metazoa; phylum Chordata; class Aves; order Passeriformes; family Menuridae; genus Atrichornis; species Atrichornis clamosus. The sequence goes on from WBMZ01014813.1 coordinate 158,153, forward strand.
GACACTAAAGTGAGGTGGGTGTTGCACAGGAGCAAATAGGTTCAGATCTCAGCTTCAAACAAGGCTGCTGCCTCTAAGACTGAGTGCTGAACAGACCATAGTGCAGCCTCTACCTTCCTATGGCGCTCCCATTCTAATGAGACTTGAACACCCCATCTCAGCTATTACTGCTGCATTCGTGGCCTTCTTCACAACAACTCTTTTGTCCTTGCTGCCTATGCAGGTAAAAGAGGTAGAACCTTATTCCCACCATCCTGTGACAAAGGAACCAGCAACAGCATTGGCCTGAGACAGAGAGGCTCTTTCTTATGGTTAGCAGTTCCCAGGACAACACATGCCAGGATCTTGGCACCAAGGGGCCTTCAAGCCATTTAGAGAAGCTGTTTCTAGAAGAGAGACCAACTTACCAGGAGAGGTGCTGGATGCAGGTTTGCTGAACTTCCTCCTTATGACTCCATGTCCTTGTTAGGACACAGGATACACCAGCATGAGGCAACGGGACAGCAAAGTGTCTATGTGAATCTTGGCAAGAGGTATGAAGGGATCTAGAGCCCAGGAAAATCTCCTTGGCTTCTTTCTCCTTAGCTGACTTATAGCATGGACACAGTTATTCAATAATCTATCTTAGAGTCTTACTGTCTGCAGTCTGCACTTGTCCTGCTGGCCAGCCTGAAGGCAGATATGACCGGCAACTGACTTCACATGATCAAGGCCTTATCTGCCATTTCTCTTGCTTGCACCACAACAGAGGATCCAAGAAGATTAGTCTGTGCAATTGTTCTCTTCACCCTCTCCTTGTGCTCAACAATGACTTGTAGCCCATTAACTATGACAGAAAGGATAATATCTTATTTCATCCTAGTTACTCTGTGATTAAAATAACTGGAAAGCCTCCTCTTTCTCTGCGAGCAGCTTCACCCAAGTTTCTTGCAGACTGATGCCTGCAGTGTGCAAACCATTAGGACCTCCTGCCAAAATGATAACATTTCCAGTCAGTCTTTAGAAACAGCAGCGTCATTTTCCTAATCGCACAACTGGAACAACAGGATATAAGTCCCAGTTAAATTAACTTAGCAGGTATCTACAGACCAATAAAAATTTCCTTATAACAAATTTGAATGTCTTTGGTTTTCCCCCTGTTTTCAAAATCCAAACAGTGTTTTTCTTTACTCAAAACAAGTCACTGAACTCTCAAATAGACAATTCTGCCTAACAGGTATTCTTTGTCATATGGAATTTAAACATCAGACTTTTATTTTGTTATTAAAGACTGTATTTAAAAATATTTTCTACTACATTTCTGCCTTCAGAGCTTAGGAGAAACTGTTGATTCAGCCTGTTGCTCTATTCCCACCCCATGTGCTATTACTGAAATGCCTCTTGCAGCCTCATCCACACAGAAAAACTAGATCCTTTTGACAATAGTTAAAGCAGTACAAGAAATCCCCATCTTCTCCAAGTGTAGATGGAGTAGTACTGGTACAAATGTGACATCTAACATCTCAGTTAAAAACATAAAAAATTAACAGTGCATCAAAAATAGCATTTAGCACAATGTCCTGAGCTTGACAGTGGCCGGCATAGCATGGAGAGCTCAGACTGACATTCTGCAAGATTTCATACTTGGTTTCCAGGGATTCATGTGTGACAGACACCTTGAGTCCCATGGTAGGTATATTTGTGCCTGTTAAATCTCCAGGCATCTTTCATCTATGAACATTAAAAGCCTTTTTCTGAATCTCTGAGAACTTCTGGACCCCAAGACATGCTGTGGCCAAGGGCTGCATAACTTAAACATGCAGCAGCCTGTGGAGACGTTATCTCCTGTTTGTTTTAAAGCTGACACCTGATGGTTTCATGGCACACTCACCTGCTTTGGTAATGGAAGCAACAGAGATAAACTCTTTCATAATAACTTTTTCCTTCCTACTCTGAATTTTATTGACATCTAATTTAACCCTCATCCCACATCCATCTTCTTCCACAATGCAAAACCACACCCTACTGCTTCTGGTAGAAAAGTCTCATAAGGAAGGGAAGAGACACCTCTCAACCAGAAGAGCAAAAATACAAAAAATACACTAAGTCTTTCATCAGAAAAGTCACGTTTCTCAGGTTATAAGTAGTAGTGTTTTGTGCCAGCTACTTTGCATTAACTGCTTATTTACATGCCAGTTCTCTGTAATAAACACAAAGTACATTATCCTTCAGGGAGAATGAATCATCACTGAAACAGAGATAAAATTTCTCAGGTAGTAAGAACATGTACCCAGGCAGGTACCAAGGAGTAGCTGACACCCACGCTGTATTTATGTCTTACTTTACTGTCAATACTCAGACCTAGTCCAGCTAAAGGGGCCTTGCTTGAAGATGCTGTGGTATTGCCTGGTCAAACAGCCCACAGGCATCCCAACCACCAAAACCACTTCAGTCTCTGCTGCCTCTTCTCCTTCTGCAGACTGGCAGGAAGTCCTTTCCTTCCCACTGCTAACACTCACACCCCCAACTCCCTACTCTTCTCTGCCAGAGCCTGATGTCCACTGCCTCCCCCTAAACAGATCCTACTAAAAGACCTCAACCGCCTGCCAGTTGCTATAAACTCTACTGGAATGCCAGAGCCTAAGAAAAGATCTTTACGGAAAATAACATTTATGGTTGTTTTGCCGTCCTATCAGCTGTCCTTAACCTGGATAGAAGATCTGGTTCATGGGGAGACACACAAGGAAAACTTCCATTTATAGTTAATATGGCAGGCTAACATGCTGACAATGCTCTGGTCAGAAGGAGAAGGGGAATATGGCGGAGGCTGCTTGAGGAAAGGAGAAGACAAGTTTTCTAAAATAACCAAAATTTCTCAGGTATCACATGGGCTGGTTTGCCGACAACCATAGTTATATACTGAAACCTTGACTGAGACATGGTAAAACCTTTCCTCCTAATCACAGTCTTCATGAAATAGTGGAGTAAACAGCTGCAAGATAACTGCATCACAGACAAAATCTACTGTTCGGCAGACTGCATCTCTTTCTATTGAAATATAGATCTTTGTACAAATAAGTTAATTATCCATAGGGGTTAATTCATTTATAACACGCCACCAGATAACTAACCCTTCTATTATATACCTTTCAATTGATCAGGGGCACATCTGTCTAAAACCTGTCCTACCTGTTTTCTGTTTGCTACACAATTAAGTTGACTACTCATATTTCCTTTCTGCCACTACTTTGTCTCCTTCATAGGATGCTGAAGAAAACCAATTTTAGAGTCATCTACAGCATTACAGAAGAAAGGCCATTACAGAATGAAGGCCAAGGTCAAGTAGTGCCATGAAATTCCTAGTAGGAGATAAACCCATGTGATCTTTAAATATAATTCCTAGCCTTTTCTTCAGAGTAAAGTGCACACACACACACACCTACACACACCCCGTGCACACACACATCCCCAACTCCCTTTTTCTGTCCTGATGAACAGAAAGTTCTGTCCTTTCATCACTAATAGTCTTCAGAAAGCACTTCCCTTGTTAATCCTAAATAAAGTGAACTTTGCAAGTCATCGGAAAAGACAGAATTCCTCATGTCACTCTTATGTTTTTTGAGATTATAAGAACCTCAACCAAGCAGCTCCTTCTTTTGCACCTGCCTTTTTGCAGGTTTACTTAAATGATTTACTGCAACTATTAAAAAGTTAAGCTAGATTATCCAGCAGTGTTTAACCATGTGGTCATGAGTCATTAGGTCATGCAGTAAATCAGGCCAAGCACTTCTTGTAGGAATACACTTGTGTGCTAATTTTAAAATGGGTTCTCTGCTGTTTCCAGTTTATGAACCTATGAGACTTTTTCCATTAATGCTTTTTTAGCACAGCTAAGCTACTGGACTGCTCAGTATGGATCAGTGCTGTGTAGCCTTAAAAAAATGTGCAGAAGGAAATTTAGGATCTTAAATATGATTATCAGTGCAGCCCAGCAGCTAATTGAAGTTCTTTCACCTTTCTCATTCTTAGTGTTGATACAGGGTATCACCTGCTAAGCCACTTGAGTCATAGTTTAGTGTCAGAAATACAGCAAAGATCGTGCAGATTAGGCCCATGCACAGAGAGAGGACCAATTTTATCTGGACTGTCCCAATTGATAAAAACTCTTCTGAGGATTTAGACAAATTTCTTCTTGACCCCAAGGAGTCAAGATCAGTTATGTCAATCTGATGTTCATCCTCATCTCAGTTTACCATCATCTGAATCATACTTACATTACAGTACTTGAAATACTTTACTTCCTGTTCAAATCTTCTGTAATCTATACAAGCTTGAAGAATGTTTCAGCCTTTTTTAGGAAATTCGATGCCAGTCAGTCCTACATTTTTTTCAAGTAATTATATCAGCTCTTTGGAAATGCTGACATCACGCAAATTTATTAATCAGAGGTACTAAAATAAGGAGAGGCACTGAAGGAACTGGAAGAGGAATATCCTGCATTTGCCTTTGAGGCCACAAAAACAGCAGCGGGAAGGAAGAATGTCACATGAAAGCACATCTCCTCCAGACAGCATCTACCCAAATGACAAAAGAAATTTAAAATAAATGTTTATGCTATGGGAAACAACAGGAAAACAGGAACTCTTCTGCATAGTGTCAGGAAAACAAACACATGTTTCAGAAGAAGGCTGTAATTACAACTTTTTAGGTATTTGAAGTCTTCTTAAGCTTGCAGTGTTGCAGAAGCAGAAGAGGGCAGACTTGTCAGTCCAAAAGACACGTTACATCTAGGCTTTTTCCTTTTTGTGCCTTCTCTGCTTCTTCTTTATAGTCTGACAACAGCTGCCCAGAACGTCTACAAATAAAGTAGTATTTCCTGGCACTCTAATCCAAGTCAGGCCTTTTGAATGGCTTTCAGATGCATAGCTTAGATGTGCGTTAAGTGCCAACAACCACAGCCATACCCCAAACTCTGCTGCTTCTTTAATGTTATCTTCTCACAGAAGTTTTCACTCCCACCATGTTCATGACTAGAACCATACTCCTCTAGCATGAAATTCCCTAGTGTATGCAACTATATTTACTGTATATTACTTTATCAAAGTCTGTCTAGGTTTTTTTTAAAACCCTCTTTGTCAGCACAATATCTGAACAGGCTATTTATTTTAATGGCACCCCAAAAGATAATCACAGTGCTTTTTTTATGGTATTTTGGCACTTGGAAAGTACCTCAGGGCCTAACTCCCATCAAAATTAATTCAAAGTAGGCACCTATGTCTAGACAGCTTAAATGCCAATGTAGTGCTTCCTATAAATTAAGATTTTCTATAGGTCTACAGACAGAAAATGTTCCTGAGGGCTCTCTCTCCTTGTCTGTTCACTACAGCTTTAATCATTGGTTTCCACCAACAGGTCCATCATTCCAATATGCAATAACTGCTGGGAGTTGTGACAGCTTGGGGTGAGACAGTAACTTCAAATTAATGAAAAAACCAAAATCTTTCAGTACTAAGAACTTGGCTGGTATTTTTAGGACTAGTTGAAACCATTTCAGTTACAACAGAAAAAAAAAAAGCAAAAACCAATAAATTTTTAGGCACATCATGCTGCCACAGTCAAGTCAGGTTTAGATTTTTTCCTTTAAAAGGCTTCTCATATAGTCTCTCAAGAAAGAAGACCAAAAGGATGGAGACAGTTAGCAACAAGTGAGCAGAAATGTAAAGGAAGTGACAGAAACCACTTTGAACTACCACTTTTAAACTTTAGCCACTGAGCCAACTTCTCTTCATCCAGACAGAAATGGGCTGAAGGCTGGCAGGAGTCAATGCTCCTTCTCCTGCAAGCCCACTGGGTGTCATCTTCATACCTCTGCCATCATGAGTCCATGACAGCTTATGTTTTCCTCTTGTAAATCCCCCAGGATGTCAAACAGGATGCAAGAGTCTTGCTCTGTGTAGTCAGGGACATCCCGAGTGTGTACACCTGGAGTGTACACTGCTCTGAAAGTCAGACTGCTTCTGTCAGCACATATTCAAAGTGAACAGATGAATTAGTGTGTGTCAGTATTTTACCCATCAAGGCAGGAAGCAGGAAATTCTGCTTCAGAACTAGATCTGTCAATATTTCCTGAAATCGTTGCTATAATGAAGTCTTGTACATGTTCTGATTTTTCAGAGGCTGCTGGTAATTTGTCCCTTTGAACTAGAAAGAAGGCAAGAATTATATTGTTAGACTTTAAATAGATATTTTTTCTGTTTGTTCTTTGAAAGTTTTATTACAGAGCTTCTATCCTCTTTTTACCATCTGACTGATAGGAAATCAAAGGATTCTATAATGGAAAACAGCTGATTGTAGAAATGAAGCAATTAGTTGGCATCAATACCAACAGCTTACTTTTACTGGCAAAAGCATGTCTGCAGCCTAGGATCCCTAAATAAAATATTAAAAATGGAAGTGCAGCAAGCAGGGCTATGATCCATGCCAGCTTAACGGGAGAAAGCAATGGCAAAGTAACTGATATTAGCTTTATTTATTACACTAGCTTAGCATATTTGCTCTTTGCCCTTGGAACATTTTATTGCATACGATAAATATATAACAAGTAAACACTTCAAAAGTGTTTTAAAAAAAAGTAAATCAGGTAAAGTAACTGCTGTGCCTATTAGGCTTAATGTTCCTGTATTCACTTAATAGTACTGCATAACCAAAAGGCCACCCTGTCTTGCGCATAAAAGAGTTAAAAATAGCAATTTCATTACTGAGCTTTAGAAGATACTAAATATATTTCAACAAATAAACCATTGGAAGACATAAAAATGGATTTTGAGAAATGTTAGTAACACACTTAATGGAACAGTTTGAAATTACATCAGGGAGGTTATCAGAACTAAAGCTATTTTGAAGGTTCCTGTGGCAACAGTCAGTGAGGTAGCTCTGGGCCTCGTTTCTCCTCTCCGGATAAGGCTGCTGAACTACAGTTTCAGAGCCAATGATGCAAAAAAAGAAAGTTATGTCTTGCCATGCTGACTCTGAATAAGTCTTATGTGACCTTTGACATAGGAATTAGGTCACAAAGCTCTCACACAGAAGCCAACAATCAAAATTGTGTTTTGCTTGGAAATGTTTTGCAGTTCCCAGGAATTTATAAAGGTTTGTACGCAACAGTAACAAAACAGCAATAAGAGCTCTGCAATTAAATCACTTACCTTAGCAAACCAGGAAGAAGTAACAGAATGGCCTTGGTCTTTGATGTTTGAATAAAAACACCAAGCGTGATCCCTGTAGTCATATAAAGCGGCCTTGGTGTAATCAAGGCCAAGTATATCTGTTTGCTTCACCCACATTATGTGAGAACTCCATGTGAGAGGCAAAAATGGGCCAGTCTGCTCAGCTGAATTCATTACTGGAAATAAGTGGCAATAGACTTGAAGGCAATTTTGGAAACATACAGGGAAAAGGCAGGATAAAAGGAGGACACAATTTTGCTCTTTACCTTGACAGAGCATCACTTACTATATTACTTTTTAATCTTCTAACATAGTAACATCTCTGTTTTCCTAGTGAAATAACTTAAGGCTCTCTCCTGCCACTAAATAAGTGGTTATGATTTTTGCTCTATCACCTATAACTCTAGAATACATCATAATGTAATACATAAATATAATTATAGATAATAATACAGAGTACAAAATATCACACATAGAATTGAAGTTTTTAGTCCTGTCTAGTTATGACTTTATGCAAAATACTTAAATGAGCCATTTCCCTGGGCACTATGGAAATCCCATTCTCTCCCCTGCCTAATAACTTCCTCTCAACTCATCCTTGGTCTGTCTCTTTAAACTTGGAAGAAGTTGGCTGTCTCTTTTTCTTCAGACCAGCTTTCACCCTAGGCTCTCTTGCCCTTGGGAAGAGGAAGGGCTGGGAAGGTGACACAGAAAACTGGGCCAGACCTCTCCCATTGCCCCTGGTATCTGTAGGAGTGGCAACTACTGTAGGAGCGGAAAAGGAAGAGAAAAGTGCTGAGGAAAGGGGAAGATAAGGAGAGGCTGCAATGGATCACAATGCATAAACATGCAGGTGTGTAAACTACTAAGACAAAATGCTTAAAGGCAAGAGGACTAATAGGAGACATCGGTATAAAATTGGCTCGAGTGCAGTGACATCTCTACACAAAGAGACCTAACTGAACGGCTCTGTATAAAAATAACAACCTGCCTTGCCAGCCACATTCTCACTTTGGCTCCCAGCTGTTTCCACTTCCTTAACATATGTTGAACCAAATAAAGTGTTTACTAATTTCCCATCCAGCTTTTTCAAAAAACACAAGAGCACGCACTGCCAAGGCCGGAAGAAGGTGAAAAAGACCAAGGCAAGAAGAACAGCAGAAGATAAAACTAAAGTGTTTAATTTAACTCAAGCCTTTCTCTTGAGTTTTCTGTAGTGTCACTTAACTGCTTCATTACCAGAGCTGGCAACAAGATGAACATCAACAGTTACCAATTTTGTAGAAGCCAGGTGGATATCTACGGCAAAAGATACCAGAGTGGGATCTGTTCTCTCCACAGGGGAGCCAGAAGTTTGTTTTGAGTGGCTAGTAATGATCATGACAAAAAACCCCATAACTACAACATATCCGTCATTCACGCTCTAGAGGAGGTGTCTGAATTGCAGCCCCCTGCACAGTCCAGAGACAGACAGGAAAATCATTTTTTTTCCAGTTTTGCTCCTTTTAGCAATCCTATTGATAATAAAACAATAGTCAAAAGCTTAGTATATTTGCTATTTCTCTATCATTCTTCCATCAGCAGAGCTCAAGGATAATTAATGCATGATTCCCTGGCAGTAGACATTCTGTTTATTCATGAACCCAAGTTAATAACCCAAACCAGTAATTCCAAACTGCTAATTCTCACCCACTTGTATCACATAAACAGCAATGAAGCAGATTTATTCATTCCATAGGGAGAGAAGGAAAGGACTGAGACCAAAATGAGTGCCTTGGTCATATTCACTCTGTTGCTAGATGTGGTACAGTTGTGCTCAGCCAGTGTACGTCTCTGCACTCTTCATATGGATGCAGCTAGCTGCAAGAACACACTGTACCTGTAAGAGAACCTCTTTATCTTCATAAAGATGTTCACAGCCTAATCTGTTTAGATGGAACTGTTTCAGTCTGTTTCAGTCGTGCTTTCCTAAGATACTTAAGGCATTGAGAGAGCTCCAGGCAGCGACCAACCACAGAAGCAAATTTCCCCTGGTTTCTTTACTCATGCTTTTCCCTGTGAGCACAATTTTAATAGAGCAATAGGTAGCACAACGGATGAGTTAAAAACTGCAAGTCAAAAGTAATCTTTGGATTAGCATGTTTAATGAGTCCAAATCCCTGGAGTTTTAATGAAGCAAGAACCTGGAACAGTAGCATGCACCTCCAGTCTAAGGAGAGGTTTGAGTAGAGTTTGAAGCTTCAGCATTTCTTGTAACTGCTTTGTTTCCTACTATCTCGTGTAGTTAACTAAGATGATTTGGTTAATGAGGGAGAAGAGCCTTATATTTCAGAAACTTTTTCTCAGCAGGCTTCCTGTCAGCATGCAATAACTACAAAGCAGAACAGGGAAGAATTCTTTTTCCATTGTAAAAGAGAGGATCTTTATTGCTTCCACATATGCCAAGTAAGAGGGGTAAACCCTCATTCAAAATCTCAGTTGATAGCTCTCCACTCTAAATTTGCAGTATCTGGGTAAGTTATACCCATCGACTGAAATGCAAGGGCATGCAATCTCATTTCCTTCGGTCTGGGTGACTGCTACTTGTGAAGAGCTCTGCCTCCGTGCCCTAGCATGCTGCTTAAGGTCAGATTCCCTGTAATCAGAGAAAACACCATGAAAATGCAGAGATACTGGACCTTTTCCTTCCTCTTTCCAGTTACTGATCTTTCAATTGTCGGTGACTTCAGCACTGCAGCCTCTCTAAGTGAGGACATGGGTAAAGGAAGTTTCAGTGTCCTTATCCTTCTGTTTCCTGGTATCATTTGACTTGACTTTCAGTGACATGCAAAGCAGTTTCATGGCTGCTCTGATCCATTCTCATGCACTATTATCCAGAACACAATACATCCCAGCCATGACCCTTCCATCTTCCTCTTGGCACTGTGACTCTACAGGCACAGCAGAGTTTCATTAGGCAGGGGATATCCCTTTGGGCTTTCCTCAGTACCTCTTGTTCCTGCTCAAGTCTGGTAAAGGAGTCTGGATAATGAGCCCCAAAGAACTAATTCACAGTAGCTTGCTACAGGAGGCACAGTGATTAAAAAGGATTGAAAAGCTTACACAGCAGCTGCCAGCCCAGCAAATAGAAGTGTTTCCCGTACTGCAAAATGTGGAGCGCAGGTTTTAGAGCTCCTTGACAACACAGCCCTCTATAGAATAGAAAGAAACAAGAAAAATACAAAGACAAGCTAGTCCACTGGTGTAGTTACTTCCTGTGACAGAGGCAAAGGAGGAATTAAAAAAAAAGAACATAAGCTATAGGAAAGTGAACTAAATATCCTCAGCCACCTGACATCCCATATATGTTCCCATTTAGTCCGGATAAGTCCATTCTTCGTGGAAGAACCATCATCTGAAGACCACAGCCTATTTTACTGGACTTTCTTCCATTCTGAACCTGGTCACAAAAATCTCTCCAAGAAGTGGTGTAAAGGAATACCATATGCTCTACCTTATTTGACTCTGAATGATTAAGTCTCTTACCAGTTGTACTTCTCATGTGGTTTATTCTTAATCAGTTTGACATCGCTTTGATTTTCCTTCCACAACTCCCTGATCTTGCACTGGCTTGTCCTCCTGTGGCATTGGTGTTAAAGTTCCAGCCTTCAATCCCTTTTTAACTTATATGGTGCTAACATGTTCCTAAAACACTTCCAGTTAAGGAAAGGCAATCTCTCTAAATTACCTCAGTTTACGCCCAGGAAGTTTTCTTAAGGTCTGTCATGAATCTCAATGGCTACAGTTTAGGCCCATTTTTTAATTATCTTGTTTCTACTGGGTAAGTCAGAGAGGGAAAGCAGGATGAGTTTATAGAGGCAGGAAAACAAGTGTTGTTGCTTACTTGCTCCAGCTTGGTAATGCTGAACAGGTTTGTGTCAAGTTCACTATGTTAGGAGCAGCCTAAGGCTGTAAAACAATTTGCTTGTTTCAGGGCACATGACCTGCGTGTCAGCCATGGAGCACAGAAGGTGCCAGTAGCTGATGAATTTGGAGCCTTCTCTCTCTGCCAAGGGCTGGTGCCACATCTGCCTTCAGATGCAGCTTCACATTTGCATTCCGTCAAGGTAGACAGTACTGCTGGGTAGGTACACCCCTTCCGTTTATACTGCCCCCACCATCCACCTCCAACTTCTTTTGCTCAGGCAGACCTCACTCACCCTTGTTTCTCTTTATACCTTGTATACTTCTCTCTTCACCTCATCCATCTCTGCCATTATCTTCTTTGTTTCATCCAACTGCTGACATGAACTCCATTTTCTTAGAGACCTCAGTGCACTCTTTCCCAGAAGCTGAATATATTGTAACAGAACTATACTACTTCCCAAACAGTCATTTACATTTTTACAGTGCTTTCTAGCTGTGCATCACAAAATGCTCTGAAAAGATGACCTAAATCAGCAACACTGAATTTCTAAAGACAGGAATGCTAACCTCCTTCCTAACTAGGTGAAACTGGGCACAGAATGACAAACTGCTGTTTCCAAGATGGCCCATGCAATCTCAAGGCCAGGCTTGCTATGCAACCTACATTTCTTACATTTACCAGCCTTGCTGTGATCTTGTGCTCTTTTCTGAACTCTCCTTTCACTTTAGTTTAAAACTCCTCTGTGATTCTGTACTTAACTTTTGTTTCTATAAATTCGTATAGTTTTAGAGCTGTTAATATCTAATGTCTATGCAATTGCCAGCCCAGAAGCGTTGCAGTGTTTCAGAAAAAACGTAGAGTACTATAGAGGTACCTGAAAACATGAAGCTTGTAAGAAAACTTTACTTGAAAAAAACCCCTACAGTTAAATGCTAGCTGAACTCACCAAGAGTGCAAACCCCCCTGACATGGTAGCCACTGTAGTGGCTCTTCCAAAGGGAGGAGGTGCACTGAAGTTGTTGGGATACAGTGTGTACTTGGTGCTCTCTTGCTGGGAAGGCAAGTGACCTAAGTGTTTCATGGCAGTGACGTGCTAGCGCCCCAAGGGGAAGGAAGCTATTCATTTCTCAGCTGACTTATGACTACCTTGGCTGTGACGTAAGTGAGGAAACTTGTCAAGCAGAGGAGAGAGAAAAAGCATAAGGGGATAGGGTGACTAAGGAGGTAAACGTGCAAAGAAGTAAATAGTATTACAGATCCAAACTGCTATCCAGACAGCACTGCCAGAGAACCACTTGTACATGTACCCTACAACCACGAGGGTTCCATGTCTTCTGGATATCCATGTGGTCACTGAAAGACTTTTATTTCCCCACCATACTAATCAAAGCTCCTGCTGCACTGTCAGGTTGCTCTTACATCCCCAGAATCTCTTCCACAGTAATCATCCTAGTTTCTCAGCATCCTATTTTCCATGCTCTTGCCCCGATACTTCCATTTCCCTACTATACATGTTACCTGTTTGACTGGGCAAGAGGCAGCACAGGTCACAGCTGATTTGGAGCACTGAGTGCTGACAGCAACACTTGCACCTCATAGAGGTAAGATAAGGACTGAACTCAAACCTTCCCTTTGTCTTCTTCCTCACAATGAATTTTCATGACATTTTTTAGGGACTTACCATCTTAGAAGCTTCCACTGCTGATGAATTTGCTTGAAATTTAGAATTTATTGGTGAAATTGCAGAGCTTGATGTGCAATACATAAGCCTCATATTCACAAAATTTCCCATTTCTGTATCTCCTTTGGATCTTATGTTGATCCTAGATAAATGATTCTTTACCTGTTTCTTTCTATAACGTAAACATGGAACAGCCAAACAGAAAACAGGAGAATGCAAAAAGAGAAGGTAAAGGGAAAACAACCAGCTCCCATATCAGTATTTAGCAATTTTTTCAGCTGATTAATTATGGTGTAGTGTCCTTTCCTGACCCTTAGGAATGCTACTGATATCAATATGCAGTATGCAGTTACTTTAGGTCAGATGTAGACACCTCCTAAATAAGAAAACCAAAGCCAATCCTGGAATGAGCCCGAAGAGCTGTTAAGTCGTCTGTTAAGTGTTTTTTTCTTCACAGATTTGGCAAATTATTCAGTGTAGTAGCTAATAGCATTTCATAAAGGTGAAAATCTCTAGTCTTGTTAGCTTTCAAACATGGGAAAACTGTTAATAGTAGGGGAGTCAATGTGAGACTTTATCACTTTTTAATTGTTATGGGGACAATAAAAATTGCTCATGAAAAATGTCACTTGCTTTCTTATTGACTGTCCTAAGCCTGAAAACATACCTGTCATCAAGGATATCAGGAGACAGGAGAATCTCTAGACTGCTTCTTCAAATAAAACCAAGGTCACTTATATTGTAATATGGTTTTCTTTTTCATTGATAAGTTTGAAATATTACTTCTCAGAGTGTGGAACTGCCTTTTCACTTAATGAATAATGTTCTGAAAAAAATGACATCTTGCCTAAAAACAGTAAGGAAAAGTAATTTCACCTGTAACTCCTTTTTAATCTATCCTGTTGTCTCATTCATTCACACCATGAAAGGCGGTGTACTGCAAGTAGCTGTCAGGCTAACAACCTGAGATTTAATGCTTCCAAAGCAAATGCTTTGTGTATGCAATGGATACTTTTTCCTGAAACATGGGGAAATATGTAAATATGTCCCACGTATTTCATATGTGGCAATATGTGAAAGGTCTTTTGGATAAGCAGGTGCATCAGTAAATATTGGCTGACATTGCTGGTAGGCAGACACCAAATGGGTACAGCTGTAGAGCCAGTGATGTAGCTAAAAAAATTAAAAAATTAATTGGATGTGTATTTTTTGCATTTTTCAATCCCGCGTTAGTAATGTCTGGAAAGATATAAAACTGAGGAAGCTGAGATGTTTTGTGGTACAGCTCTTGAGGTCTATGACAGGTTACTAAAGGAAGGTTATTATATGTCACTGGAAAGGAAGTTAGATTTTTTTAAAGAGCTATTTTTATGTTTTGTTCTGTGGGCATGTAAATGATAATTTGTGATCAGCCTGCTTTGTTCACTCAGTGCTGCCAAAGAACATCCCATGTAATAAGCTTGGCAAAATTCTCAATTAAATGAGGTCAGAGGAGGTCAGGGCCCAGCAACCTTTCCAGAAAGGCACGCCAGATTTTTTTTCCCTACCAAACTAGAGATAAATCACATACTACTTCTCAAAGAGGTGAAGGCTCCCATATGGTCAAAGCTATACATTGCCTCTGTGCACAACAGGAATCTCCATCTTTCAGGAGCAGAGAATGCCTGGAAGCTGCAGCCGTGTCCCTGAAGGCACAGTAGCTCCCATCTTTTGACCCTGCTCAAATCCTGGTGAATACCATTCAGAAGGGATCTGAGGTTTCTGATTTTGGAATAAAGAATTACTTGGAGGGACAACTCCTCTTGCAAAAAATACACAGCTTCCACATCTAGCCTGGGGGGTGGGTGCTTTCCTTGGTATGTCCTGTACTCTTATTTCATGACTGTCTGACTCCAACAAGGTGAAACCCTAATCAGGCCCCTGTGCTTGAGCTTATTTCTAGAAGCTTGAAAGCCTGAGCGTGGAGAGAAAGATGTAGAAGCTGGCTCATGAATGGAGTAAGAACACAGCTTAAACAGAGCTCCTTCAGACCTGGGAAGCACTCCTCAGTCTTCTAATTTTGGTTTATCCTTAGCCTGTACCATCACGAAACCACTACTTGGAAAATCTGTTGTACCATGCACCGAGCAGGACAGTGATGTGTGAGGAAATCCACATTACATAGACTCCTGTGCACTTTGTAACATATGAGGTCCATTTTAGCCTTGGCATCTTTTTCAGGTGGTGCAGCCATATGTGGTAAATACCTCAAATGTCACCACAGAAAACAAACAAAACACTGCTAAGCCTTGGTTTAAAAAACAAGCAGACCAAGTTAAGATATAGCCTGTTAATGTGGACTATAATGGTGATAATAAGGTCTAGAGAAAAACCTCTAAATATGGCTAAATGTGATAGGTTTCTGTCTCCACATATTGTTTTCTAGCACTGAAGCCTGCACTAAAACTGAGTAAAGGTGGCATTCAAATTTGGTGGCACTGCAGAACTCTTCTCTCTTCTTTCCATTTAAAGCAGACTTAAAACTACTCTGAAAAAGACAAAGTAGGAAACAAGCAGTCACCAGTCAGTGGGTAGACTTTCCTGCCTCGTGGTGGTTATTCACCAGGGAAGCATATACATGAATCACCAGATCCAGATTGGGTTGCTCTAAGAACTAATGACACATTGGAAAAGATAGTGGAAGAGGTAAAAGGGCAGCAGAGGGGGCTGAAAAGCAAACCTACACTTGAAAAACTTGGGGGAGAAAGGGTCGAAAAACATAGAAAGTTCCTTTTGCAAACAAGATCATTCATGCCTTCCCGCTGAAGAAACCTGTGTTCATATACCACTTTCTTCAAAGAGTTATTATTAGTTGAGAAGTACACAAGGAGACACAGCAGTCATGTCTACTGCAGTCCATTCATAGAAACTAAAGTATTAGCAAATACTACTCTTGAAGGATAGGAAGGGTACAGAAGTTTACTAAAATCCACATTAAAGTTACACATTCTCAGTTGTCTTAATTTTACACTGCTCTCTTTAGCTTATTTTGCTACTTCTCTTCTTCCTTTCTGCTGGAGCGGGTTTGGGAACCAAACAAGCAGAATCATGACTTGCACAGGCTGAAAGAGAATTTGGCCTCCATGGTCCCACTCCAGGAAGGCAGGACTGACCGGCAGTCAGCTGAAGGGAGACAGGCAGTCCATTTCTCTGCAGTGAGTTCCCAGGCAAGAGTAAAAGCAGGGATTCTGGCCAGCTCCTCTGTGCCCTGAGCAGCATATCTTCTGCTGACTCCAAAGGCCATGTTCAGGTGCCTGCTTCTGCACATCAAAGGTGTGCTTCAAATTCATAGTACTCCACTGTCATGTCCCCACACTCAAGGTTAAACCTACGGTGAGGAAGGGCATAACACCTTAAGGCAAGACGGACAGAGATTAGTTTGGTACAGCTAAACAAGATGCTTGCAGGGAAGAAAACTACCCTTCAGCGAGCCTCTAGATAGAGAGCAAATCAGTGAGCTTCAAGTACCCTCAGGCAGCTTCTGTGTCAGAAGACAAAACTCTGCCTGGCACAATGTAACTGGCAAACAGATAAACTGAGGCAAGTATGTTGAACATGACAATATTACAATATTTTTCCAGAATGATGAAGGAAAAAAGTCAGATGCAGAAGGAAAGAGGCATAGCACCACTACGTATGAAAATTACATGAAGCAAGAAAATGAGAATTCTTGCTAACATTATGTGCAGTATTAAATACTTTGAAACAAAATGTACCAGCTAAAATGTCAGATTCTGGTTTAGCTTACAGACTGGAACCACAGGAGAAATTGCATTTACAGACTGGAACTGTGGATGTTACAGGCCTGCGTGCAGAGAGATTTCAGTTTCCTGACAGGCATCTGTGAGAAAGCAAGGCTTTCTCAAGGATGCTNGTGTCGTTAGTGTAGAAATTGCATTTACAGACTGGAACCACAGGAGAAATTGCATTGTGAATTATTTAAATTATAGTATATTGTGCTAGAACAATACACCTTCATTTTCAAGCAAACGTTATTTCCTAACAATACTAACCTTAACCAAAGTACTTCCTTCACTATATTGAAAAAGAAGATTTTGTCTCTATCATCCTGTGGCAGAAAAGATACAGCTCAGGAAACAAAGGAGCTGTTAGGTACCGCAGAATTCTCTCATGTTTGCTGGGATTCAATGGCTGCTTAAAACAAAGAACCACTTGAACCCCATCTATGGCACACTTCAGTCTCTCCACTTTAAAAGCAGCCTAACCTCAGGACATCAAAACTGACAGCCTTTCTTAGAATGGGATAATGCCTATGCTAGGGAGGACAGATTTCTGATAATATTATGGGCAATGCTACAGATCCTGGTTATCTCCTAGCTCCTGATGCCTCTCAGCATGGACTTCAGTGTGGTACTAGCAACCATGCCACAGTGCACTGAAGCCACAATCACTGGGCAAGTGAGAATGATTCTTTAAAAAAACATATTTCCTAGAACTGCTTCTCAGAATTTAAGAAATTATATCCAGTGGTCCCAACTAATGAAAATGCTTGTGAGTTGCTGCAGTGATGGAATTCTATAGCACAACTGGGCAAGTACCACAGGGACTATTTCCACCAACAGACAGGGCAAATTTAAAGAAGCATGTACTTTCCTGCTTCCATTTCACTGACAGCCGAGCCAAATGCTGCCAGACTGATTGCTTACCAAAGCTTACTATAAAGCTACACACATTATTTACAGATATCACGCTTAAAGTATGCATTAGAAAGCTTATACATAGTACCACATAGGGCTACAACAGCGTGGTTTTCTGGTCACTACCACTGAACAAGGGTAAGCATTATGCTCACAAAATATGGCTTTAATTTCAAAAGAAGTGTTTGCCCTCAAAGAGGACCCAGACACATTTTGTTAATATATTCAACTAATGGTGAGATTCATGAAAACTAAATTGGTTTGTCGAAGTAGTTTCATATTCATTATAGGGTTCATTAAGATGTATTTATCCTGTCCTGATCAGATAGTCAGAACAAATTTTAAACACAAAAAATGAAAAAGGTTTTGTGGAGAAGATACTGGAAAACTGTGAGACATTGAAAAAGCACTTAGATTGGTCACAACATAATCCTGTGATACATTCCTGCAACACCGAGTTAGCTGGTGTCACTACAAGGTGTTTTTCTGCTTATCAAAAATAAGAATGACAGGGACATGGTTTAAACTGACTAAAGATTTTAATGCAATTGTATCCCATGCAATTTGAATTTATTCAACAGGACCAGGTG
Organism: Atrichornis clamosus; assembly: GCA_013400975.1. Taxonomy (NCBI): domain Eukaryota; kingdom Metazoa; phylum Chordata; class Aves; order Passeriformes; family Menuridae; genus Atrichornis; species Atrichornis clamosus. The sequence goes on from WBMZ01014813.1 coordinate 176,233, forward strand.
GATAACCTTAACCCAATCAGTTTGAAGCAGGTTTTTGGCTCAATGATAACCAGCTGCCTTATAAATTACATAACACGGAAAGTCTTCCCATGACTTTGTCAGAGACCAAATACATTCTCTCCCTCTCTGAGAGGGCCAAGCATTCAAAGATAATCCCAGGAAATCCCGTTGTTTACAAAGGATGCTGTCATCCGGACTCACACTTTACAGCTCCCCCCAGGTGTGACTAGACACTTCTAAAAGAAGTCACTGGAAGCACAGGCATGTCTGCAGAGTTGCAAAGTGCTTTTCTGATATCAAATACCCTAAAATAAAAACAATACATGGTCTCTGTGCTCTACATTTCATAGTAAACAGCCAGCTGCCAATATTACTGGACCCTATGTTTGCCTGCCCTGCTGCAACAGCCTTGTCTTGCACCCAACAGAGCATAAAGCATGCGAAGTTGAGAGCTGTGGCAGTTACATTACACAGACTTGCCAAGTTCTGTGACCTGAGCATAAACTTCCCATAATGTGCTGCTTCATGCTACCAAGGAGGAGTTCAGATGGCCCCACTGCTTATTCCAGCTCTGAGCCCTTCTCTGCCGAAACCAGTGCATTTTTAAATCTGGAGGTTACCGGTATTTGGTGCCAGTGAGTGGAAGGGGGTGGAGGCTGTAGCTCTGCAGCCCATCCCGGCATACTAGCCTAGATCAGTGATAAAGCCTGGGATTTAGGGGACTTGGTTTGCATGAAGACCTGGGAGGGAACTCCTACTGAAACTGCAAATCTTTCCCACACAGCATCCCAGCTCCTGCCCACACACAGCGTTAGTCTCTTGAAGACTCAGACCTGGAGGGATTTGCCTTTCTCTATCTTTTCAGGCCTCCAGAAGTTTTCCTCCCCCACTTTTGGCACTGAGCCCAAAATGCAGCTGTTCCACGGAAATGCAACAGCTCCTCATTCCCTGCTCCTCCCTTAGCTCAGGCTGGTATCAGACGTCAGTGTGTGGATCCCTTCCCAGGACGAACAGGCAGAGTAATTAAGTTCTAGTTCTGCTTGCAGGGATCCCAGCTCCAAAGGGAGACAGATCAGCTATGCAGACAGCCAGAGTCTACATGACTGAAGACGTGTACTCCACCAGTGTGTGCTGAGTGATAATTAGAGTCCCCTTCTGCACTCAATGTATCCAAGCCAGACTACACAGTCTAAGTCTGGCTCAGTCTGATAATTCCCATATTTCTGTGAAAGCAACTAGCCTCTCCCCTTTCATTTCTCATCTTCTTCCTGTTTCTTCCATCTTTAAAAGCCAAAGCCTTCCCTTGAGCATACAAAACCTCAAGGACATCTGTGACGAATTTGAAGATGCCCAAAATTGTATATATAATCTTTTAAATGTTTGTTTGATTACTGGAAGGCAATTTACTGTATAAAAACATGAAGTTAAACTGAAAAACAAGCTGCCTACATCAGACAGGGAAGAACATTGTTCAGTTTCATACAGGTCAGCCATTTACCTACCATTTCTGGAGAGGGTTTTCACGCTTAGGATCACTGGGCCTTCAGAGGCTATGGAGGCAGTCTCATCTCTCTGTTCAGATTATAAAGTAGGGTGGGGGAATACTCTAGCACAAGGCATAAAAACATTTTCATGTGATTGTACAAGAGCTTCCCAAAGTCAGATTAACCTGCTATGTATAAGAAGTTAAAACTGTGGAGGAGAGATCATACAAGTAGGTTTAAAGGCACATTTACTGAAGTATTCAGAAAGGCTATTAGAGAGACAGGCATCAGTCCCACCTTCTTTCCACTCAAAGCTGGAAGCCCCAGAAGGCTCCACTTTTTTGTTGATAGGCTTCTAAAGAGAACAGGTCTGTACATGGATTATCTGCTTGTATATTTCTTCAGTTCCTCTCCCATGAAGTTCAGTTATTAGGAAATCCATGGTGCTGTTTTATGTACAAGCCTCCTCTTTTAGACTCAAACACCCTAAGACAGAGGATCTGTAGGGCAATACAAAGCTGGAGCATTGTACCAGGACTGAAGGGTCACAGAAGTCTTCTGTGGTGGACTGCAACCTAAAAGGCGATTGAACAGAAGGGTAGAAGAGAAGAGAAACTCAAACAGGGTCATACCATAATTCTCCGTCTCTGAAGGCACTTCACATATTCACACACTTGCTCCAGATTATAAGAAAAGCCAGCTTCTGTTGTCACTACACTTGTCTGAACCTCCAGCTCTCCTCTCAAATACCTTCTCTCTCTGGGGCAAACATACTCTCTCAGATTTTCTTCCTCCTGTCTGGAACATAAGTCATGCAGCAGAATCAGGAAATTAGTAAAACCTAGCTGGCAAAGGGCAGCCTTGAACAATACCCTGTCCTGCCCAGCACACCCATGCCATTCTGCTGTGACCAGACTGCTTTGAACAGTGTTCAATGACGTGCTCCAAAAGGGAAGGTTAGACAGCACCTGGGCCAGCATGGATGAATGCCCAGCAGCTGTGCAGCACCTCATTTGCTGCAGCATGACAGTGCTGCTTCTCACAGTCTGGGTGCCTGGGAGAAGCAGGGGGAACTAGAACAGTCTTGAGCAAGTGTCACGGGCCCAGAGAGATTACAAAAATGAGAAAACATCCTCCCACTCTGTCCTCAGGCTCTTGTGGACACTTAGACATATCAGCACGACTGCGTGCAGGAAGAAAGAGTGGTGAGAGCAGGCTGGAACCGTTTTGCCCCGGGATGATAAACAACTCTCAGAGGCTATCCTGGGGATTAACAGAGAGAAATCAGCACAAGAGAAGCTAATAGGGTAAAAGCAATGACAGGAAATAACAACTCCATCACTAACTGCTACCACTTCAGCTCTCCCAAGTGCAGCTTTTCCCTCCTCCACATTCCCTCCACACCACACACACGCTTTTAATTTCACATCAGGATGCAGGTGTGATGGAAAGAAAAGTGCTGCAGGAGAATTCTCCTCTGCTTCTAACAATGGTTTAATCTATCTGACAAGCCCACCCCTTAGGCTCTCCCCCACTAAAAATAATCAACACTTCAGTCTTGGATAGGAGTTTATCTTTAAAGACTGTGGGATCAGTGCTGTATTTCCTCAGTCAGCCAAACACTGTTCTTTCTTCAAGTGGGAGAACTTGTTCCTTCTGCCTTGCACCACCACAGGCTTTGATAGGTGCCCCATACCCTGCACACACAAGCTCATCAAGAGCCACAGGCTAGTCTGGGTGAGGTGGTGGTCAGCCCTGCAGTCTTCAGCATCGCCCTGATTGCTGCTCCTTCATGTTAACCACATAACCACACTAGCCAAGGCAGGCCTGCTCCTCAGCTCCAGGTGCAGTCAGTAAGGGGATGCATGCAGGGGGGCTGCCCCAAGGGTGTGTTCAGCTAGTAATTTCATATTGCTGTGATTTATGAAAATACCAAAGAATAGCTGGTAAGATTGCTGTGGAACTGTTTCTCTCAGAGTAACCGCTCTCTACCACATATGCCACGAATTTGTAAGTCCCTCTCATTGTCTAGCTCTCAGTGCTCCCTCTGCTTCAAGTTTTCACATTAGCAACTCTTTCAAGGTAAAAATGAAAGGTATTTTGTCTAAGTCTACTTCTCCATCAACTGCTCCATATTGCCTCTTGTGAAAAAGTGCAATGCACATTAGGTTACACAGGAAGGAAGTACAGGATAATCATATTAATGGGAGAAATTTCAGTCATATTTATATAACCATTATACAAACAACAAAGTAAGCAGTCTTTCATTAAACTTGTATGAATCTATCTTTAAAAACCCCCACACTGTATACTCCATCTAGTGCCTACCCTTTGTAAGAAATTTTCTTCTTTGTGAGCACAGAATATAGGCAGAAACTCCTGCCTGGGAACACTTTCTATTTTCAAAAAGACACCTGGAATGCTCCTCAGGAGGAACTGAAATGCTGAAAGCAGCAGCCAAGATAGATTTTAAGTTCAAGCCTGCAATCTGTGCTCCGTCAAGTGCACAAAGTTCATTGCTGCCAGTCTGTCCAGTGTTAAAATATTTCTGCAGTGTTTATCTACTCTTTCTCAGACTCCTACTTATCTGGTATCCTTTCAGCATCCACAACTATTATGGGAAGAATACATTCATGATTAATGAACAAATACAAATAATGTTTAATCACAGATAAGCTGAATATGAAGTCTAGAAAATTGATGTAAGCAGCAAGTTTGAGATTATCAGATCAAGGCTATCATGGGCTGCTCTAGCAATTTTCCCCATTCATTTTCTTTGTAGATTATCAGCACAAATCCCACCATTCATGCACTGACAAAAAATATGGTGATTTATTCAGTATTATATGGGCAGGAGTTCCAGTCTTATGTCTTACCTACCTGATTGAATCTTTAATAAGGAGAATGCTCCTTCGTTTGATGTTGGCATCTGACTGACTTGCTGCTTGGGTGACCAAGTAACTCCTCTGCACCTGCAGGCAAATCCAAGCCTACCTTCCCCCAGTACACAAATTTTGCTATAACGCATCTAGCCTGAACACAGCCTTGCAGACATGCCTTCAAATCTGTGTTCCACCCCAAGACCTTTTTGCCCTTTTATGCTTCCATTAGGCTTCTAAGACCACCACACCCTGTATTAAAAGGTTACTTGTACTTCACAAATTATCTAAAGTCCCAGGCTTAATTTTCCCACCACTCATGGAAATAGAGAGAGTTTTAGTTTTCATACACAGATCATTCAAAAATCCTTCAAATAGAGAGTAAATGAAGATTTATTTCAGAGATAAGATGGGAGAAGAGGGAGGGAAAGCTTTTTCTCCACAGCTCTTCTCATTTTTATGTTACTTAATTCCCTCCTGACTTATCTATATGTGAACAGAAAGAAAGAGGGAATGATCTCCCTCTTCTCTCAGGCAAACAGCAGAAATTTTAAAAGTCTACATGCTTTACTCAGAGGACAACTATGCCTTGTGCTTCACATGAGCAAGTAAGAGCCTTTGTGTAGACTGGAGTTGGATCTGCTCCTCAAGAGCCAAGTGTCTGCACGTCATGCCTTAACTGCTGGCCAGTCAGGATTGCAGAGGTCTGGAGGAGAGCATGAAGACCCACAGGGAGGAGGGGAAAGACATGAGAAATTAATTCAATGAAAGGAAATGGCTGAAAGGTAGAGACCATTCTCTTAAGACACCTGCATACCTAAGTCTGTTGGATAATGTGAAACTTTGTGTCTGTTTTATTGCCAAGCACATGGCAGTACGTGACTAGGAAACTCGGTAAAACTGGGTCCCTTCTACAGTGAAGAAAAGCCCCACATATACAAGCCTGTCAGCCGGTCATGAAGTGAGTCTCACACTTTGCACTTACAGTCAACTCTTAAGGTATTTAAGTGCATGACAAATCTTGACTTTCTGTGTGGTCCTTTTTTGGTCACAGATAACACTCTAGCTTCTAATTCCCAGATGCATATTCCTAGATCCGTGGTTCGAGTAACAAGAGTATGGTTAAAGGTAACAGGAGTAAGGGGTCTTAAGGAGCCAATTCATTTCCAGGCAAAGGTCCTCCCTTCCTACATGGTGTTCTCGTGCCATCTAGTGGTACACAGGGAATGGTAGGAAATAGTGGAGCACTTCATAGTGGCGCACTTCATGTGTTTTCTTGCCAATTAGAAGCAGTTGGGGATTAAAAAAGAAAGAAAAAAAAAGATTGTATCTACAAAAGGTTAAGGGAAAGCTCATTCCATATGAATAGACTTACCCTGAGAAGCGAAACAATATAATTGCATTTATGTATCCAGCCCTTAGAGAGCAGGACAGGAGTGCCAGGTTGGTTATGCAGTTTATAAACAAACTAAAGGAAAGAAAGATTATTTAAAACATCATTTACTTTTTTCTTACAAAAGGTGTTTTAATTCTGGACAGGGTTATTGGCCTGCAGGCGACACTGTCTCCTATTACATCAGTTGACTCTGAATAATCCATGCAGAAAATAGTATTTCCCCATACAACTGCTCGCAGGAGGACTCTGTTCTCCTGGACCTAAGGGACAGAAAGGAAACACGTTCCTCCCACAATACAGGTCTGCTGCATTATTGTGAAAATACACAACCTCCAGTCAAGAGGGACTTTAATGCTCTGAAGGAACACACCACACATAATAGGCATTTGTACAGAGGATCTTCCATCATTCCTGGCTACTTACCATGTGGATTTTCCTAATCAGTCCCATTTAGTCCATTTTGCCCTGAACCACCAGTGAGATGCAAAACCACAAAGGGAGAATCCACAGACAGCTAGCATCAGCACAGAATTAAAAGTAAGCAAATTCAGAGGAATTTTAAATTCAAAATTGCAAATCTTCTACATTCAATTCCTGCAGGTTAAAGTGTAATCTTCTACAAAACATTTGTTCAGTGTAAATTAGTTAGAAGTCAAGCTGCATTACTCTGTGTTTTGGGTCTACCTAAATTTATAACGCTGCAGTCTCATATGGAGTGAGCACTGTGCTAGCTAATTACAGCACCAATTACAAACTGTTTTCAGTTGCTAATCAAATGATCCACAGAATATAAATTACATGCTAAAGAAATTCACTACTAACCCCAAATAACCACATTCTTGAACATTGCAATTTTTTCATTAACAATTTACTAAATTAAATGGGAAGGTAATATTCACTGAGAGTGTTACTCACTTTGATTTGCAGGAAAGGAGGTGCCTGCCAGATTTCTGCTGGCAGATAAAATAGACAACAGTTGACAGCAGTTTGCTCTAACCTTTGTTTATTACCTCATTCATACTTCTACTTGTGTATTGTCATCTAATTACAACAGATAATATAACAAATACAGATAGTATAACAAATCCAGCTAAAAGAAAGACAAATTTTGGAGTCTGAATCACTTTTTGTTACAAATCTCATGGAGTTCAGGTGCTATAGCTGCATAGATAAGAAATCACAGTAAAAATAAGCACACAAAAATTGAGATCTTGCTACTGACCTGTGCTTGCTGTTTTCCTAACCCTTCTGCCAGCTCAACACACTTTGCAGAATACTGACGCTTCTTTCTGTCAAATGTTTCTGCACATGTACATCAAGCATAAATTTACACATCCTTTAAACAGAAGTAAGTTCAATGTGGGAAATGTAACCTACCAACTTTGCCAATGACTTAATATATCCTTAAAGGCTCACATCCTGGTGCCGTTAAGTACAAGAAAGTTAAGTCATTTACCTCTGTGGGCTGACCATAACCTGGAAAAGTTGATATTAATACTCTACTATTAATACTACATATGGCAGACTCCTGCATAGTGAAAGCTGGTAAGACACGAAGTGTTACCCTGTGTAATGCAAAAGGGCTAAGATCTTTGTCCAGAACCCACACACAAAACCTGAGAATCATGCTACAGCTCTGGTCTTCTTTGCAGTAAATTCTCCCTCAGGTATAATTTGATGTTACAGAACGGGAGCTACAGAGAGAGAGACACAGGCTTGAAGGTTAGAATCAAAACATCTACCCATATTGCCTACATGTCAGCTTTTGTTCTGAATCTAGTCAGTAACAAAATCACACAATCTTGGGGCAGGGGAACTCAGGCCTGTGAACTCACAAACAACATGGATCCAACCACATGAAGTTATTCAGTCTGGGATGCTAAATTAAAGAAATCCAGTACTGCAGACAGAGTACTAGTAGCCTTAGAGTTTCCAAAACCCTGAAGTAATCAAATGCATGAGACGTTCAGTACCATTTGGTTAGTGTCAAATGCTACTTTTTGTGTTTCTATTAAAGAAAAGGAACACCACACTCAAAGATCAAAAAGTGCCTACAGCAAAAATATACTATGAGATGGTAGATGTGAAATGAAGGACAGAAAATAATAGAGGTCAAGAACATAAGAAAATGGATAAATAAGAAGCAGATATTATTTTGCTGCTGTTCGTTCACCATGAATGCACTGAAGTTGCACCCAGTAACAGGGAGAAGCAGTAGCTAAATGTTATTGTGTATTAAACATTCCTATCGTCTGATAAGAAGCAAGACACTTCTTAAGAGTCCTTCTGGGCTTAGAGCCCTTCTCCTAGACTTAATTCTGTACCTTCCAAAACCAGCAATGTTTATTGTTTGCCTAAGATTTACTTCCTGGGAAAGTGGCAAAGCTGCAGCCACTTATGAAGCACCAATCTACCACATGAGGCTAGAACAAATCTGCTGTGCCACAGCCCTCATCTGTGCTTTATATGTATACATATACCTTTTATACGTACACGTTCACACTTACTTGCACTGCCAGAGTTGGTGGTCACAACAAGAAATCTCCCTGTCTGGTACCACCCACTGACCCCCTTTGATTTATGATGCTATTGTAGCAACCTGAGACATTTGAGGCACAATGTATTTAAGGTTTGTGCATCACATTTGTCTCTCAGATCTCACTGAGCCGCTGAAATGAGCTACCATGCATTACATGTTCAATGCATTACATATCCTAAAGTTGAAACAGAATCCAGAATCCTACATATAGATTATCAATTGTTGCCTTGACATCCTGGCTAGTAGACAGTTTGGAAATACAATTTCTCATTTCAAGGGCACTCTGAAATACAGTTCAGCATGAAACAGATGCTAAATCTCTTTTAAGTGATTACACTTCTATATGCTGCTTTGGTCTCCAAAGCAGTGAAAGAAAATAATCACAATTCTTTTCATGCTTTTTGAAAGTTAATCAAGATGAGTCAGTATTTTCAGTGGCTTTTGATTTTTAAATAGATAATGTATTTAGAAATATTTCAATTATTCATTTTGAAGTTTGTTTTTCTTCACTTTGCAGGACCAGCTGCCACTAAAGTTAATTGATAATTCACTCTCGTTTAAAGTTGAGGATGCTCTTACTTCATACCATTTTGCAAAACTGTAAAATATGTGATTACTTAACATTTAAATTTATAAAGTTACATATAACTGTCCATTGCTCTGTTTACTGATTACACCACCTTTTTGCTTTGACCAATATTTATATTTCACTGAGTTAAAAATTATTCTTCTCCCATCACGTGCCTCATCTTCATTTTCCAGCAAAATGCAGATCAATATTAGAGAATGAGCTGCTGTATTGTATTAAGTCTAAGAAATATCCTGAGAAATAAAAGGCCCTATACCAAAGAGGACTGGTGCCACAACTATCCTACTTGACAGTAGCTAAGTCATCACCCATTTCACCCAGCTAAAATTTAGTCAGCTCTAAATTTAGTGCATACCAGCTCACAAACAGGAACAAACAGAATGGCCAGCATAGGAAAGCTCTTTTTCTCCCCAGCTCTTTGACCCCTTGTGTGGACACTTACACCTTGCCTGGTAGTTGTGGCTTATCTCACTCTGTTTCTTTTTTCCTGTGTCAAAAACCCCAAAGAACAAGTTTACTGGTATGCAGAGGTTACACTACTATTGGAAGCAGAATAAGATCTTCAGACTGAAAAAGGGGTGACATATCACATCTCATATTTATTTGTCCCAGGAAGGCAAAACCAGGAGGTCTTTGTTAACCCTTCCACTTCGTAATACTACTTGTGTAGGGATGTCTTTCACAGCAAGCTGCTAGGGAACACATTTCTCTTTACCCAAGTGTGGTACCTTGGCATTGGTCCCACAGAGAATTGGCGGTGACAGCCTTCTGCAAGCTGAATGAATAATTGCCATCCTATGAGTGAGGTAAAGGAATAGTTTGAAGATGTTAAAAGCCTTCTGATATTTGGACTATTTGCACTACAAAAACAATGACAAAAGATTCATTAAAATCCAGTGCCTAACCTACAGACCAGTGTCCCTACTGCATATCCAACTGAAAAAAAAGTCAGCCTGTTAAAGCAGATCCTCTCTTTGAAGCATATCTCTGACTGTTGTGGATCTCCACAGCTGTGCTTTTGTCTGACTCTCAATATACACACATTTTGAACTTGGTATTTGCAAGAGGTGTTCCTCGGATAACTTCACCAACGCTGTCACATTGTAGGGCAAAACCTTCAGACTCTGGTCTCACCCCTTCAAGCTGAGTCACTTGTGATCTCAGTTACAAGATCATACCCTCAAATAATAGACAAGATCATACCCTCAGGCACAGAACAGCTTCTCATAAAAAAGTCCAAGAGTTCTCCTCTGAAAAATCCTTCAAACACCTCCTCTCTCAATTCTATGTCTCCAAAAACTTGGTAACTGATGCCGTGAGGTTTTGGTCATTTCCCATGTTGCTGATCAGCATTGTTTTCCCATGTCTTAGACTATCTTACCTGGGTCTTGGAATGCCTTTGTTGTTTCTACCAAAACTACATCAACTCGGTTCCAGTCTTGTAGCTAAGGTTGATAGTGATTACACACGGACAACCTGGAACAGGACGTGCTGTTTAGCTGGTGTTAAACCAGTGCTGCTGCGCTGGTTCAAGCTTCAGTGACTCTCTTCTATCTTAAATTTGAATGGACTTGTTGCCCAGCTTTCATGCCATGAAGTGTTCTCATTATTTACACTCCACAAGCACAGGAGAGTTCTACCTATATGGGCAAACACTTGGCTCTTGTAGATGCCTCACTTAGGTAATGCTTGCCAAAAAAATAATTAGATGCCTTGAGAGTGCTAAGTCATGAGTACAACATCTGTTCTACTTTTGCAGTTCCTACTTTGACTAAGCTCAGGTGGGTGGAAATCTTCAAAAACAGCACAGCAGCCCAACCTCTTTCTAATGATCTCCATGGAGGTCTCATCAGTGATACAACATGATGCCAAGGCTGAGCCCTTCTGGAAGCAAAAGCTTCTTAGGACTAGCATGTGCTGGCAGAATTAGCATTTGAGTTTTTATTTCTTTCAAGTCTTTTGCTGGGAGCAGTGTATTAGTGCTGTGGATTCATGTTCTGTCAGTACCTGGCATTCAAGTACAGCTAATCCTGCCTTGGAGTGCAAACTGGATTATATCTCAAGATTCATTTTTCATGGGCCCATGAGATCTATGTAGCAATTAAAGAAATAAATCAATCAGATGCTGACTGCACATCTACTTGCTTAAATGTCTTTGAAGTGCTGCGGCTTAATCAGAGCAAAACCACAACCTGATGTTGGGGCTTGTGTGCTTCTGTTCATCTGGGGTACACAGCACTGTGTTGCTGCTTCCTCACACCCAGAAGTTGCTTTACTTCTTTTGTACTTGTGTAAACCCATATGGTAAGAAATGCTCAGATACACAGCTGATAAACTATAGCCTTCTACATCCCTGTGCACTGGCTCAGACCCAGTAACTGTTCCTGGGAACAGTTATTTCGGTCAAATGCAAGATAACAGCACTTAGCTTTAAACTATTTGCAAAGAAGCTAAATACTGACAACCTGCTATTTTCATCAAGCAGTGCACTTAGGTGGTTACTACACCCCAGCTAGTTTATGGGAATCTTACACTCAAGCACACATATATGGAGGAGATGGGCATATATACCATTGTAACAGAGTCCTCAGACCTTGCACCCTGAATCACTAAGATTAAAAAAAAAATTACTAAGATTTTTTTTTTTAAATTACTTTCTAGCAGCATCATTTGGGTTCTGGCTCACCTGTCTTGAAAGGAAGGTGGTGGAGTGGGTAAGGTGCTGCTGCAACAGGAAATGCTTCCCTGCCTCGTGTCATGGCCTGCTGGATTGCTAATGAAGCACCAGCTGCAATAGCTTACAGCTCCATATTCAAGGGCAGACTGAAACCAATGCCAGTTTAATCATCCATGCAGTGGGAGGAGATGGGCAGTTTGCCATACTTACAAAAAATGTGATATGTATTCCTTTAATTATCTGGATTGTGATGCAACCCACCATGCTGCACCTGATTTCAAGCGCATTTGTCTGACAAACTTCAGACAGTGAGAGTCCTTGAATGCACATAAATCTGTCCACACAGTTCAAGGAAGAAAGATCCCAGAATTGGGGAGACCTAATTATTGTCTGCAGATATCTGGTTGGAGGATACAGAGAAGATGAAGCCAGATTTTTCTTGGAGATACACAGCAACCGACCAGGACGCAATGGACACCAGTTGCAACATGGGAAACTCCATTTGAACAATCTTTACCTTGAAATTGAACAAATGCCATACAGGTATCCCTAGTTAAATGAAAAACAGTTTAAATGCTAACCTTTATTTTATTTAACAGGGTGCTGCATGGAAAGGCAAAACTTCTTATTATTTGTGTTTTAAGTAAAGACAGCACGTTTATTAGAGAACAGTGGCAATACCAAGTATGCTTGCCACAACAGAAGCACTAACATGATTTACAAGAGACCCTGCAGCATCACCAGCAGTTGTAATACTACTGAAGTATTTCCATTTGAATAAACATTTGTATGGGAGGAAGAAAAAAGGGGGAAAAAAAGCAGCTTATTTTACTTACATTTAATTATTCTAAAACCACTTTCCTGGATAGAATCTTTCCCATCTAGTAGGTGTGAGGGCTTGAGTCTTTTATTAGTTGCCAGAATAAACACATGGGGAACAAAATAGCACCATTAATCTTCCTTGGTGTAAAGACGTATGTTGGTATATACTAATGCTGATTATTGTGACAATTTTTTGTATATTTTTAAACTGGTTTAGTTCTTTGGTTTTTAATTATGAAACCACACTAGAAATAGCCTTATATATGCAAGCTCCTGCTGTTTGAAACTGAATTTGTTTAGTAAAACTTCTCTGAGTGCCATCTATTTTGCAGACTGAGACCAGGCAGAAGAAGCTTATTTCTGTAGCTGAGAGTTAATTTCTGTAGGAGAGGTTGCAATGCAACAGGGATTTAGTCCTCCCTCTGTTGCAGTGAATTCTGAATTAAAACATAATAGTACCAGCAGGTACAAACTGCTTGTGAAGGGGCCTGATGGGGCAGAGCAGAAGGAAAACTTGCAACAGTGACTTTCATATGTATTCCTGATAACTGGAAGTTGCGCACCTGCAGCTCATCAGCCTTGGCTTGGTTAAAGTTTGTTTGTTTGTTTTTAATTTTATTTTATTGTAGTTATAAGAACTCATTTTGGACTAGGCCTGCCTAAGAAACTTCCTGCCATAGCTGTAGCACTGAGGATGTGAAACAGGGCTAATACAACAGGTGAACACACAGCCATAGCTGCTAAATTCCAGCAAAATGGTCTGTCAAACACGAAAATAGTTTATCTCACTGGGTGACAGAGGCACGGATATGGCCAAAAACTGTGCTCTGAAAGACATTATCCCCTCCACTTGCTCAGCTGACAACAAGAGATGGTAAATGGGATTTGATTTATAGAATTATAGAATGGTTTGGGTTGGAAGGAACCTTAAAGATCATGTAGTTCCAATCCCCCTGTCAAACTTTGGACTAGACCAGGTTAAATTTCAGATAAGGAAGAGCAAGTTAACTCAGAATCAAAGAATATCCTGAGTTGGAAGGGACCCCCAAAGATCATTGAGTCCAATTCCTGACCCTGCACAGAATACCCCGAGAGTCACACCATGGACCTGAGAGCACTGTCCAAACACTTGACCTCTCCCAGGCTTGGTGCTGTGACCACTTCCCTGGAGAGCCTGTTCCAGCACCCAACCGCCCTCTGGGTGAAGAACCCTTTTCTAATATTGAACCTAAACCTCCCCTGACACAACTTCAGGCTGTTCCCTGGGGTCCTGTCCCTGGGCACCACGGAGAAGAGATCAGTGCCTGCCCCTTCCTTACCCCTCATGAGGAAGTTGTAACTGCAATGAGGTCTCCCCTCAGTCTCCTCTTCTCCAGGCTGAACAGACCAAGTGACCTCAGCTGCTCCTCATACGACTTCCCCTCAAGGCCCCTCACCATTTTCATTGCCCTCCTTTGGACCCTCTCCAATAGTGTAATGTCTTTCTTACACTGTGGCACCCAAAGCTGCCCCCAGCACTCGAGGTGAGGCCGCCCCAGGGCAGAGCAGAGCGGGACATTCCCCTCCCTGGCCCAGCTGGCCGTGCTGTGCCTGATGCCCCCCAGGACAGGGCTGGCCCTCCTGGCTGCCAGGGCACTGCTGACCCACGTGCAACTTGCAGTCAACCGGGACCCTCAGGTCCCCTTCTGCGGCTCTGCTTTCCAGCGTCTCATCCCTCAAGCGCGGCTGAAGCCAATTTGGCTGAATCTGCCGGACGTTAGGTGCAGCAGAGATCAGGGTGGGAAAGTGTTTCACGGAACAGAGCGACCTGCAGGAAGGACGCCTTTCTGGCAGCGCTCTCCCCTCGTGTTGCTGGCGGAGCCGGCGGGACCCGCAGCCCCACGAGGGGGCTCTGCCCGCGCGGGCTTCGGCAGCGCCAGCCCTTCCCCTGCGTCCCGCTCTGAGCAAGGAGCGCTGCTTTCCTGGAAAGCAGTATCCCTAACTACCCCCGAACTGGCGTGGCGTGAAAGCACCTCTCACGTGCCAGGGTCTCTAAGGCAGTTTCGGTTTCAGGGTGTTGGACTGGTATAGTTCTAGGTATAAACAGGATAACCAGAATTCCCTCTGGGCTGCTTCCAGTGGAAGCAGCATATACAGGGTACAGGATTGATAGCTACCGTGTGATCTAACTGTGCCTGGACGTGTATAAATAAATGGTAACAAGGAAATTACTTGGACGCCTTGTTCCCACTACATTTCCCCCAAACAAAGACACTTGTAGTGTGTCGCAGCAATAGTTTAAGAAAGCCTGGTAAGACAAAGTTTTTGAGATCAATCAAGGAAATCCTACCATGTAAGAGAAAAATAGCATCCTTCTACACAGAACAGCACACACTGACCGAGATAAGACAGGTGAGTTTGACCTCTTTGTATCTTTTAATATGACCTTTATTAAAATTCTTAAGTTAAAATAATTGCGTAATGGCAATCACAAAAGTATAAGGAGAATATATATTCCAGTTCAAGGAGAGATCTGTCCCCACAATGCATGAGAAAAATCAAGTGATGAAGGTCATTTAAATGCCATTGTACCTGTCCCCTGATACAACTGCCTGGTCTCACAGGTAACAGCAGCTGTCAAAGGCACAGTGCTTGACGGCTCACTGCAGTTAGCACATTGCTAGCACTAAAAGAAATACAGGTGTAAACAGCCAGAGCAACAGTGACATAGGGTGACAATGCACAGAAACAGCAGTGACAACTTCAGCAGTCTGCTGCTTGCTAGCTGTCAGCAGGGATGCACTCCTTCCTCCTGGCACTGGGCTCACATGACCACCATGATGTCTTCCAGCGGCTTTCGGGTCAGCGCAGGCACAGTAGCATCTTTCTTGGGATAGCCAACAGGGAGCAGCAAGAGCAGCTTCTCGTTTGCTGGGCGCTGGAGCAGGACCCGGAGCTGGGGGCCACAGTTGAGGGGTGTGGAGGTCACAGTGTACAGACCTGCATTCTGCAGCAAGACAGACAGCAACAGAGTGAGACAGAGGTCTGTGCTCTGTATGTGTAGCAGTTATTCCCATGAGGCCTGTACACATTGTCCTATTGACTAGTCCAGAAAAACTGCTTCATTAACCCTGCTGCAGGCTTTAGAACATTTGATTTACTAATAGCCTCAGTGGTACCATAAAAAATGCCTGCTCTGCTTATGCAGAAGTACAACATTTCTCCACCACAGCAACAGCACGTTCTTCCATGTCTGTGTGCTGTACAGCCAGAGCCTGCTGCAGTGCTCAGTGTGATGGGGGATCCATGGTCATAGGGAAGCTGAGAGGCAACTGTGGGGATATGATTGGAATATCATCCCGGGGGGTTGGACTAGATGACCTTGAAACATCCATTCCAACCAAACTATTCTATGATTCTATGATCTGGCTCATACAGAGAAATGTTTTGGTTCTTGCCTCCATACAACTGGCAGGAAGATGTCTTACAGCTTTGTGAACACTTGCTCCTGCTCAAGAATTGTACCCCACAGGACAGGGGACACAGGCTCTGCCTCAAAAGTTGTCACAGGATTCTGTTGGCATCTCTCACAATGGCTATTGTTATGAATTACATCAGAACCCAAAAATAAGTCTATGTATCACTCTTCCTCTCATACAAAGTCTCACAAAAAACTAAACAATCCGACAAACAATAAAGAGCTGACACCATCCAAGGTATGACCACACAGCTGAGTCGCTTCCTGAGAGCTGCACATGTGGATTTCAGTTTCTCTCTATATGTAACACAAGCATTTTGGGAGGCTTTGAGATACAAAACCAGGGAGAGGTGCCCAGGCAATGCACCAATCTCTACAATCTTCTCAAGAGAAGAGCTAGTAGTGGTGGTGCTGAATGGTGCCTGAGGAGCAGCAATGCACGAAAGGAAGTGTCATTCAAAACAGAATGGAGGAGAAATGGCAGTGCCTGGTAGGAAATTGGCCTAATATAAGAGGAGGCACCTTGCTGTTACCTTGCTGACAGGCCAAGTTAACTACCAGAATAGCTTCTCTATTTAGCACTTGTGTGAGTACATCAGATACAAGAAGCAGAACTGAGCACTGAGAAACCACTGAGAAAATCTAACTGGCTGGTGTCAAACATGCTGAGCTTTAGAAATCAGTTCACTTTCAGAAATGCCTCAGAAAGACTGATTGAAATAGTACAGCCTGTTCTGTGGAATATGTTCTGATATTTTTTTTTTTTCAGCATTGTGTACTAAAAGTAATGTGGTGTCAAGCTGGTTTTCAGGGATTATTGAAAAGAAGGGCCAGTGTGGCACAGCACAACCATGTTTGGGTAGTCTGCAGAGCTTGTCAACCCTGTTGGCATGAGGCAGAAACCACAGGGGCTGAAGTCTGTGCTGAGAGAAGAGTGACAACTCTGGAATCTACATTTTATTTTTCTTCTTGTTAACCAATACTGAGGATAGGAATCACCTACTCAGATGTAGACCTGTGTAGAATAACTTTAAAATTCAAAACTAAGACATATTGCCAGGAATTGAAGTAATCTAGGAGACTGATAATGTTAAAATCGAAATTGGGTTCCACCCTCATTTGAGCAAAATAGTCTTGGTACCTAATACAAAGTAATATATGGACTCCCAGTATGTCTGTTCTGTCATCGTACCTGCAGTGCAGCAAGCAGGATACCACAGGCAATAGAAACACTGATTTCATTGTAGTAGTGGGTCTTCTTTTTGCCATTTGGAAGTCGCCCATATACCTGTTTGAAAATGAGGATCAAATACGGAGCAGTGTCCAAGTACTCTTTGATCCAGTTTGTTCTGCAAAAGAATGTTTAAGACATTTACTTTGCAATTTTTTCACTTTCCCACAGGTTACGTTTATGGTCTGCAAAGGGCAGTAAAGATACAGACAATTATAGCAATAGACTAAACCTTAGAATATTTATTGCAATGGGTTAAGTAATAGCAGCTTAAATAGAAACATTTCAGGGAAAAAAAAGCTTGAATAGAATTCTCAGTTTTAACAGATTTGGCTGAGGGGTTGATGCACTCACTCTGAAGAGTGGAATTGCGTACAAATAAGAGATAGTTCTTGACCTGTTATCTATAAACTGGCCTCATGAGCATTTGCCTTTGAGATTATTTAATTCCTGGAATTTTGCAGATTGGCCTGTTACCAGCAGTGCCAACTTTTCTTTGTCATTGCAGGGAAAACTTCTGGCAGAAATATTCAAAAATTTTTGTCTAAGGTCTAAACCTAAATGTATTCTCATGGCAAAAAAATGTTATTCTGTTCCTGGGTATTTCAGCACTGTTGGAATACATTTGGTTCCAAATTTATGAAATTACAATCATAATACAGGATTTAAATATGAAAATGAATGCTTTTTACTGTTCTCACTCAAAATATAAGAACCGCTGGTATTTAGTTGTTTGCATAGCACATACATTTGCATAGCACGTAAGCACCTGGAAAATAGTAATATTATGAAACAAAGAGGGCCAGTGAACCCTACCAAGTTTTGTGCATACGCTCCATTTGACAAGCCAAGACTCAGTAGACATCTTCCCGCTGTGTGAAGTTAAGCAAGTCAGTCAGACTTCGGAGGGCATTTGGTACAATTAAATGTTGCATAATTCAGCACATGGATAGGGACAAGCCTTGGGGCTGCCTCAGTCACTAGCGAAGCTTCCAAGGACTTTGGGAGCTTCACTGTTTGGCAGGCAACAGGAAAAATTTGGGTCAAGAGTTTCAGCCACAGAGGTTACATAGGAAAAAATAATGATGGAGCCAAATGCTTGGAAAATTTTCAAAATGGAGAGCATGTAATCTGTTTTACTGGAAGGAATTTTATGAACCAGCCACCAAGGCACAATTCTACACATACTTATAAGTTTCTCTTTCCAAACGTGAATCTTAGAAAAATATTAAAAGTTAGAGAGAGGAAGAAATGGAAACTTATATAAGTCTTTCCTAGACTGAAACAACAGCTCTCTTTGAACCCCTTAGCTAATTGACTTTTCATACCTCAATCTTTTCAGGTCGTTAACCCATCTGTCTCCCATCCTTTTTTTGTAGTTGATTTCCTCTTCTTCTTCTACAATTTCACGGATCTTACGTTTTAAATATGGATCTTGCACTACCACAAAGGTCCAGGGCTCAGTGTGTGCTCCACTAGGTGAAGTACCTTCATACAAAAACAGGGAAAGATGAAAACCCAGGAAGGAGGGTGGGAAGTGAGAGGTATCCATTCTTCTTTGTGCGCTTTCAGGCTGACCAGCTCAGCAATGGGAAAGCAAGTGGATGAGATGGGAAGAAAAGGACTGAGATAAGTTCTGGCAGACAATCCCGTTAATTTCTTTCTCAAAGAAAGTGAAATCCCTTTCATGGACAGAGTTTAGTCCTTTCATACAGCCATCTTAGAGGAGGCTAAAGTTAAAAGGATTTGTAAAAAAATTCCTTTGTGGTTGGTATGATGAGGCAGTAATGTGGTACAATATATGAACACAGTAATGTTACTGCAAAGTGTTATCCCAAAAGCAATGCACTGTCTGAATATGCAGCCTGCTCTGACACTTGATTTTAGCCAAGGGGTGAAAATAATGGCTTTTCAGGGAAAAAAGGCTAAATGACCACGCACAGAAACCTGTCACTGACTGACAAAAGACAAGGAGCTGTACAACACAGGCATCTGCCATAGCATATAGGTTTGACTTTGTTGTCCCAAAGACAGCTGGTGTATATAGGTGTGCACATATTAAATCTGCACTTGCTCGCTCACCAACACCACTGGAGAGTATTTTAACTGCCTACAGATTAAAAGCCAGAAGCTGAAGAATACAGTTATCTGCACAGGTTCACAGATAGACAGGCTAAGAAGAATGCTTATATCTCTCTGGTCCCTCATATGCATTTAAAAATATTTGAAGATCTTGAACACATACTGATTTTAGTTTGAGAAACACTGAAGAAGCAACTTGAACTATCTTTATATATTAAAATGTTTTTATTTTGTGAACCTTGCCTCTCCTCAGCTTTGGAGATTGATGACATTTATGCTTCATTTTGTTTTCTTTTTCTCTATACAGCCCAAAGCTTTCAGGGTTGCTAAGTACTTCATCTGCACACCAGGCTTGTTTGCTTTGCTGCATTTGCCAAAACATGCTCAGTGTTTTAATGACTCCTAGTTAATTAGAGGGAGATGGAGACTCGTTACTGTGCAGCAACAAAGCTGCTTACAGTTTTTAAAGGGAAAATAATGCACCTCAAATGTGGAGAATCTTTATATTATTAATCCTGCTAAAGGGTACTGAACTTTTCTCTAAGGCAGCCTGGGAATATTTTCTATAGTAACAGCAGCTGGCTCGTAGAAAAAGAGAAATAATGAGGGTCAAAACCACTCCTGGATAAAGTCAATGTTACTAAAGATGAGATTAGGCCAGGACATGACAGTAATGATTTGAAACACATAAATTCTCAACAACAACAAATATAATCAATTTCTGACATTCAGTCAATTAACCTTTATAGGGGTCCTCAGCATAATACATCAGCCATATGCAATAGGGGTCTGGTCCTGATGTTGGAAGGACTGGAAAAGGGTTTTTGTTCTAGATGGAAATTCTATTCCCTTAATAAACACCATAATATCATAACAATACAATAACACAATAATATTATCATAATGCGTTACATTTTAAAGCATGTGAAGCACATATGGCTTGACATTTTTGAGAAAACAGTTCAATATTTCTATTTGAAAGACGTCTCAATAAAGAACACATTAATTTTATTTTAAATAACATCTTCTAAAAGTTGAAAATGAAGTGATTTGTCTCATGCTATTGAAATGCCCTTCTTCCCTTATGGGTGAACAGCAAATACAAGGAATTGGGAATGCTCCAAACCATTCCCCGACATACAGTCGTTCAACTGAGTAGTTTCCAATCAATCAGTGGGTGCTAATTCATTCCAGCTAGAGGTGAATCTAGGAAAACCATAAGCAAAATGCCAATTCCCTTGGCTTTTCCACACCACATTTTCACAGTTACACAGTTGAACAGCAATGCTGATCTTTTTTTTTTTTTTCAGACCTTGAACCACTCAGCACCATACCTGCTGTTCTGATGACATTATCGATAACCTCCCTGGGGACTGGCTCATCACTGAGAAACCTGACAGATCGCCTCTTATTTAGAAGCTCATAAAATGTCTGTGACCTTTTAATCATTTCAGCCTCAGAGTAGCGCTCTGCGGTGAAGGGGATATGGGCAACATTTTCTTCAAGTCCTTGCCACTCTTCATCACCCTCTGCAAGAAAATACAAGTGGTTAGGGATTTCTTTTCTGCAGAATGCTGTTGATATCCTCGGCATTCACCACCATAACAC
This sequence comes from Atrichornis clamosus, assembly GCA_013400975.1. NCBI lineage: Eukaryota > Metazoa > Chordata > Aves > Passeriformes > Menuridae > Atrichornis > Atrichornis clamosus. The sequence goes on from WBMZ01014813.1 coordinate 196,997, forward strand.
ACTTTGTCCTGCACTGGCGTACACTGCACTTCTACACTGCTGGTAAGGCAAAGTCTGAGGCTCCAGTTGACATAACTCATTGATCCCTAGCTCCAACTACTGAATAAACACCTTGTTTAAATACCAAGAGGGCAGGAGGGTCCTTGCTGGCTGTATCAAGTGTGATCCATAAAGAAGTCATTGCCTTCTCCAATTCAGCCTGCAAGCCTGCCTGTAAAAATGGGTTACAAACTGAAGCAGCAGTGAAAAAGTGGACAGGCTTTCACCCCACTTTTCTCAGCAAGTAAACGTGAACATGTGTGTTCCTTCTTGAGCACTTTAATAAGAAAAGAAAAAAAAATCTATTAAATTACTGAAGTTAAGCAGAGAGCTTAACTACCAATATGTGTAAAATCTCCTCTGAAGAGCTGAATGTCAACTTATTCCATATTCATGTTTCATAGCAGAAGCATTTCAAGCCTTGGCTCTGCAGAAATGTGACTGTGGTTAAGCTCTTTGGTTTCTCGATACTTTCAGCATAAGAGGAAATGGATGTCAGGCATCTATACTTAGGATAACGGCATATCAAATGTAGGATATTGTGTTTCTAGTCTTTAATTTAAAAACTCAAAATGGTCCCACATTTTACTGAAATCTGTATATTTATGTCATAAAATGAATCTTCTGTTGTCTCTGAGGTCTCTTTCACCCCTATATTCCTAGAATCAGCAGAGATAGCATTTTTTTGCAACTGTGATGTGGAAGTTAGAGCCATTTAAATGCCGTATTTTGACTAGTCAATAGTATTGAGCAATCTGCTACAGAGAGCTGAGTCAGGAAAAATATCCCAGTTCTTTTTCAGTTGCTATTAGGCTGTTATTCCAGAATCACAGCAATCTCCAGTGCAAATTCAAACAGCAATTACTTCTGTGTTTTAGTAGTATACAGTTGCCTTAGAGACCAGGCTGATTTTTTGTCCATTTTAAAAACAGCAGTGACATATTCACAAGTGTGGCTCAGCCTGTGCAAGAGGGTGAAATAAATCCAGTTTCATGCATTGAATCTAACCAGAACAATTCTAGTCCCCAAACAACACATATTTCATTTTGCATAGAAAGAATTCACCCTGGGAATTTGTTTTATTTAGCATTTCATGCCTGTGTTAAGCACACTTGGTCATGGTCTGCAAGGACCTGGCTCCAGGTTAATGGAAAGCAGTGACCCTCTGTAAAAATTATTTTTGCGACCATCTTGCAGACTCAAAAAGTAAAAGGGTGCCTCTTGATAATGTTCCCTTTGTGGTTTACACTTAGTAAAGTAGTGACAAGTGCTTGTTTGTTTTGTGGTGTGGGGGTTTTTTCCCGTGTAGGTAGAAGAGAAGAAAAGAAGTGAAGCTGTTGTTTGGTCAAGATGGTTCACCTTAATTGTAAGGTGAAAAAAGACATATACTTTCAAAGGTCTTTAATGTGGTACAAAGTTTCCATTCTCACATAGTAAGAATGGAAAACCTTAATACACTCAAAATGGGAATACTGGCTGAAGCAGAAGAACCCAACAGTGAGGGAACTAACACACAAAACCAAAACTCTCCCGGCAAACTTTTTTTTTTAATAAATTCATCTATTATATTTTCTCCTCCACCATGTGCCTACCATTCTTTCTTAGCAGTTAACATTATCCATATGCTAACTTAAAATCATTATCAGCACCATCTGTTTGGTGCAAGCTCTCTATATCTTTAATTGCTGTGTTTAGACTACTCCTGTTCTTACGGTCACGTTATACAATACTACAAGTGTCTTGTTTACATCTCTGTGTATTCCATCATTTGATGGACAGCAGACATCCTGCTAGTGAGTCTATTATCTTGTTAGCCACATTCTCAAGATTGTCATCAATTCTGTTGCCCATTTATAGTAGTCATCAAGCTTCCTATTTTTTAAGCAAATATGGAATGGTTTTGGCTCAGACATCCCAAATGGAATCTCATTTAAAAAATACTATTTTTCTAACTCTATCAGAAATTCTTCTCTGGATACATTTTAGGATGATGGCTATGTTCTTCCCTGCGTTCCATATGGCAGGTTATAATAAGCCTGCAAATCATGTAATAAATTTTACTTCCATTTGAAGCATGAGTTCCTAATAACAAACTCACACTGAGTGCAATGAGCTGTCATTTCTCTTCTGTTGGCCACTTACTTTACCTACACTGACACTTCCCAGTGTTGCTGGTTTCCAGTTGTGTGTCATCAAGATATTTCACTTGCACCCTCCTTGGTTTTATGCAAAGACCACTAGATAATATTAACAATTTGTCCTGAGATTGATCCTTGAAAAACCTCAGTCAAGACCATTATGTTTGCTTTCCAAACAAGCTCTTTCAGTTTATTCTCTAAGGAATTCCTAAGCACACAATTGCTCTCCAATTCTCTTTTCCAGTGTAAAGACATGATGCATAGGAAAAGAATTAAATGTATGTAAAGAAAGCTTGCAGACCTTCAGACTTAAAATGCTGGGCAACTGACCCTGGGGGGTTTTTGCTTGATTAATGGCAGACTGCTACCAAATGGGCCAGTACAGGAATGCCGGTAGTGAATCCAGTCCTGAACTGAGTGTATGGCTAATAGGGAAGTAAAAGGGATAGATTGCCTTACTAGTGGGCTATAAATAGTGGTTAGCAGGCTGATCATAGAAACCTCAAGAGCTGGTCAGGGATCTTATGCCAAAGAAGTAGCAAGCTGGAGAGGTACAGACCCTGGAAGAAAGAAGCCAGTATCAAAATACTGTGAAAATTACCTCAAACTGCAATATAGTTGCACAAGGTTTTTTAAGATCTTCAGAGAAACGGAGTGGCTGTTTTATAAAGAGAAGATCTAGTAAAAGGAAAGCTGAGAGATAATCTGGTTGCTATCTATAAACCACAGGAGAGTATATACCAGGGCTGGAAGAGAATCCTTTAAACTATCAAGAGGATGGAACAGAAAAAATAGGTATACAGTAGTATTAAATAAGTTTGGGCAGGCACACAGGTAGAGGAGGGTTTTTAACCCATAGCATGAAGTTCTGGAGCAGACTTTCAGCAAGGTTAAAGAAAAAGGGCCATAAAAGTCCAGTTTTCATGTTCATTCATCTGATGAGAGAGGCTGAATATATCTGCAACAACAGGGAGATACATACAGAAATGCATGGTGTCCGTCTAATTCCTGTGCTCCTAAATGATACAAAGCATGAACTGTCATTGAAATGGAAATTTAAATTGCTACTGCTTCATTCATGTCAGTGGTCTTATTAAGACATGGGAAGTCTTTGAAATTGGGGAGAGGAGAAATGCTTTTAAGTGGGAGAGGTCTATTTCAAGAAGTATCACTGGCAACCAGCACTGTGTTTTCAGAAGAAATGAAACATTTGGAACTTTGTACATTGTTTTGTAGCCCTTAAGTAGAGTGTATCACCAATGTCCCCACAATTAAATATGTAGTAATAAAATGCCTTCACTATTAATCTTTGCAAGTGATCCATAGAATAACAAGGATACAAATACAATTCAAACTCATCTTCCACTCCATTGTAAACTGAGTCTGTAGTTGCCTTATCCGTCAGTTGTTTGGCTCTGAATATATGACCAAAAAAACGATCAATATATATTAAACTCCCTGGGCTAAAGACTGAAGCTGTTTTTGCAACAGTCCAGATCTATTTGGAAGCAATGGGAGACGAGGTACCACCGCTTTGGGATAAGATTCCCACTACTGTAAGGAAGCCCTTGTGACTCATCATTCAAGGCAAGGCTGAAGAAGTCTTTTTCATCTGTATCTAACTGGTAATCACAGAGGCACAGCCAGATACATACATTTACACATATACACATATGCCAGCCTTGCCAATCCACAGCCCAACAATCTCTCATTCTGGATCTTATAAATCAGGGGAAAAGTTACAGGACAGATGGGCTTGCAAACAAATCTGAAGTACTGCCAGTTAAAGCATTAAACAAATGGACTGAGTGCTTTGCACTTAACAAAAGAACTGGGTTTCTGGCTGCTCTGAGAAACATCCATCTCTTCAGCTACGGAAAGCAGAGCACAGACAAGCTCAGGAGCACTTGGCCCTCACCCTCCTACGCTTCACTGCCAATGAGTGATCCTACTGAGTCTGCCCAAGCAGTTCAGCTACTTCAACTGAATGCTCTGCTGCTCAAAGGTATGTCCCTCTCATGGGAAACATCCCTGACGGGGCCACTTCAGGGAAGGCTCGTGGGGCTGCCCTCTACAAGTGAGGTCAGTGCTTTTCTTACAGAGTGCTTCACACTCTTGGCAAATAGACCTTGCTTTGGTCAGGGACACAAATCAAAAGACTTGGTCTTCAGCTGCCCCTACCTGTTCAGAAGGCTGTTGAAAATTCAGCTTGTTCACCTAGGGCAGCCCTAGATTCTACCTTCAGACAAGCCTTTCAGAATGTTTCATCTCACCTAACTCAAATTCTCTTCAGAGGAACTTCATCTTTAAACACAAGCCAGCTTGAGACATTTAAGTAGAAATGAGCTTGTCTGATAAAGCAAGATACATTAAAAAAATAGCAGAATTTACACAGCAGGTAAAGTATTCTTTACAATTTAAAAAAATCACGGTTTATATCCATGTTTCCATTTCAGTATCTAGTGTAGTCAGTGAAATTTTTAACACTGATGACAAGGTTAATATGTTTGGCTCCTTAATTATGGCTTTAGTAAAGTAGCACATCCTTGCTAACTATTCTACTCCTCCTTGCTACTCTTCTCACTTAGGCTGGGCTTTCCCCTGCTAAAGAAAAATTTCCCAAGCATGATGAAATTACTTTAATATTTCTAGATATAAAAGACATGATTATTTTGCAAAGACATTATATTGAATCACACACCATTAAGGGAAAGATGGCTATTTGTTTCTAAAAGCAAAATATCAATAAAACCTAATTTAATATTGGGTGACATGGTAAATTGAGAAAGGTTTTATTTAACAACAAATAAAACTTTCAGCGAGAGCACCAACGTGTCTACCTGTCAATTTTTTTACAAGGAATTTAAACTAGTACAGTTTTGAATTTAGCACCTGAAAAAAAGGAAGAGAAACTTACACATAAAAGATTGAAATTTTATATATGGAGCTGTGGCAGGGATGCTCCTTATTAAGAGCTAATAGGTTTGTTTATGCAGGGGATCTAAAATTTTAAACTGATGGAAACAGCTATGGTCCAAGATTATAATTCATAGATTATCATTTGAACTACCCACAGGAATTTTAATTTGCAGCAATTTAACTGAATTAGTAAGCCATTTGTGACAAAGAAATTATGGGAGATAATTTTTTGCATTGAACAAAGAAGGATACAATATGTGAACTAATTTTAAAAGAAATTTTATGTATTTGGCAAATAATTAACAGGCTTTAAACTAATCCTGGTATCAACTCTTTCCAGAAACTGATGTACAACACTAGCCCAAAGTGCACTGACCACTAAGAACAAAACCAGTTCTTAGAAAAAAGTATAAGTACAGAAGAACAGTGTAAGTTTTAAGATTCCTGGAAGCAGACTGAGGGAAAATGTCATTATGGGGCAACCCCTCCACCAAGCAAATCCCTCAAAAAGCCTTTGCAACCAGCTTGAGGAAGAAAAAAGAGCAGTATTAACTACAAGTTTAAAAACTTGATAGGAACAGAACTTTGTAGATTTTTATTTCAGAGGGAAATAAAATGAGTTCATGGAGGAGAGTTAGGAAGTAAGAAGAAGGATGGGCACATTTTATGGTTAGACTTTTGTCCAAGCTTTGCATCAGAAATAGCTACTGAAAATAAGGGGCATTCTATACAGGTTCAAATATGCAGTTGAGTGAACAGATTAGCACCATCACCACATTTTGTTCTTAAATATTTGTTCAACATAATTCCCAAATAATCCTAGTGCTAATCCAGCTAAAACTTTCATGGATATTCTGAGAAGCCACAAACGGAGGACCTTTGTAAAAACAGTAATAAATCCATTTCCAACTTTTTAGGGGTACTGAGACCAATTATGTAGCACTAGGTGTTAAAGTGGGATGACTTGCAGATAGAAATTCTCTGTTCAGGTCTTCCCTTTGCTCACACCAAGAAGGCCTGGGAAGAGGCTGGGGGGAATTCAGCAGAATCTCCTTTCTTTCCTTACATTGTCCGTACCTGATAGGTCTGGGATCTGCTGACAAAGAAACAGACAGGAGTCTTTAAAAATATGTTTTATGTATTTTTTTTTTTGCACTCTGATCTCCAGCATCTGAAAGGAATAGAGATTCACACTAAGAGTGACATGACATGAGGACTGACTCCTTCCTGGGAGCTGACAAGCTCAGGGCACAGCAGCAGTGTGGCACTATGCATTGCTCTCACTGTGGAGAAGACCAGAAGATTGCCCCTCCTTTATTCATATCAGCAGATAAAATTCAAGCAAAAAAAGTGTTTGAATGGATAAGGCTTTTCTTACCTTCTTCCTCTAAGGGATGATCAGTTCCATCTTTTAAATCTTCATCCACCCATGGACGAGACGGAGGCTTGCTTTTAGTGTCACGTTCTTCCTTCTCTCCATGAGTCTTCTTCAATATTACCCCAATCAAAATACATATAATGGCTATAAAGACTGGGGTGAGGGAAGAAAAGAGTGCCATGACTATGGAAATGCGGAGCCTTTCTTCCAAGTTCAGTAGTTTCTCATGAAAAGGAGACGCTGAAGAGGGAAGAGCAGCAAGCCGTAAGCAAAAGGGGGTGGACTCAAGGTTCAGTCCTCCACCCTATCTTGGTCCTACTTTTCAGCCACCACCCCCACAATCTCATCTGTGATGGGCTCCTGCTGTTAGTAAACAGCTCCTGCTGTTAAAAAAACTACAGACCCAGGTTTATATATTTTCTGTGAAGAAACAGCTTATAAACAGCAAGCAGAGGCACTGACCACAAACACATAAATGCCGTCCATTGCAAAATAAATCAACAATCTCCAAGGTCTTTCAAAACTCCACACTGAGGCAAAGACTTCTCCTGGCTTATTTTTATTGTCACAGTCATCCCAGTAATCTTCCTTTAAACAGTGATTATGAGAAGAGCCAAGTGGGAACATGACTTTTAAAAACTAATGGCACCTCTTCAATGTTTAACTCATAAAATTAGTCGCTTTACATGTATCCCAGGAATTCAGAATATCACCAATTGAAAATCAGCTTGCAGCACCACCCCCAGCTATGTAAACGGGTCAATTGAACAGGTACGCACTTGAAGGGGCAGCATTACCTCCGTATGAAGCATGAATGAGATAATTCACAGAGCCCTGCATTCATCCTGGATCTTCTGGGGGAGCTAAAAAGAAGAATTCAAAGATTCAAAGTAAAAAAAAATATTTGAGGTCTGCAGTGTCTTATCAAAGATTAAAATCTGATAGGTTCCTGGTTTAATCCAGTAATGGTCAATGTCTAAATGTTTAACCCATTTTTTACCTCAGCCAGCTGCTTGGGAACTGAATCAGCACAGCAGTACTGAATTGCTGTCGTTATCTGGGACTGTTGGGACACACTGGACAATGAACTGTCAAATGGCAGTAGGGGCTGGGAGTGTGCTGGAGAGCAGGGTACAGGGGTACTGACTGCATGCAGTCACCAGCGTCCAAAAGCCTTTCTTAGCACCGTTCCTGCCAAGCCTTATCTCATGCTGTACAGGGCCGGTTCGGATGTCCCAGCATTCACAGCTGAGACATCTGAATGTGCATTTTGAACACGTACACTGAAGATGTACATTCTGAAGAAACTCACCCACGATAAGTGGGAGCAGTTGTGGCTGTAACCATGCCAGGAGATGGTGAGTCCCAGGGCACGCCAGTACTGCAACTGGCACAGGCAGGGGCACATTGCCGTCCCCGCCTAGGGCACTCCCAGCTCCCTCAATGTGAAAACCAGGACACAAAGGGGAGAGAGAATTTGGTTATGCACAGGTTCCATCCTGACAGGTTCTCAGTCCATACCCTACCTCTCATGCCTCTCACCCCACCAGTTCTGCAGCACTGAGCACGCCATTATTGGTGCCATTTGACACTGTCCCTCCAAGAGCTCCCTACATTCCAGTGCTCCAGCAGATACTGCCAGCTGCCTTGAGGACTGGTCTGTGTTAGGAAGCACATATTAATGACCAGGTTGCAGCACAGGAAGAGGAATGTGTGCCCACACTGGTTGGCCACACAGAATGATATTCTGGCCAACAGTCTCCAGTCATGCACCCTCTTTTAACACAAGCTTGTGTTAAAGGGGCAAGGTCAACCAAATTGCACAGCTGTGCACATATTGTCCAGACGTGCTCAGAAGCAAATGAAACTGTCTCACAGCTTGTACCTAGGCTGGGCTTTCTCAGCTGCCCAACTCAGAGAATAATACTTTATTGCTATTGCACTTCATCCTACTCCAACACACAAGCCCCCAGTCCCTGTAGGTACTGGTCCTTACAATCAGTGTATGGGATGTGTGTAAGAAGGGTAGCCCCAGAACCAGCCAAGGGACTGCACAAGTCCACCAGAGATGAAACAAACAGGACATGCAAAAGTTGTACTTACGTTCCTAATCAAACCCAATAAAGTTGGCAATAAACTTCCACCTACCTCTGGCTAAGAGGGCAACTTGCTTGAAAATGCAAACCAACTTGTTTTCCCTACGCTGCAGTCAATCTGTGCCCTGGGACACCAGCTTTGGTCATTAATTTGGGCTGCACATATAAAAAGCCCCAAAACCATACCCTCTACAGTAATAGAAAAGACAACTATTATTATGTTGGGGAAAAAAAAAAGATGATAAATTTATCCTCTCTCTCCTCGATTTAGAGTAGATATTTAAACTCATTTGTCCCCCCTGCTGGCTGTCCAGTCATGGGGAGAGGTACTTTACATAATCCCAATTAGAAACATTAAATTAATTCATGAAACTAGAGAAGGAACCTGCATTTTCATCAGACACATTTTCAACAGCATATTTTGTGACAAGGGAGATAAAAAGAATGTGGTCTGAATGGCACCAACTGTTTCTCCCACAGGGAATATATTAACCTTGAATATGCACATACACATAAATTAGTATCTGGATGCTTTACAGCTGAGAATTCGTCCTATGAAGAGACAGGCCTGTGCTTAAAGAGAGAAGCAATACAGAGAGCTGAATGATGTTGTTTAAAATAACTACCTCTATTTACAATGTTGGAAACTTTGCAATCACTCACTGTTCCAGAATAACTTTGACTTCCTTAGAGGTGATATTAATTTTTATTTTGTAGAACAGAGAAAGAAAAAAAGCTAAATAAAAGTCCCTTTGGTATTTTCTTAAGCAAAATCTATTGGTGTTACATATTGAAGATTGTTGGGGTTGGACTTCAGACCCACAGAAACCCCACACTACCTTGTTTAATTAAAACCTGATTTAGTTTTAATAATTCTATACAGTAGGCATTCCAAACAGAAACATGGTGATGACTTGAGGAACTATGAGAAAGGGTGAGTGGAAGAAGTTAATTTTTGTATGGTAGATTTCAATCAGTTTTTCTGTTAGTTATTTTTCAATCTAAGCTTTATAGAAATGTGATTATTGTTATCATGACAAGTTCAAGAAAATTTATTACCATTATTTCTTCTGTTCTATAGTAAATCCTAAAGTCTAGCAGCTGAATTTGGGGGGGGGGTTTGAGTCTCAAAAAAGTCAGGAGGAACATTACAAATAACCCTACTCCTAGGAATTAATGAAGCTTTCCTGACAAACATGGAAAGAAGTTAGAAAACATTGATAGAAACACAACTATTGAGAACATCAAAGCACTCAAGTATTACTGCATGAAAACCATGTAAGCACTCTTAAAAGATACAGACCACCATACTAAAAGCTTTTGGCCCAAAAACTCTTTTTTTAATATTTCCCATTAAATTTTGTGCATAGTGGTTGTTCTTTTGAAGGGAAAAAAAAAAAAAAAAGAGTGCTCTAGTATTAAATATAGCCATTTATTTTTTTTCTCAAAGTGAAAATGTGGGATGAGCAGATGCACCCAGCGTGTCACACAACAATCACCCTAAAAATGTCATTGTTTGTGTGATTGTCCCACAATGGTCACACACTGGGTGCATCCACCAATGGCATCAGCTCATCACACATTTTCACTTTGAGAAGTCTCTTTATTGGAGAACTCTTAAGACTTCTTACTGGAGCCTATAGAAAACTAATAATATCTAGACATCCAAAAAGGGATTCAATATATCTATTCAGATTTTATTAACTATCACATGCAAAGTATGGTAGTTAAACCATCTAATTTAGGAAGCCTCTGAGACTTCAGAAGGAGGGACCCTTTTGTGCAATCCTTGTCCTTCTCGTTTTTCCTAATCATCTACCTTTGGCCATGTACACCCATGTGCACACACAGGCTATAGTGCTTGATGCCCTCAGATGGCTAGGATTTGATATGAGAAGTTGTTGCGGTTTAGGAATGGTATTCCCTAATTTAGTGCTCCCACTAAAATGAAAACTACAAGCCGCTCCCTTCCCCTCTCTCCTTCCAGTGAGATAGACAAAGGGCAAATACCCTGAGTTGAGAAAATAAAAATATACTGAAAACAGCAATGAGAAAAGAAACTGTGTTTCCTTCTTGCTGGGTGGTGCAAACATAGCTGGTATTTTGTTGTTTGGTTGACCACATCCATAAGAATCTGACAACATCCATCTTGCCGTTTTACACCTAAAAAATTAAATTCCTTGACCTTTTGTTTTATGGCAAACTGGCCTTCAGGAAGATCTGGATTGTCTTCCATCCTTTCTCAAAAACTTCCTCTGTGGTGTTGCCCCATATGATGATGTTATCAATGTACTGCATGTGTTCTGGAGCCTCACCCTTTTCCAGTGCACTCTGGATGAGTCCTTGGCAAATGCTGGGACTGTGCTTCCACCCCTGGGGCAGTCGGTTCCAGCAGTACCACATGCCCCTCTAGTGAACACGAACTGTGGCCTGCACTGCCAGAGGAATGGAGAAAAACACATTAGCAATGTCAATAAGCCACATCATCCTCCTTCCTGGAAGTGAGAATCCCCTACTTCCGCCTCCCTGTGATGATGTGTCTGATAGAATAACAACCTAGACACACCCCCATGGCTCCGGGCTCTGCTTCCTCACAACTGCTGTGAAAAATTAACCCTGTCCTTGACCAAAACTAGGACACAAGTCTTACTGTAGTCAAAAGCAAATCTGTGTAAAAGAGAGGAGTAGTAGAACTGGAAGAATGCTAACAGTGAATGTACAAAAGTGTAGAGTAGGATGAAGGAGGTACTTGCAATAAATACAGCACAACTCTGTTAGAGAAAACACATTTTTGAGTGCTGGCTATAATTCCCATTGGAAGTGTGTCTTGCTGAACATTATCAGTTACATACCTACAAGGAACACGTGCACTGCTTCTGTTGCTAGTCAGTACATAAGCCATTGTTGGGACCCTCGAGTGATATACCAGTATATGGTGGTGAAAGGGTCCACACAAAAATCTCACTGTGTTTATACTTAGAAGCAGGAAAAAGTCACCACTGCGTATTGTCTAGAGATGCAATAAAATGCTACATTTGCTTCAGAAGTGAGCTTCAGACTGAAGTTGCTTTTTACTGAAAAAAAAACCTCCAAAGTCTTTCAATGCCATCCATGGTCAGCTCCCAACTCACTACAATGCTTGCTATGTGCAAGGCAGAACCATGCATAAACTACTTAATCCAATTTCCCAATCAAAACATTGAGACAAATGTCTGGGATCAGCTGAAACTTATCTATCAGGTATTGGTATTACTAAAAATATCCTTAGCTTAATAAGTGTCTGTGATAATCTAGCAATCCCCTCCTGCCTCTGCCAGTGACCAGCACATGGTGCTTCTGAGCAAGGTGACCCTCACTTTTTTGCTGTCTCTTGCCTCTTCTTGCACTCACACATACAACCATCCCTTGACCCGAGACAGCTGTATGATCTCTTTCTGACCCCTGGAGATATCAGATATCTTGCCCTGTAGCATTAGATTTGATTATCTTTTTCATTAACTTAGCTCAGATTGCCACAAATGTTATTAGTGCTTATGAACTACCCTTTTGAAATCTAACAGTACAGTGGGTAATAGAATTACATCCCATAGCAACGAAAGCATGAGACAACAGTGCACCATGCAACAGAGCAATTCTTTCCATTTCTCCTCAGTATAGGGCCCTTCAGTTGCAAACTCCCTGTGTTTATGTGTTACAGGCAGAAGAAATAACCCAGCTATAGACAATATGATTCATTAATATCTTTCAAAACAGAATAATTCAATTATTAGGATTTGTCTTATCAGATAAACCATTACTTGTGCCCAACAGGATAATAGTGATCCTAAAAATATTTCTGATTTCAGAAAATAATTTAAATTTTAACCCAGAGACTAATTTACTCCCAGATTCATGCCAGAAGGAGCAATTTGCTGTTGCTGTACCAATGTTACTACCATGAATCTGTAGCAGTGAGTTTACACATGGTAAGAATCTGGTAGACATTAGTAGTGTTACTCACTGAAGCAAAGCTACATGGGGGAGTTTCCAGAAACTCACTAAAACTTTCAGCTCTCTAAATAAAGATCCTGAAAACATCACTGAACTTACTTGGAATCCACCAAGGATCTGCAGATAACACAAATCCTGGAAGTTATTTGACCCAAAAATGGGGATACAGGAAGACAAAATATTATTTTTCCATAATCACTTTTAGGCACAGACTCATAATAGGTTATGCTCAAACCTGTTTTATTCTGCAAGTTACTTTTGATGCAAACCCAAGGGGAAAAGTAAGGACCATTTCTGAATGGAAGCCCATGGTAGTTGGGAACACACAGCCTAATAGAAACTGTTACAACCTCTTCAGAATTGGGGTGTTTAGAGAACAAGAAGGAGGGGTAGCACTGCCAATAGCCAGGAAGCTGAGAATAGCCTGTTTCGGATAAAATATCACAGCAAACATTCTCTTCATATTGGGTCAAAGAGGGGAAGGCAAGGACAAAAGGCAGAGACAGAAATTCAGAAGGCAGATCCTTATATGACCATACTGCCCAAGGCGTGGAGCCGCAGCATATCCATAGGTAGACCTAAACCAGCTCCATAATCAGAGCCACGCAGTTATCATGATGCCAAAGGCATGAGGTACCAGCTTACCCACAACCCTGGCAAAGACTCCAACAGGTCCTCATGCCGGCACCCCTGCAGCTGCAGCTCTCCAGCCTCCACCCCCAGGCTCACAGAGCCTACACACGCTCTGCCTGGGCTTCTGATTGCAGCACAGGCATCATCCCAGATCTCTCTTCCCTGTCAGCTCATGATGCAGGAGAATTAGTGTTTATAGCAAACTTATAGCTGTGCCCCACATGATCAGACTTTTCAAATCATGATGTCAAGTGAGGTAACAGCAGTAGAGAAGTGATAACTGGATGTCCTTTGTACTTGATGTAAGAATTATTGCTATTGTCTTTTTGATGCTAAGAAGAAATACAGGGAGGAAAAAAAAGAATAAAAATATAAAATAAAAGGTAAAGGAGGACAAATATTATTCCCCTATTATTTAGAGGTGGATTTTTATTTCCAATTGCTAATATATCCTTTTTATGTATGTTCACAGAGAGGGAGATTGTCTTTCGTTCCATACTGTTATGACAGGACTGCTGAATGGCAGCATGGAGCATTTTAAATCAGCATTTCAAAGCTTCAGCTGTTCCAGGAATAGCTATTCCTATTACTTCACTTCTTATTTGCACCAAATCAAAACAAGGCTTAGCTTATTTGAAGAGTTCCTTAGCTGATTACATCTAAGCCTCTAAAAACTTTATCTACGAAAACAGTTTCTAGCTATGAACATGAAGGAAGCCTTAAATTCCTATGTAATCATAAATAGAAATGTTCAAAGACTTCTGGTTTTTTGTGGGTTGGTTGTTTTGAATTTTTTTCTTCTTCTTTACATGCTTTGAATGAGTTTCATCTCCCAGCCCCCTGAAGAAATCTATCACAAGGCTGAGGCCCTGTTCTTACTGCCGAGGGCTTCCACAGCCTCCTCTCATTGTTAAGGTGGGTCTGCCCATCATTAGCTCCGATCCCTCTCCACCTGCTCGCCTTCACAGGAGCCACACCTTGCTGTCTACAGTGTTGCTTGGACAATGGATTGGCCACACAGGCTCCTCACCCAGCCTAACAGAGAGCACCTCCCCTTCTTTGCCCTCCCTAATGGGACTTTGCAGCCCCCTGGAATTACCTCCAAGTGAAACCCTTCCTCCCTTCTGGCAGTAGCATCAGTGTGCAAACATTAGCAGTCATGGTGACTCTGGTTCACCTGCATCAAGGAGGACACTGTTCAGTATTTCACTCTCCCTTGCTCCAGCACTTGTTGCTTACAAAGGGAAGCTGGGAAACAAACGCCCATGCAATGCACAAAGTCCAGCTGAGCACATGTGCCGACCCAGCTCTCAGGTAAATTAGAGACATCAGACACCATGGGAGACATTTTTAGTGTGTCTGATAATGTCAAATATCTTGGTATCCAGGGAGGGTGAGATAGCTGGGTGGTTAGGTCAGCCTGCTCCACAACAGTCCCTAGGCTGGAAAGTCGTGTGCCAAAGCACCCAGAATCACTGATATTGTTCTCATCTCAAGTGATCTTTTCAAAGAGAAATCCCAAGCACACAGAGAATTTAAATGACCACCACAAAGAACCTGACACAGATATTTTCACCCTTTTCCCTAAGACCAGAAAGCAAAACATTTCTTCTGCCCAAATCGCTGACCTAAGGCTTCAGGAGATGCTGATCTCTTGCCCAACTCTACTGTTACTTTTACCCTCTGTGTAAATATTTATTTATTAACCTGTCACATCCGATAATCAGCAAATCACTTCTTTCGGGCTGCAATCCGCCACCTGACCGGTTGCCAAGGGGTGATTAATATTCACTATCTTCCCTCCTAGAGAAAGAAGCTGCAGTTTTCCCTGGCTGGTTAAGAAAAGGAAGCAGCCTTTCTCACAATGACACTTAGTTCAAAATCCCAGCACTGTTCAAACAATTCACTTTATTCAGCTAACACTTCTTTACAGACCACGCTCTCTGAAATTGAAACTGGATATTAGTGGACTGTTTGAAAAATACAACTATGTGGGACAATAAACTGTGTGAAGTTTGCTATTCTATCAGCCAGTGGACTTGACATGTAGTTTCTCCAGCAGGCTTAGATCTGATTTAGGCATACAGAGCTTCGAACTGGACTTATGTGAAATTTTTCGCCTGGATCTTTGAGATCTAAATTCATTGAAAAGTTCAGATTAGCTAAATAGGCAAAACCCACCGTGAAACTCTTGCCAAAGCAACATAAAATCTCAGGCTATGTTAGCCAGTTAAGATCTACTTTCTGTATGAGAAAAAATATTCTCTCGTTCCTTCTAAAATAAGAACCTGGTCCTTGACACCAGAGGAAGAGTTAAAAAATGCTTGGTGTTATGTGATGGGTCTGGATGATTTCATGCTGCTCCATCACAGCTACCTTATGACTGTAGTCACTGGTATGAAAAAGAAGAAATTCAGGCTCCACAGAGGTTATTTTACATAAAGATTTATGAATGGATATTTCTAAAAAATACAATGTGAACCATAACTGAGAGTGAACTCTGAGATTCAGGCATTCTGCCAGCATCCTTACCCTCACCTTGCCTTGTCACCAATATAGTGACAGAACAGACTGCGGCCCTGTCTGATGCTCCCAGATTATCTTGCAGCAACAACAGAGTCCCTGTTTACTGCACGTGGAGTTCAGCTTGAGACAGTTCTGCACACGTGGTTGATGCTCTTTTAAAAGTCGCCAAGGTGCTGCCCCAATAGCAAGTCTCTTCCCACCAGTGATCAATCATATCTTACCTTGCAATCAGTGCCCTGCAGTCCATTACAGTTAATCAATGCTGGAGCATCTTCTGTGTCCAAAAAGATAAGTAAGCTCATTTTTCAGTATTGATTGCAACTACTTGCTTTTCAGTGTGATTTCACTCCAAAATTAAAAAATAATTAAGACCTATATACACTGCTTTCTCTCTGTTGCAGATTCACCCTTCCTGTGCTAACTCTGAGGTGGTCTGTCATTGGGTAACATGCCTTGCCAGCAGGCACACACCAACACAGAGGATCCTGCTTTAGAGATTTGTCAGTGGCTTTTTGCAGCATAAGAACCCAATTGCTCATTTTAGTCAGGTTCCTCTCAGTAAATGAAAGAGTGACAGAGCTTTATCTATGAAACCAGGCGGGGCCCCTATCCGAGCCCTGATGTTAATTGAGGTGACCCCTGAGAAGCTTCACCTCCCACCCAGTATCAGCTGCCTTTGAGGTTGTGCTGATAGCAGAAATAGAGGTAGTATTGGTTATTTCCCCTTCCTCAGCCAATGCCTTATTATACAAGGCTCTGAGGGATGTGGCTGTACAACTAACAATCTGTGAAAGCATATTTCCCCAGCGGTTCCTTCCGAGCAGCATGAAAGTGTCAGATGAGGACAGAAGCTGGCATTATGCTACTGGCATGACTGAATCACAACAGGAGCTCTGTTGTTAACCATTTAACTCTCTAAATATATTGTACGGCACTGTCTTGTTTGGTTTCTGCCTAGTATTATTCCTATTAAAGAAGGTTCAAGGAGCTAATTGTCCAGCAAAACTGTGTGATGAGCCTCTGAACAGACACCAAACTAACAGATCCAAGCAACTGTTCAGGTGTTCCAGCATCCTGGCAATGGTGGCACAAAATGCCTCAGATGGTGCTAAATCCTTTTCTCCTTCAAAACCAGGTGC
This sequence comes from Atrichornis clamosus, assembly GCA_013400975.1. Taxonomy (NCBI): domain Eukaryota; kingdom Metazoa; phylum Chordata; class Aves; order Passeriformes; family Menuridae; genus Atrichornis; species Atrichornis clamosus. Next base: position 213,855 of record WBMZ01014813.1, read on the forward strand.
TTTCATGGCAGTGGTTCCTGCAGAGCATTGTGATATCTGAAAATATGTCAGCCTTCCCTTCAGAAAACAAAGGCTTGAATTACCATGACTCTTTGATTGATGAGCTCCTTGTGCTAGTGGGAGGCTTAAGAAAAGGTTTATTTTCCACACTGTTCATTACACTTGTATCAAACCCTCCTGAGGATACTCTGAAAAGGTGCTGACACAAGCTGGCAAGCACAGCCGTTGCCCAGGGAGAGGCAGTAAGTTCAGGCCTCACAGAGACAAGTTTCTCTTCCCCGGTTGCTGCCTTCTGGGAGCTGCTTGGCAGCAAACAGCTCTGCTCATTTCTGTCAGCCTGCTCATCTGCTCCATCCGCCCATGCTATCCTGCTTCGTCTTCCTCTCTCTTCCCCCACCTCTTCCCTCTCATTTTATTCTCTGATGTCCAACTTCATAACACACTTCCCTTTTCAGCCTCCATCACACGTTCAAACACTCTAACAAATATTGCCTTCCCTTACAGCTAAGACAAAAGAGTCAGTGAAATCCTAATGCAAGTTGTCTGGGTGCTGGACGCAGAGGTCCCCTTCAGCAGTCACATCCCATACCATGATCACCCTCCAGGAAGCACGGCAGGTTCCCCAGAGCGTCACCATCTGGCCTGAGCAAAAGAAAACAGAGAGCACTAATGAAATGGCTCTCCTGTCATCACTCCCCATTAAACCCATCGCCTAACCTGACAGGGTAAATCAAAGGTGACTTTTGGGGTGAGATGAGACAAATTTAAGGCAAACTCTCTGGTTGCTGTTAATTTGGGGACCTCTATTGGTTTCAGAAGGGATTATCCTGTAACAGTCTGCCAATAAAACTGACAAGAAAAAAGTCAAGCTCTCCTTTTTCCAGCCCTCTGTTTACAATTATACTGATCTTTTTATTTCTGTAATATTGCTTAGTGCATTGCAGTACCTCCAACCTCAGAAAGATTAAAGGTAGTAAGAATCTTAACCTTACATTTCATTGCTCTTGTCAGTTCAAGTTAGATGCACGATGTCATTATGCTTTAATATAATACAGAAAAACAAGTTGTACTTTTAGTATTCCTTTTAACTAAATCCTTTCCTTTTCTAGGCAGCAGATAGTAAAAATTAATGTCTGTTCTCATAATATTTTATGATCTTGAACATCAAATATTCCCTGGTCACTGAATCAATTAGGATTCATTGACTGCTATTAAGGGCTAACAGGGCACTGTGTTCTTTGTGCAGACATTCATAATAAGGCTTTGACTCTGTGAAAGCACACTAGATAGCCAGGAAGTGATTTAAGTTACATGCAAGTTCTGGTTTGCAGGAACCAAGCAACATGAACACATTTCTTTTCATCAATGCATTGATGCCAGCCAAAGTCCTCACAGCACAGCTCGAAAATATGATGCCCTAGCTACATCATTTTTACATAATCCCTTTTATTATTTAGTTGTGTTTCTGGTAGGCAGAAAGACAGACAGTTTCTCTGATCATCGTCTGACATGAGACATGAGGAAATTCAGAGTCTGTAAATTTTCATAGAATATTTTTAGGAAATACTATTCTCTACTATTAGTGGAACATTCCCATTGGCAATTTAATTGATACTCTAAGTTATAATAGGGACATCTTCATTTAGAATTATATGCACAGCTGCACATACAGTTATACAGCCTGTCATGAAAAGACTCTGAACAACCTTGCTGTATAATTTAAAAACAAAAAAACAACTTTCTACAGATGCCCATACAACTGTCCTTGAAACATGATGCTGGTAAAGGATGCTTTAAGTTGTTCTACTCATAAAGTTTAAGAAGCAAATTAATTTATCTCACTTGTGAAAGCAGCATCACCAGCTCCAGTGTTGTGAGCAGTGTAAAGCAAATAAGGTCGGAATCCCTGGACACACTGTGCTTCTCAGAAATAATTGCTCTCTTGAAAGAGTTAAGAGCCGCTGCCCCTTTCTAAATGCGGCACAGTAAAAACATTGCTCTCACTAACAAGTATGGTTCAGTAATTGGAAAGCAATTTTAAATTCTAATTCCAAGAAATTTGATTTGCAGGAAACGGCAGTTAATTACTCATGCAAATGCCTCTGTTAAGCGTGGCTGGACTAATGCACAATCCATGAAGCAGGGAGAGTACACAGTTCAAAGTGACTTAGACAGTCTGAGATATCCTTCATAACACCAAGTGTACATTTTTTTTTTTCTGCAAATCCAGCCCTGCTAAAAGCAATTTCAACGTGGAAGTTTAGAGGCGTAGTGCAACATAAGGAATAACTGTATTCCCGCTAGTTTTAACTACTCTGCAAACTTGTGGCCAACATGCCCCTCTGTGGCAGTCCCTTTCTGCTGGTCTGCATTTCACAAGGCCTGGCCCTTTTTGCCATCCCAGTTTCACCTCCAGACTGTGAAGAACTTCCTTCTGATCACCAATATGTCTGAAGTTATGGGTTTACAATCCTAAGCAGGGCCCAAAATTTCACACACAAAGGGTCAAGTCAGACAAAAAATGCCCTGTTTGAAAAGTCCTGTCTAAGGCAATGTTTTGACAAGGGAACACACCTTCTCCATGAGGAGAGGTTGATCCTGCTATGCTCAGCCTGGGCTTTCCCACTCCCTCTCCATAACACATTCCTTGCATGTTAGCCCTCGCTCTGTCACACAAGGTTAGCATCACTTTACTGGCTGTATGTACGCTCACCCCCCTATTTTTGGCTCTACTATGGCACAGATTCCAGCAGTAAATAAGGTTCTCACTCTCTGCAGTCTATTTATCCAACCCGAACCCTGCGAGCTAGGAAAATACCACTACGCCCACAGCATATGCAGGGAAATAGGCAGAGAGAGACTTAGCTGTGGCACAGCAAGGATTGAACGCCTCCTTCCCATGTCAGCACCCAGCCTATCTTACTTCTCTATGCTTCAATATTTTTTTACCTCTGTACACTCAGTTTTTCACTTGGCTACAGTGTGATGTATCCCACACACTGGCCAGAGAAGTGGCCAGGACACCAGCAGGGTGCTGAGCTCCTGGAGTCTATCTCTTCCCTTCCAGGGTGCATTGCAACATTCTGTCATTGCTGTGGGTCAAAGTGACACCAATTTTTAAAAAATCAGCAGAAGAGAGATGGGAAAGGTAGCCAGACCCTTGAACCAGGACAATTAGGAGGAGTTGTAATAGAGGCTAAAATTATTGGGCAACTAGATAAGCACAAGCTACTTGGGATGATCACAGCAGGAAGAGTTAGTGTGGCTTTTATGATGAGAAGGTCTTTCTTGCTCTCCCTGGAGATCTGCAAAGGGATCTACAAACCTGAAGATAAGGGTGATTTGGTTGACACTGACTGCTTTGATTCTCAAAACCATCTTCCAAAGCATTAGAAGAAACCAAGAACCCATGGAGGGTCTTTCAGCATTTTCTCAATGAAGAGTAAGCAACAGTTCAGGAGGGGTCTGTGCTGTCTGGTGTATTTAAGGGCAGTTTAGAAAAGGGTGAAGTGAGGAAGCTTATCAAGTTATTCAGGATAGTAAGGATTAGCACCAACTGTGAAGAACTGCAGAGAAATCATATACGACTGAGCAAGAAAATCCCTCTAAAGGTTTATAGCAAAAGTGGCAAATGTTCAGAGAAAGGCAGAAGGGAAAATCAAAAGTAGAGAAAGCTGCTGTACAAGGAACAAATCAGTGAGGTAGGACACATCTGTGTGTGTGAAAGGTGACTACTGGGTATACAAAAAAAGCCTGCAAAAAGACTGGTTGTCTGCTTCTTTACCAGTATCAGCAATAGGGGGTCATCTGCTGAAGCTTGAAGGAGCCAAAATAACAGCAAAAAGGGCAGCAGGAGCACCTCAACAAAGGGCATTGCAGATGATACAAGTTTTTGTGGCTTCAAGGGAAGGCTGGACATATTCTCACAGAGGGGAGCTGCCCTGGAACCACACCTAGCTATGAAATAAATGTCTGAGTGCAAAAACGTGAAGGCTGGGAGAGCATCAAGTATCACACGTCTTGCTCAGACTCTTCCATAGGTCTTCACCTACAGACGCCGTGAGAAACAGCACTCTGGGCTGGGTGAACCTTGGATCAGCATCTGCATCACCAGCATTATCTTCTAAAAGCATTAAATCCTCTCCTATAAGGAAATTTCAACATCTTTATGGATTGACTCACCTCTGGAGTTCTGTGTCAAATTATCATTTTCCTTGGCTTCTTCCTCAAACATTTTATAATTCTGTCTGAATTTCACGTTTTTAAAAATTTCATAGTGGAGGCCAGCTTGACTGCGCTTCCCAGGCTCAGGAATAAGAGCACAAAAATAAAAGAGCACAACCATAATTTTAATTTAATTTACAACTTCCAGGGTACTCTCCTGATGATTTCAAAGCTTGGCAGTAGAAATAAAGCTCTATGCAAAGTTCAGTTTAAATAAAAAAAGTCTTTGCAACCAGAATAGCCTGGCACTGCAACATGCTGTCTCAAATATGCAAAAATTCTTGAGGAACAGCATTGTGTCACACATAGGGACAAGGAGGACCTCTAACGTATCTGTGAGATGATTTGTGAGCTGTATTTCAGTCATTCTCCGTGACTAAAGGTTGAAAAGAGAAGGAAACACTGCTGAAATGTGACACTATTTTATACATGAAGTGCTTTGAGATCTGGGGAGAAAAAAAATATTAGGTGCTAGGAGGAATCCAGTCATGATGTAGTGCTGAGCAAAGCCTGAGTGTACTTAATGATTTTTTTTCTTCACCAAAGCACTGCCTGGATTCTCAAATAAATCAGTATGCCAGGCAGGGAAAAAAAAATACTGCAGCAAGAAAAGAAGGAAAGGAGAATAATGCTGTCATTTTCTATTTGCACATTTCTGATGCAAAAGGAGAGATATCATAGAAGTTATCCCTTAAAGCAGAGCTCGCTTGGTATTTTTGGTTCCCTTCTCACAGTCCTCACAAGGAAGATAACAAGAAACATTGCCAGACAGAGCTTCTGCAGGAGCAGCTGTAAGTGGAAGACATCTTGTTCCTGCTGAGCGGCAGCATTCTACTTTCTTCCCCTGAAAAAAACCAAACCCCAAAAACCCCAGAAAAACAAACCCAAACAAACAAAACAAGCAAACAAAAAAACACAACAAAAAAAAGATTTTTTTTTTTTAAATCCTGAGGTAGTTACACGTCCTGATTGTGGAACCAGGTGACCCCTGTAGTCAGCTGAAAACTCTGGTGGCAGCCAGAGGGCTAGCACAGCGCAGGCAGTGTCCAAGGAGCATCGCACTGAGATGCAGGAAGGCTGCAGTGCCCAGGCCTTCCTAGGATGCTTCCTGCATATAGTCCTGGTTGTGCCTTCCCAGTCCTGCCTGCACTGCTCTAACAGCCCTGTTTCTTCCTCAGGTGCTTTAGTAGCAAATCCGGGAAGGGGTTGCGGGGGGCTCAAGTAATATTTTGCATTGAGTGTTGAATTACACATTAAAATTAAATAAATGCACAAAGATCCATTTGCCCTCTCCCTTCCTTCACACAGCACTGACAAGTTGTTCCATTCCCAACAAGATTAATGAAGCTGGTTTCCTGCTGGTTGATGTTCTGCAGCCCGTGCACCCTTCTGGTCGCAGCACACCACCAGCCTGTGGTCCCCCTGGAGCCACCCCCACATACACCTGGCCCTCTCCACAACCCCCCTGCCTCATCCTGCTCTCTGCTGGCTGCAAGGGGTTTGAGCCCCGTGTGCTGCATGGGAAAGCTGCGATCCTCCTGCAGAGCCTCTTTGTTCCTCCCCTCCGTTTAGCCATATTCACAAAACTTGGAACAACTCCGCATCTTTTGAAACCCCATGCTTCCATCAGATCTTCTCAAGAGACTGGTGGGCTCAAAAATTACACCTGGGGAAGTAGGGATCGGCAGCTAAGAAAGACAGTGTAGCTGCTCAAGCTGCATTTCCTTTGGGAAGTTTGACTAATCTTTCCACATTCTAGGTCTGGAATTTTCATTCAGCTAATCATCCAATATTTAGTACTCTGTGAATTTTTTAAGGCTGTTATTCCACAAACTTGAACACTTTCTGCTTCCCTGATGTTTGAATATACTCTGACTGCTGAGTTCAAACAAGGTGAGATTTTAGTGAGCAAGATGAAACACAGTAATTCTCCCTGTTTTCCCATTTATTTCCCTTTTAAAAATCCCAGTAAAAGTAGAATTCCCTCAAGGAGGCTTCAAAGGGTACTTGAGGTTCTTTATTAAGAATTGAAAGGATCCACAGGAAAGGAAAAAAAGAAAGACATTTTTCATTTAGAAAATGGCACTTACAGAAAGAAACATGCAAGGCTGTAAGCAATCAAGCCACAAGCCCTGAGGGCCGTGATTGCTCTGCACCTAACTTCAGCTGAAGCCACTTTACTGGGATATTTGATTTACTCTAATGACTACTACTTAACTCAAGTTCTATTAGTAGAAGTCCCATGTAATTGGGGACACATTTATCTGGAGCTGATGGACTGTATAATGTTTAACCAAGTATTAAGCAAGTGAGGAAGTTTAATCTCTTTTTGATTGATAGAGGAAGCAAAGATTCACAAAATAAGAACAGGCAAAATGCATTGAATTTCACTTTTACTCTTAGATTTTTTAAAACTCATTTATATTATTTTCATGACTTTCAGGCTTATCTACAGGAGTAAGTGTGAAGTATGGGAGGTCAGACTAGATGCTCACATCAAACCCATTGAAACTGAAGTCTGCGTAGTCCCAGAAGACATGATTCTCCCAGCACCCAGGCAGTGATGGGAAGGATCTGCATGCATATGCAACTCAGAGAGCAGGCTGGAATGCCTACACTTCAGCATGAAAGGCAGAGCACCTGCTGCCTTCACAGGAATCCAGGGGCTGGTTTTGAAAAGTCCAGAGTTCAGGTCAATGCTTATGTCCCTTAAAATCTCAGTCGTGACTAAGCAGATAACTGCCTCTTAAACCTCAGAAGTTCTGCCAATATCCTAAAGAAACTGGTTTGTAAACTGGTTTGTAGATCAAAGACAAAAGCAGGGTTCAGAACCCTGAAGGAAAGGGGCAACAAGCGTCAAACCAGGCTGAGGTATAAACACATTATCTAATCACTGTAACAGACAGTGCAACCAGTAACCAAGGAGAAAAAAACCCGAGGAATGGGACCTTTTTCCAGATTCAGCACAAGTAGTCAGAATGTCACTGTGCTTTAAAGGCACAGCTTGCTTCAACTCAGTTCAATCCCTCTCTGCTGGAATTGCTCCTTTCTCGTGCTGCAGGCATCTCCAGCGGAGCAGGGCCCCCGGCCATTCCCGATGGCTACAGGCAGGCAGCGGGGCAAGAACCAACCTCCACAGCACAGCCTGCAGCAGCCAGAGAGGAAACACCACTGACCTGGTAAGGAAATAGAGAACACAACAAGTGGTATCCAAGAAAGAGAGAAAATTTACCATGAAATAGAGGAGACTTGATGCATTGTTTTCAGAGATCACTTGTCTGTGCTATCGCAGTAAATGTGAATGTGATGGGAATGCCACTAAGAGTTAAAGGTGTACGTAAAAAAGGTGTTCAAAAGGCAGAATTACCCCTATTACTACACACTTAGAGTTACACTGAATTAATGATAGTCCTGCAGTTCTCATCAGCTGGTGGGAAAGAAAAAAAAAAAGAGAGGAAAAAAAATCTCAGCAAAGTAACCATTAATATGCTGTACATTTCCTCTGGAAAAGGCAGTTGTGAATGCAGTGTTTGTAATGAGCTAGTCTGGACTGAGACCCAAGAGAGCTTTACACAAGCATACAGGCGTATAGGACAGGTTTGCTCCTGCCAAGACATCAGTAGAGGTCTCTCCCTTAAGTTACAATTTACATGCTCCTGAGTAATCGCAGTCATACAAGTGGTTTTGTTGGAATGAACAAGGAAATCAGGTAACATATTGAGGCTGCTGAAAGACCATGCGGACACTGAGGGAACATGCCATTTTATGTTCCTACCCTCTACAGCCAGATGATGTGAAAAATAGTCCACAGGAGATGTTCACATTGCACTGGAGTTTCTTAAGATGTGAATAGCTGATAAACAACATAACTGTTAAGGTAAGATGAGGTAAACCAAGCAAAGCTGAACTAGCTGCAACATCAGAGTCCAGCCAGGACTCACAAAATGAAGGAAACACTGGACTGATTCAAAACACGTATTTCCTTCTGTGTCCACAATAATTATGAGCACTGAGGCAAATCTCCACAAGATGGATATAATCAAGGCCTTTGAGACTCAACTGGATACCTGCAGAGCTAAACATCAATATTAAATTCAACATTGAGAGGTACCATCTCTGTTCACAGGGTACAAACTGGACTGATGAGAAGGGAGATTAGCAAAAAGATTTTTTCATCTTTTCTAATGATTTCTTCTTCATCCTGGCTTCAGGTCTTCCTTATTCCTCTACTGAGTGTGCATACATGGCTGCATATGTACCAGCCCTGCTTTCCTCCAGCACTTCTCTTCAGCTTCTCTTCTTTCAGATTTTGTTACTCTCCATTTCTCCTTTCTGACTTCTTTCATTCTTTGTTCTGGTTTTCTCCCTTGACTGATTATTTTCCCCTTCTCTCCACTCACTGTGTTTTTCTCTCATAGCCTAAGATTCTAATTTGTTTTCCTTTTAATTTCCTAACCTTTCCTGCCTTAATGTTTCCACCTCCCACCCCCAGTATCACACACAAAGCACCACAGAAACAGCTTTCACCCCTGATGGGCTCCCTCTTGATAAAAGCTTGCAAGGTTTGGACTGACTCTATTTACAATGTGTCTTTCAGATGCAAGTGAGAGGGACTTTTTTCTTAAAAATAAAAAAAAATCCCTTGTTCCTTCATTGTCCTTAGCCTTATCATCCATCAAAGCAGTCAGTCCCTTATAAAACGAGCTGCCATGAGGGGAGTCTGTTGGCAGGGAACCTGCTCTGGCTGGGAAGCTGCCAAAGGCTGTAAAAGCACTGACAAACATCACGAGAGAGAGGAGAGAGAGAGAGAGAGAGAGAGAGAAGGAAGGCATATCCAGTGTCTCAGAAATGGGTTAGTATTACAAAAGGGAAAAAAGGCACAGAGATGTTTCAGATTTTAGAAAAAGAGTGATTTAGAAAGGATTGCTTTTCTCAGCAGTTCCCAGTCCAGAGCTAACACGGCTTCTCTTCCCCAATTCTATCTTCAAATACAACCAGCAGCTGTTCTTCAAATCCCTACAATGTTGACAGCGGAATATCTCGTTATCTACCAAATTCTCCCCACTTGGAAAACCTCCTGTTAATAAGTGTTTGCGAAAACAGATGTAGAGTGTCCCAGATGTAACAAAAATAGAATATTTAATTTCCTCTGATTTGTTTTATACAAAATTCCACTTGAGAGTCCATGTGATGTGCCACATGCTGACATCTAGGGAGAAAGTAAGTAAAACAAGTTAGAGAGGTGATGTTTGTATGCAAGTACTACAAATCATTCAAAACCTCTTAATTACATTTTCTTCTGGCCTGGAAATGTACATCTGTTGCCACAGCTACCTTTTCCATTCATGCTTCTTTCTTTGCAGGAGTTTCCTCTGTCCATTCATAGTATCTTGGCTTCACTAGGCTGTAAACAATTTGGCGTTCACTGCCCAGCACCTGGCAAACTGGGACTCCAGCACTGACAGAAGCCAGGTGTCCTCTAACTGTAGAGATAACTGCTGAAACAGAGTGATATTTATTAATGAAAAGGATGTATCTATAAACTAGAACCTGAAAGTAGAACAGTAATTAACCCCATACCCCTTTTTTCATCTCCCTGTATCAGTGTGAAGAAAGAGGTTTGAGTGAAGCACATTTTTAGCCTGCACCCTGAATATTGTCTGTGCTCTTTACCCCAGCATCACAGAATCGGTGTGAAGTGCTCATCAGTCAAAATGGTCTGCTCATTACCACTAGCAGTACTGAGTCACTTTGCCCTGAAGGAGGAGGTTGCAGAGGAAGGTAAGCTGGCCACACTTACTGGAAAGAAAACTCATTGTAAATTTGTGATTTTCAGCTTCTGAGGAAGCTGTTTTGAACAAAGCCAGCATCTGCAGAGGCTACCCAAAGGGCTGTAAGACTGATTTGGCTTTAAATAGGAGAAACCTAAATGGTGATTTGGAAAGCATTAGGGTTTGAGCCCACTTTCTCTCTATATATAAACTCAGGAATCCTCCATACACATGCAAAAGAGAACAGGAGAAAGTTCTAGGCCTTTTGCGTCCTCCAAGTGTTCACCGAGATAGTATCACCATGTCCCTCAGGTCCAGAGCCCTGAAAGAGAGCACTAACTAGGGCAGCACCTCAGGTAGGGTCCTCTGGATTCACCTGATAACTAATTAACAGGCTGTTCCTGGTATATATAAACACAAAGATGGTCCATCAGTAAACCTACATCCATGTGTCACATTCTTGTAGTGCTAAATATTTTCCCTTTCAAATCTGAAGGACACAAGTCAAGACTCAGTATGTCACCTCTGTCAGGTCCTCCCGTGCTTGTGGAGCCTCCAGCCCAAGACAACAATGTGAAGAGCTGCAGAAGCTGAGTACTGAGTAGATGTCTTCAGGGTACTTGAATCCCAAACCTGGCTATTTCATTCAGCTAGTTGTGCTGGAATACGGATTCTTTTATAAAACATGCCGCTCCTTTTTAGACATCTCCTAATGCAAGTTTCTGAACAAATAATTCATGCCACTGTCTAACAACCTTTCCTTTCTACAAAGACTAACCTCCACACTGATTTGTATAATATTTAGACTATCTTTTTCTTTCAAATTTACTCTGTATTTAAAACAGATCATTGTGTTTCTACATTTTTAATGACTATGACTCATAAAACCTATTTCATCTGGGACTCTTTGCTTTTCTCGTGTGATTTTGATGCTGTTATTTTTGGCTACAAAAAAAGACTATTTTGGTGAGGAAAGAGACTGAATCTTCTGGACCTCACAAACATTTTAAGAAAAGTTAATGCTCATTCAGGTATACATGAATAATTCATAACTCAACCTCATTTTTAACACCATAAATTCAACCTATTAATTTGCAAATCCATTTTTGCATTATTCATTTTCTTCTAATTGCAGAAAACCTTAAATAAAGTAGGGAAACACTGCAGTGCGAAGAATTGTTAGAAGTTAAGAACAAATAATATTTTTCATTTAGAAGTAAAGCAAGAACAGAGGCATGTTTCCCCATGTGTGATATTTGACCTCGGGGCTAAACACAGCTTGACCTTCTTAGCCTAATTTTTTTGTGGAAACACAGCTACTGCAATCACAGTCTGTGTGTGTGTGTGTGTGTGTGTGTTAGAGGTTTTTAAACCCACAGGCCAAATTCCACAAAAATTCACAAACGAGCAAAATGCCTTTGTGCAGTCTCAGTAATTTTCAGCTGTTTCAAGTTGCTTGAAAATAGATAACCACAATAAATAGCCACAAAGAAAAGAGAATTTTTCTTTCTCTATCTTAACATGCATTTAATTAGAAACTAGGGGAGCCCCATGGAAGGCAGGTAAAAAATGCCCCACTTACAAGAAAAGCTCATTCAGCTCTCTTTTCATTTCAAAGTCTAATGTCTAGATCAGAAAGGAACATCTATACTGGTAAGCATCAACTTTGAAACATATTTAAACACATCTGGTCTTGTGCTGTGACACATCCATATTCTCTGGAACAAAGGCAGCTACTATATGTAAAGGTCATGCCTATGACAGAGACTTATCTTCCTGACCCTCATCCTCTGATTTTAGTTGTAAGTACTATATTGGTTTTGCATGGCCTGGTTTTGGTACCAGGGGGGCTACAGAGGTGGCTTCTGTGAGAAGCTGCCAAAAGCTTCCACCATGTCCAGCAGAGCCAATCCCTGGGTGGCTCCAAATGTGGACGGGCTACTGGCCAAGGCTGGGCCAATTAGAAATGGTGGTAATGCCTCTGTGATAATAAATTCAAGAAGAAAGAAAAACAAAAAGGGTTTGTGCAGTTGTAATTGTGGCCAGAGAAGAGTGGAGTGAGAACCTGTGAGAACAACTCTCTAGACACCCATGTCAGTGAAGAAGTGGGGGGAGGAGGTGCTCCAGGCACTGGAGCTGGGATTCCTCTGCAGCACATGGTGAAGGCCATGGTGAAGCAGCTGTGCCCCTGCAGCCCATGGAGGCCCACGGGGGTGCAGAGATCCACCTGCAGCCCACGGAGGAGCCCACGCCGGAGCAGGTGGCTACCCTGGGAGGAGGCTGTGATCCTGTGGGAGACCCGTGGATAGAGGGGCCCTGGTCCCAGGCTGGAGCAGCCTGTCCATGAAGGACTGCACGCTGTGGAGGAGTGACCCACTCTGCAGCAGTTTGAGGGGGGCTGCTGCCCATGGGATGGACTCACGTCGCAGCAGTTCACAGGGAGCTGTTGCTTGTGAGATTGACTCACATTGGAGAAGTTCCTGGAGAACTGTCTCCCGTGGGGAGGGACCCCACAGTGCAGCAGATAAAACGACTCCTCTCCCTGAGCAGTGGGAGAAGTCACAGGTGATGAACTGACAGAAACCCCCATTCCCTGTCTTCCTGGGCCATTGGGATAGGAGGTAGAGCTGGGAAGGAGAGAGGGGTGGGAGGAAGATGTTTTTAAGGGTTTATTTTACTTTTCATTGTCCTGCTCTGATTTTATTAATAATAAATTTAATGTGTATCTCTAAGTTGAGCCTGTTTTGCCCGTGATGGTATTTGATGAGCAATCACTCTTAGTCCTTATCTCAACCCATGACCCCTTTGTGATGTCTTCCATCCTCTGTCCAGCTGCAAAGGGGAGTGAGTGAGCAGCTTCAGTGAGTGCCTGGCATCCAGCCAACATTACCGCACTACAACTACTTCTGTCTAAAGTGCACAGAGACCAGAGAGGCAGTTCATAGAATTCCGCCAATGTCCTGACCCACTAAAGCTGGATGTCCCAGGCCACTGCTGCTGAAGGGAAGCCCAGGCAAGTCAATGACTCCTGATAAATCTCTTATTGGCCATCTACCTTAACACCAGATAGCATTAATTTATAGAGTCAGTAAAAAAAAAACAAAAAAAAACCCAAAAAACCAAACCAAACAACAATGATGTGCAACTTTGCAATCAAACCAGTGTTCCTACTATAGAACGTTAGTGAAGATTCTTGTGTCTCACAATACTAGCTCAGAATCACCGTGTGGAGATTTTCCAATCCCTGCAAGAACATCTCACCAAGAAGCCCTACAGAAAACTCATAAGCAGAGTGCTGGGAAGTTTTGAAGAACTCCAAGAATGGCTTTTAAGTGGGTGGATAAATACCAGTTTGACTCTTACAACTGCTCATGACTTATTTAGCCTCTCAGAGGATGCAAGAAGTGTGTTCAAATTCAAACAGGGCTGTAACAGTATTCAGCTACTTTGGCAACCAGCCAGTTACCAGAAAGGATTGATATCTGTGTATTGACATGCCAGCTGTGAAAACTTGTTGAAGGCATCAAGGTAGGCATCAACTGCACTTCATATCTGACAGAAAAATGACAATAATTTTAACCAACACTGATACACCTCAGCCCAGCAACTTTGTCGTCACTGGCATAAATGTCAATTGTCATGAACCTGAACAGGACCTTATTTTGGGCCAGTCATTGAATAATTTTCTGCACACATTGCACAGTGGGTCCAACTCAGTATAGCCCCTGCCTGTGAAATGAGAGCAGATTTGTCATAAGACCAAAATGTTAATTATTTGTACAGATTTTGGATATCACGCTAGTAGTTAGTAGTTTGGATTTTTTATCAGTTGTTTCATGAAGAATAATGTATAATGAGACTGCCTGAAATGTAAATGATCCATATGGGTGTATATCTAATAAGAAGTAGTACACTACTTGGAATCTGGCCCTGTAGGTATCTATTTTAAAGAAATATTTAGGCTGGGAGAACTCCAGGAGGTAAGGAGGCTGTCACTGGTACTGTGTTGCTGCAATGGTACAAGGACAAAGCAAATAACTTGCCTTTCATTCCCTTCAGGGAGGCTGAAGCCAAGAAGTAGCACTAAATACTCATAGTCCTGGGCTAAAGGCCCCTTCCCTGCAGCCTGGTCTCTTCCAGTTAAAAATATCTCTGGTTTCCCTCCAAGTGAATATTAAGCTTATGCTTTGAGAAAGCATTTGGAAGAAGATAAATGCAATTTCAGCATTAGGATTTTGAGGGTTAGCCACCACATTTTTTTAAAGGGGACAATTAAAACTGATTCTCTCCCTCACTCCACACAGCTCACATCAAAGGGCATAAAGTCTCAAGAGACAAGTCTGAGGACATTCCTAAAGCAGCACTAAACACCCAGTTTCACCTACTTTGAGGTAGTATGAGGGCCACAGCTGTGGATATTCCCAAATAAAACTTTACAGGATATGCTTCAAACACAGAGCATACCATCCATTCTGTCCTGCTTTTTTTCCTCACGAACATCAGTAGGAGTAACAAACTCTGAGACCAACCCTGGCGCAAAGAGAACTGTCCACCAAAAATGACTTGTAGGGCATCCAGGACATACTGTGTGCACACACGTGAGAAAAACTGGGTCACCACTACTTCTTCCTCCCTTTTTTCTTCTGCAGGCGCTCTGCAGCGTGAGGTAAAATCCTGCAACTAGATCAGCAGGATAACAGCATTACAAAACCCATCAATAGATCAAGTGCTCAGGGACATAGAGGTCTAAAACACATTGTGAGAGCCTTTTCTTAGCCAGCAGCTCCCCATTCATCTTGTCTGTAGTGCAGTGAAGCAAAGTATTCAATCAGAATTAATTCTCACTATATAAAAAGTGAAAGACTGTACATTTAGCAAACCTTAGTAGATCTTTATATCAATAACAGAGGCAGGCAACGGAAAGGTTCTCTACAGTAGATGTAATTAAAAAAAAACATAACAAAAAAGGCCCATAAACATTTCTTATAGTTCTTTTGAAATAGCCATTCAAACTAGCTACATTGGGCAAAGCTGGGGTCATAAAAGTGCTCTTGGCTCAGGACATGCTCCATTGCCACCCACACTGGAAAACCCCACGCAAGAGCATATATTCTCCTCCTGCTATAAAAAGGGGCAAATGAAATATTTTAGAGCTTTGGGATTACTTTCTTTGGATGTGAAAATTCCTTGGGCTGAACTAGAGTTGGAAACACTCACTGAGGATTGGGCAAGGGGAACTGAGAGGCCCTGGGTGGAACGCTGCAGAATAGCTGAGGAGTGAACCTCATCCTGATCAGCAGTAATGCTGCAGCCTCAGCTGCCAGCCCCCCAAAAACGCAGGCGGATCAAGAACAGGGCTTTTCACCTGGACACCCTGCCCTTCATCATTCAGTCATTGTTCTCCACACAGTCTGGCATGCGGGGCCTTGTCTCCACTAATTTCTATCTGGGTAACAGCATTTTGCATAACTTCCAACTTTTACGTCTCTGTTAGTCTGGAGAAGAAAGCACTCCATGCTGGCTTAGCCATCTCTGTGTGATGTAAGAGACAGAAGGAGACAGGATAAGGATGAGAGATTCAACGAGATGTAACACTTAAGTGCCAGCTTGGAAAGGTCAGCCAGAAGAAATTCTATATAGAGCTGAAACAGGGCTGAGCAGGTAAAGCATACATACATTTCCTGCTTTGCTGGAAGAGAACAGAGCTGCAAATGACATCTTTTGATAAAGGTATTGTAATGGGGTGGGGGGGAAGCAGGGGAAAGCTTTTTGTAGAAATTCCTCCTCTGCACCCTTCTTTCTCTGTGTGTGTATTTGTATTTTCTGGGAGATGGGAGTGGGAGGACACAGGGATTTTTTTAACCCTGTAAGTATCATTTACTGAATTTAGACCAGAAACCCACGTACAAGGCATCCCAAGGGCAAGCTGAAGGTTGAACCAGAATACTTCAACATGTGCCCTTTTCCTCCTACACTCCTTCAGCATGTACCTGCAACCTGTATCATACCCAAAATCAGTGCATGAAAAAACCTGGCACCAAAGACAGAGGATGGAACTTACCTTGCCTCGTGGCAGTGTGGCACAGGTCTGCAGGAGGCAACCTACAGGGCTGCATCCACTCCTCTTCAGCACATCACACAGGAGGACGCAGCCCGGAGCTACCTGGAAGCCACAGTCTTTAGCAGAGTTACCAGCAGTCCCAGCCAAATACCAAATCTTTGGTGCTGGGCTGTTCTGAAATCTTTTCCTAGCAGTTTCTTCTCTCTGTTTAGTTTGTCCTCTATAGAAAAACCACTACCAAGGAGGAAAACCTTATGCATTAACAAAAAGTAGAAACTTCACACTTGAAATCTCTTTCAGTCATCTACAACTTCTACCTCAAAAAAAAAAAAAGGTCCTTTCAGATTTCTGAACAGCTGCCTGTGCCTTTCAGCAAGCGTCCTACACTTAAAAGCAATTGACACCACATTCAAGGGACTCATTGGGAATCTGCCTCTTGCCTCAGGTCAAACCAAGTAATTGGTTAAGATCTGAGTATTCTTTCTCTTTGATACTTTCTAGAATGTTAGTTACCCTAAAAATACCAGTCATAGCTAACTGATACATATGCATTTTATGAGTATTTTGAAACTGAGGTAAAATATGATTTCTTAGAGAAACCCCTGTACTACACAGCACAGTGTACATGGAAACAAAAGTACTAGAAAACTTTTTTATGATGCCAGATATATTGAAGGCAAGAATAACACATCCCTTACTTAGCATTTACAGGCTGTTCACACAACAATCGTCACTCATATCCTTCAGGAACCTAGGTATTCAGTGCATAACACAAACATAACATTGAAATGCTTTCATATTGTACTTGGGTAAATCACTGATTTTCCTCCTATTAGCAGTCCCCATAGTAACTAACATTAGCAAAGGAGGGAGAAGTCCAACGCCAGAGGCACACAATGTTTTCACATAAATGAGCAAATGAGATGAAGAGGACGCAGAGACACAGAGGTTTCATTCAGTGCTGTTGGTGAGAGACAGCACAGCTCACTGTCATTGAGTAAAAGTTTGTCAGGGGAAAAGCCTGGTCACGTAGCTGCAGACCCAGTCAAGCAGCTGGCACAAGGTCACTTCCTGAGCAGATCTGGCAGAACTTTGCCTGAAGGAGCCTCCAGTGCCGTTCCCACTCCCCAGGGTGCAGCACCCTGATCCAGTCAGGTTTTTTGACTCTTGGCTATGGCCTTAGCCCTAGTCTTGAAATACAATAGATAACCTTATGCAAGTAGCATTTAAAAATAGAACTATAATAATTGCTTTAGAATGTAAGACATTTGTGTAATACGCTTCTACTACCTGCCTTATTGCAAAACTCAGTGTTGGTGATGGCCTTCACTGCAGAGCCTAGTTATTCCTTCAGAAAGTTAATCTCCATCTCAGGTCCTTGAAGAAGGCAAGGAAAAAGACCATGCAGAAGCAGGCAGCATTTGACTGGGTTGCAATTGAATGTAGGAGCTAGTGAATCCCAGGACACAAGTCCCTGGAAAACACCATGAATTCACTTTTGAATCAGTGTATTTTTCAAGTACCAACGGAGACCATAAGACATCTCCAGGAAGCTTCATGCAGATCTTACTTCCTGATCATTTCGGCCTCATGTTAACACACAGGACATCTGACATGAATTGGCTGATAAAAAGAAAACAAAAACCTAACAGCCAAGCCAAAGGAATAGCAGAGTCCAAGTGTCCTGTCAGAGAGCTGTGGCTCAGCAGTTGTGGAGCTCATCCTGTGATTCAGTCAGTGGTTGCTTCGTGTGTCAAAACAGAAAATGCAAACAGGAACCTATAAATAAGGCATCTGAGCAGGGCTTTGCTGCAGGCATTTTCCTGCCTTGCAGCACTGACTTCAAGAACTGCAAGCAGTTGGAGAAGGTTATCACACAGATACTTCCATCCGAAACAATTCCCCGCTTTTTTAAGAGCAGCCAGCTACCATAATTCAGCTGACAACCTATTGCTAACACCTAATTTATATAATAACACTAATGTCTATGAAACATTCTTCACTGAGTTCAGCTAGAAGCCTGGAATACAGATGGTCTTGCAAAATCTGGAATAACTCACACTTACTGTGGAGAGAACTACAGACTCATTTATTTAGCAGTCATCGACTCAATATATAGCTCACGTTACCTCAGTGCAGATATTTAAGTCTAAAGAACTGTTCTTGTAATTAAAAAAAAAGCACTGAAGAGTGCACTGAACATTTTCCAACATGGTTGGGAAATGCAGCACCACATTTAATACAGAAACATGTAAGATACTGGAATTTATACAGGAGAAGCTAAAAGCCACCAACAAGGTGACACAAGCACTGTGTCATTTCTTGTGGATTAAGCTGGCAAAAGTCAGAGGTTTGAGCACACCTCACCAATTCATGTGTCTGAATGTGATGAAATATGTGCAGAAAGTACATACTGTTCCTGTATTTGGCTGTGCTATCTCTTCTGAAGGGAAAGCCTTCAGCACATCCCGAGGTCAACATACAGCAAGTTCTGAATATGCATCAGTCCTACAAAATCACTGGCAGTCCCTGTTTCCTACATATCCACCCCTATGCGCACACAGCCCCCCGCTCCCCATCCCTCTCGCACCCCAGCAGTGGCTTGCTGCTCTGCCTTACAGCACGGGCTGAGCCCCATACCCTGCACCAACCCCTTGCTCTCTTTGTATTGAAATCCTAACACTCGTGCCTGGTTCCTTTCTCACCTAGGCAGAAGCAAGGCTTGCATGGGAGAAGAGCTGGCTAAATCACACAGAATGGCATTGAAAGCAGGAGGGATTATGCCTGGGATTGCAATGGGTCACCCAGAAGAGAGCATCACAAAGTGCCAGTCCAGTGGTTTTATGAAAGCAATTCACAAAGTCCCCTGACTTCTTGCTTTTCCTAAGGCATGTTGTAAAACGTTGCTATATAGTTCAATGCACACATTGAAAGAAGAGGTCCATTTCTTTCCTACAGCACTGCCTGAACTGCACAAGATTCTTGAGAACTAAAGGAAGATATAATGCATTCATTCACAGAAGCATTGTAATGGGTGCTAATCAAACCAAAACCCCAGAACAGAGGCACTTGCTTGTCTGAAATCATTGAATGAGCATCTTGTTATAACACATGAATGACCTGGGGTATTTTCCTTCTCAAAAAAAAAAGAAAAAGAAAAAGAAAAGGAAACAGAAACAGGAGGCTTCAGTGCTAAAGAGCTCATAGAATGGTTTCTCAAGTCAGTTTAAATCATTTTTAATAATGAATGTTGGGGCAGAAAATGCCTTGACATATCTCTTGTATGGTAAAGTTAAAATGGCATCTATAGAGGAAGGCCCTTCCACTGAGAAATAGGTTGTGTGGAGGGAAATATGTTATGTTAAAATGATGTTGTTCGGAGTGGGGGGAGGTCTTGCCTATTTTTAGAATGTAAGGAACTAAACCCCTGTCGCAAAGAACTAAGCAACACAAATAATTTTCATTTCCCCAAGCTCAGACATTTTGATGCCAACTGTGATCTCTATAAGAACCTCAGCCTCCAAATTCACGTCAAATTCTACTTCTCTATCCCAAGTTGCTGTAATTTAATTTCTGCTGCCTCTGACTGCCATCCTCCCCCCTGCCCTGCCAAGAGACAAACAGTCAGAAAAGCTGACTCATGGAAAACAGGTAATCAAAAGTCGCCTTCTTTCTACAGTAGATCATACCAATTAGGCTTCTGTGCTCCCATCTTTCTGGCATCAACGTGCTCACTCCATTCTGGCCACACACAGTGTTTCCCTGGTCCCACTAGGAGCAACCTGGGTGCTTGTACTCTCTGTACAACCTCTTTTCTGCACACTCTGAGGTGCAAGAATAGGGGTCCTTTCCTTTGGTAGCTATCTGTTTAGTTTGCCTTTGGATAAGGAATACAAGTGATTTGCATTTATTGAGGAAACTAAAGGTCACTACCCAACAAGGTCTATTATCTATCTGTCATATTTTGCTCTACTGAGGAATCTTAATAGATAAGCGCTGATTCCTCCTTTGTTACTGAAATCGTTGATCAAACCTAGCAATAAGTAAGGCATCAATGTTAATGCTTACTCCAAAACAACAGCATCTGCCCAGCTGGTCATACTCCCTGATGAACATTACCACTGCAGCGTGAAGACTAAACAGATGCACCCATACATCTACAGCAGAGCCCTTTCTCCAGTCAAAGCCACTCTGCTGAATCCTTTGTGTGCCTGCCTTCTGCATAGCTGTGCAACAAATGGACCAAGCAGAGAATAAAACCCTTTTCCAGCTCATGTGCAGCTTCATGAAAAGCTGCCTTACCAGGACAGCAGTGGCCAGTCTGACCAGTCACTCCAAACCCAAGGGCAAAGGCTGCCTGCAATGGCCCCAGAGGGATTTACTGGTGATCAGGCAACTTTTTGGTGAATTTAACATTCAGAACAGAGACAAGATTTTTCATGGCCTTCAGCAGTTCAGAAATGGTTTCTGGCTATTCTGTGCTCAGCTGTCTTCTCATCCTCCCCCGAGCTGCTGCCCCTGTGCTGGATGCTGCAGAGAGCACGACACTCACTCGCTCTTGCGCTCGCAAACCCCATAGGGATATCCCATGCGCTTCCAGAAGTAAGAAAGCCTGACAGAAGGGAAAAGAAAACATTTTAGGACTGTAATCTTTTCATCTGCCCTTCAGCAAGCTTATTTTTTCTTCTATAGCCTTCACCAGCACAGAGGTGCAGCTGCAGCTGGCCGTCCCCAAGGCTGCCGAGGTGACCACCGGTGCCGGCACCTCAGATCTTCTCACCCACACTCTGCAACACCTGCACAGCCCATCCAGGCATGTAGCTGGGGTGGCTGAGGCACATATGTGGCTCTGCTGCCTGCTGCAAGGTGCAGAGTGCCTGTACTTCTTGCATGGAGAGACACCTTCCTATGGCTTTTTGATAGTCTACTTAAAACAGGTGGCTCTAACACAGGTTCCCCATGTCTCACAGGTGAAAAGTTCTGTGTTTTTTTCAGAAGTAGAACCAACTGGGTGAACAGATTTGGAAGCAATTTTTCCACTCAAAACTTCCCAGTCATGGTGACAGAAAGAGATGCTTCACCACATTACCTCACAACACGAAGCCTTGCGGAAAGTTTAGTACTTCCCACAGAGGACAGAAACATGTTGATTCACTGCTCTGACTGCTCCTAATAAAAGAGACAGAAAGAATGGGTGGACTTGTTAACACGCTTGTTAACAAAGGAAAAATATTGTCATAAGAGTAAAACAATGCACACAGGAGACCAGACAGCAGCCTTCTATCTGTCTAACTCCTTCTGCTTGCTCAGACAGAAATACAGCAAACACCTAAATTAGTCCCAGTTATCAACAGTGTAAAGTTCTCTCCAGCTTCACTATTACATGGGGTTCCTTCGTTACTTACCCCAGGCAAGAGGGAAGCAGTGCTTACAGAGGGAAAATGACTGTGCAAGTACAGGGAACAAGAAAACTTGCAAAAAACTTACTGGCTTTGGAAAACAGAATACAACAGGTGTAGGTAGAAAAGATGAAGAATAAAATATTTAAAGGGTAGAATCCCCAAAAAGCTAAGGGGTTCTCAGAAAACAAACACTGAAAGGTATTTCTAATTCCTTAACTATTTGCCAAGATTTTCATTGAAGCAGTCATGCCCTCAGTGATTATTGTGTCGAGTATCAGGTTGTTATTGCAGACTAGGAATAAAAGTGTCATGCAAACAATTTCTAAGATTTTGAATTGGGTAAAACAGTTGAGTAGAAAAGTATCAGTGGCATGATTCAAAGAATGTATCACATCAAAGAGAACACAAAATAGAGCACAGAGGAAGGGAATGCAGTTCAGAAAATGTTTTTAATTTAAAAATACAGATAGGATAGGAAGAAAATGAAGCCTAAGAATAATTTTTTTCCACAACAGAATCATCTTGTGCCTCTATCTTTTCCAGGACAGATTTGGCTAACCTGTCCTAACCACTTATAGTGATGAAGCATCACCAACACAGCCACTGTGGAATTTGTCCCAGTCCTTTGCTTTTAGAAAGATTTTTCTATGTCTTTTTTGAATCATCTCTGCTGCACTTCCAGTAGAGTCAAAACCACTATCCCTTACCCTAATTACCATAGCTATGAAAATATTTTATTTTACTCCTCCTCCTTGCTAGAGCCTTTCATGTATTCAATGACTACACGCTTGCTCCCCACCATCCCTTTGCTTCAGATTAACCAATCTCATTCCGTCATCCCAGTGCGTGATGTTTGCTAGCCCTCTAATCATTCTCACAGTTTTTACATGTACATCCTTCCAGGCAGTACTCATTTTTCTTCAATCTTACCACCCAAAATGAGGTGCAAATCTGCTGCCCTGGCCTACTCAGAAAGCAGCAATCTGGTTGATTTCTGGTGTTTCACCTTCTTTCCCCCACCAGCTGCAACAGTGGCCTTCTTCACACGAAGCTGCTGATCCTGTTCATCCTGTGCTTCTCTGTAAGCCCCAGATCCTCTTGTGGCAGGCTGCTACCCTGGCACTCACCTCCCTTGTCATCACCCCGTCGACTAGAGCACATGCTGGCAGACTGCCTCAGGGCAAATATTGACTGCTTCCATTTATTAACTATCTACGGGTGGTACCTTGAACTTGTTCCTATTGAACTGTCTCACTTTATTTCCCAGCAATTTCTTCAGGTTATCAAAATGCTTTGAGATCCAAGGAGGAAAACCCAATACATACTACCCAAATCCCCACTTGATCCATCCTATCACATTGACTACAAACCTTTGACCCCACCTGAGAAAATCGGTACACTGTAAGTTTTGATTCTACACAACAACAATTTAATTTTTACCATTTTTCTGTAGCTTACTTATAAAGCTGTGTGAAATAGTGTCAAATACCAGCTCCTGCTGATTCTTTATTACCTACCAATGGGTTACTATTTTATTAAAAAAATTTAGACTGGCTTAACACATTATTCTTGACCTATTCATAATAGATACTAATTTTTTGTTATCTCAAGGGTGCCTACAAAATATCGCATAACTGTTTGTTAAAAAATTGTTGGGTGTAGGAATCTCTCCAGCAGCAAAGACAGACACAAATACAGTGAGGTTCTTGGATAGGATGTACTGAGATCATCTTTCACCTTTGGCCAGCAAGTGGTCCCACTGATTCCACATCCGGCTTCCCACCTTGATGCATTTGAAGAACTTGTCACTAGCACCTTAAGCATCCTTAGCAAGGCTCTCCAAATTTTAGGGGTTTTTTTATTAGTCCTCCTAATTGCCTGTTTACCTGTCATAATTTATGGACTTTCTTTGTTTCGGCAATTTTCCTGGTTTTTTAATATCGATCCTCAATATCCTTGTGATAGCCTCAACTTCTCTTTTAAGCCTTGAAGGGATTGTACTGGATTTATGTTTTCTTGTTAATTGTAATGCAAAATTTACCTCAATTTCTTATACTGTAATTTTTAGAAGCCTCCAATTTTCTCACTTCCTAGACAAGTGTTTTCAAGGTTGTTTTATTTTCTTTTTTGACAAATTGCCTCATTTCCACAGAGCATCCTGTCTTGAAATTGAATATTCATGTTCTGAATTCACTTGGCTTGGTTTTGCTGAAATCTAACCAGGTTGAGACAGCTACCTCCTGAAATAGGTCTCATGCACCACTTGGACCCAAACACATATCAACATCTTCTGCAGATTGTTCTACGCAGCAGGAAACACTGCATGTCAAAATTTTTAACCTCCACACCTTGCCTTGACAAGGCATCAATCCAATCTATAGAGGGACAGCACAAATACCCACTTTGCTGTCTGTTTTGCAACTGCAGCTGCTCTCCTCTCACATAACATTTGTCAGTCATATTACGATGATCAGTCCCTGTCCTGTGCAGGGGCTCATCAGTGCAATCCAACCATGGCACTTTTAACTAGGGGTTCCACTGCATGCTTCTTTTCCTTGGAACACTTTTATGCCTTTACACTTCATATTATCCTTCAAATACAACAACACTCCCCCACCAATATGTCCTGCTTTCTTTTCCTGCAAGATTGGTAGCCTGGCAACACCATTTCCCACTGATCTTACTCCTCCCACCATGTCCCTGGGATGACTGCTCTGTCAGGGTTGCTGTTTGGGCCCAGGAACGCTCGTTCTCCCATCCTCTTTTTTAAACACCAAGGGCTGCTGTAAAAGCATGGGAACGTTTTTCCCTAGCTCTGTCACTGAGCATTCCTGGCCAAGGGGAACCACAGGCAGCCTCATTTCCTTGCTCATTCCAATCTGTTTATTTCCCTCCCAGCCTTTTCAGAGGCACAGCCCAGACTCATTTTAACCACGGCGCAGTGTGCACAGGTCGCTCTTGTCCCAGAAGTGTCCCTATTTCCTAAAATACTTTAATCCTACCTGTATCCCATATCACCTCCTCTGTGAATGCTCTTTGCCTATAGGAATTGCAAGGCAAGCATCCTGTTTAAGTCAAATATTTATCCATCCACCTGGTCCTCATTTTGACACTGGCACATTTGGACACTACCAGGAAAGGCTGGCACCAGTTCTCCTGTCTAAAGATGATAGAATGGTCTGGGTTGGAAGGGACCTTAAAAACCACGTATTTCCAAGCCCCGCACCGTGGGCAGGGACACCTTCCACTAGAACAGGTTACTCAGAGCTCCATCCAACCCGGCCTTGAACACTTCCAGAGATGGGACGTCCACAGTTTGTCTGGGCAGCCTGTTCCAGTGCCTTGCCACCCTCACAGTACAGAAGACAGGAGCCTCAGTCCCCTTGAGATGCCTGAGTTTACCCCACCCTGCTCCTCCTGCTCCTTTGTAAAATATGGGGCATGCACGGGCTCTGTGTCACATCTGCTGATACTGCATAACCTGTCAGAAGTCCTAAGGCACTTAAACAGCACTAGATGGCTGTTGTTTAGGCAACTGAACTGAGCTGCTTAGGAATGTGAGAGCTGCCCTGGAACAGCAGGGAGAGGGTCCCAGACGGGAAACAGAGATATGCTTTGGCACAGCTAGTTACAGTAGACAATACATAGTACTTCCTCTGAGGAAAGTAAGAAAGAATAAGGAAGAATCAAAGACACTTTTTCCAGAACAGAGTTCTACAATAGCAGTGAAAATGGAAGTAGCAGTGCAAAAACAACCAGAGATTCTGGGCTTTATGCTTTCTTTTGGCCTGCCCCTAGTACACACCTCATGGCAGAATCAGTTTTTCTAAGCAGGGCAGCAACGCGGAGGGAAAAGTTCCCAAAATCTAGGTGAGTCCTAGAATGCTCTAGGGTTTTACATCACAGTTCTGGTGATCAATTTCCAGAAGTTTTTGCATCCCTGAGATTCAAGGATGTTATCTACTACACATTTTGTTATTAGCCACAAGTTCTTTGCCATTAGGTTTGTAGCACTTCTGCATTGTATGTCATTTGAAGTACAAAATAAGGGACCTCTAACAGAATATCAGAAATGACTATTTCTAACCTCATAATTAGGTGTTCTTCAAACCCATAACTTTCAGTATACAGATGGAGGGCTTTGTAGGATAACTTCTCTGCTTTTGGGAGCATTCAACATGTACAAAAAAGCATCAAAAGAAGGCAATCTTTCTGTAGAACATGTAATCAAATTTGCTCTTCTTTTTCACACAGCTACCATTTATGCATACACCCTTTCAAATACAACATAAATTTGAAAATGCGATATTTTTCTTCTATACAAAAACATTCTTCTGCATGACCAAGGATGTTGTCTAGTGCCACAGTACATTGTGCCATGCCTTCATATATTGCGTAATTCCTTTTCTTTTAAACCATTGCACATGTGTTTTTCTTTGGAGCCTGGCTCCAAGACCAGTGAGAGCAGTGGAGAGGTCATGCTGTGATTTCTCCCAGAATTTCATGGAGTATTCACTTTACATTTCAGTGGTTTAAAACATCGTTCACTGACGTCCTTTGTGCATGCCTGAACAAAGAATCATGTACTTACTGCGTGTGAAATAGCCGCTTTATGGGATACTCAGGGCTACACATTGCAAAATATAGGACAACTAAAAGTAAAACTTTTCCTTTGAGTGTTGTAATGCCACAGAGTAAAAGGGCAATCCATACTTAACCATGGATTAATAAAAATAGACTCAAGTATGGACCAAATACATAAGTACTTTGGACATGACTGAGCTCACAGGTTCTCCAGGGAGAAACTACAAATTGCACAGCCACTCGTGGAAAGCTGATGGGGCTATGAAGCAATGACTCACTGCATATTTTACTGACTCGAATTATATTCTTAGTTCTCAAGCATATCAATAAAGTAATGCACAAGGAGACTCTTAGCCCTTGTGCATTACTTGGTCCTCTTTGGCACCATTTTGCAGTGTCAGACTTTTGTCTTCTGTGAAATTATTCCTGACCAACATCAATGAAATAAGAATCCAGCCAAGGGTAAGCTCAGTGTTGTATGAGAACAAAAGTAGCAGAGAAGAGTTTCAACTCTTCAAGTCTTGAGAGGAGGCTGCAGGAGTAGTTATCCAATTTAAACAACGCATATTCAGGCACTGAGCAGAACTATTAGAGCAGTCTAGGAAATATCATTTTTGCCCTAAGTCAACACCCAAAGTAGTAATCATGTATTTTTTTCATAATTCCTTCATTTCACAGACATTTTTAATTAGCAAGGATAAAGAAATCTCAGGTACTGCAAAAGAACCCAACAAACTAGTGCTAGCCTTCAGCAGCAACCTTCCCTCCCTATCTGTGCTGAACTGAAACCATGACCCTCGGCCAGGAAGACCTCTTGTTCAAACATGCTGAGAGAAGTTAAGCCTGGTGCCTTGGAAAAACTGCACTTTGAGTCATTAACATTCAGCCTACACAAATCCTCTCTGTCCGAAAGCTTGGGCATTGTGCTTCCTTCACAGGATCCCAGAAACTACTGCACAGTGTTGCAGCTCAGTGCTCAGCACTGGCCACACCCCTTGCAAAAAGTAGCTGTGTTTCAATGGCAGATAAGACAATTATTTAATATTAAATCTTCCACACAAAAATGTATTTTCAATCTTTTCAGAGTAAAGATGCATGGGATAGAAGTAGTGAAATGCAAAGCTGTCTAGCTAAACTCAGAGGCACTCAGAGGGACTTGGATAGGGTTTTACTTATTGTCACACAAACAAAAATCAGCCTATTTTAGCATATAGGGACATTTTCTTAACATTTTTAAAGGCTGAATGGCTTTGTGTCCAATCCAAAACCTAAATAAATCATACTTCCAAGCCAAAGAGATTTTTTTATTTAGATCAAAACCACAAAGGAAAAAGGAGTGTTGTGGGGTTTTTTCCAGCAAGTTACGTGAAACGTGGTAACCAGGAGCTACACAATGTGAGATTAGAAAACCATATGAAGTGGTGAAATGATGTATATAAAACTTCATTTTGTATAACTCCACCAGGGATTAAAGTGCTACTTCAGTAAAAGATATTACTAGAATTTGTAATGCTCTTGCCATGGAAATAGCTGTCATGTCACCCACCAGGATTATGGCTGGGTGGACAAATAAGAAAAGCAGATGATACATGAAAGCAGGAGAGATGGAAGCATTTTTCAGAATTAGACAGCAATGACAAGGGAAATGAAAATGACATGTAAGGTCTAATTGGAATTCCTTTAGTCACTTGGAAGGGATATTAAAAAGCCTTTCTCAAAGCACTCTTATCAACATTTTCTTCAGGAATTAGTGTACAGCATAATTTAGTCAGTGCATAAGCATATTAATTTTTCATTTTGTGAGCAGGTGGCAGAAAGCTTGCACATATTAATGCCAGCCCGTGGGCCCTTGTTTGGGCCACAGCAGAGAACAAAGCTGGGGAGCAGTAGGCAGCTGGCTACCTCCTGTGCCCAGCTCCGGGGACACAGTCCTGCCACAGCCCTCGGCCTCAGGTCATCCCCAGCCTTAACCTTGCCATACAGGCTCACTGGCCTGCTAATGCTTGGGATCATAAGACCAGGGCTCACCAGCAAGAAGCTGCAGGACCACATCTGGGAGGCTGAGATAGGGGACTAGGAAGGGGTGTGTCACAGCCAGGGTACTTGGATTTCCTTTGTGTTTCTACATCCTGTGCAACAAACCATGCAGAAAGCAGTCAAAAGAAGTATTTAAGATACAATCATGTGTCTACTGCATTTGGACACCCACACCATCGCCACACACGCTGTCCCTCACTCCCAATACAAATCCTAGAAGCAGTGGTCAATACAACAGTAATGGAGGCTGAAAATATGTGACCCATAGGAAGTGAGGGCTGCTTTTCCAACCCAGTAAGAAGTTTCACCTAAAGTCCACATACTGCTCAGCTTCCCTGGGAGGCAGCAAGGCCCAAAGGTTATATCTGTTGGGAAAGGTACCCTCAGGGCAACCAGAGGAGACGCTCAAGATAATCGCTCTGGATCCAGTCAGAGCCCTCCTGCCACTCTGCAGCTGGGCAAGGACTAGCTCTCATGGACAGGAAAAGCTGCTAATTTTCCTCAGCCTTCCTTGTACAGAGCACCTGGGGGTCAGTCTTACCCAATCGCTTCTCTCTGAGGACAGGCTCAAGTGTCTGAAGTAAGTGCTCTGCTTGCAGCACGTATTTGCCATTAACCCTCCCAGCTCAGGCTGGCAGCTTAATTGTCCTTTTACCTCAATGTCCTGCATCAACTGCCAACATCACAGCCCCAGTGAAAAGAAGGCAATGTGAATGGATACAAGAAAAAAATCTGACTCTGCAAGATTCATGACTTCTTCACAACCCTGGCCAAGACACAGCGATCACACAGAGGTAACTGCACTGGGACTAGCCCATGGCTGAGTGTTGAAAGAGAAGCTCAACATAGTCATTGAATCATAAAGATGCCCTGACAAACCTGTTCTGATGCTGAGGTTAATGCTGTTTGTAGAAAATTATTAGATTAAACGACCACCAAGTATTCCTTCCACTACATCTCTTCAACACTATTCTTCCAAAAATACCTTATTGCACCTGGCTGTTACTGAAGATTCCCACTTTTTAAAGCTAATCCTGAGCTATAATCTCACACCAAGGCCAGTTTTCACCTATATTGTCCTTACTGCATGCAACAGGGATTCTGGCAATCTTTGAGGTAAGATGAACTGGAGTAGGGGCTGTCGAGTTCCCCCCACAGCTGTTACAGGAGGGCTCATGTTGTTCCTCCACACAGTTCAAAACTGACCTCTTTTGACAGAGGAGCAAGTCCTTGATATCAAAGGACTATTGACAGGACATGGGGAAGAAACCTTCCTTTATTGGCCCTCCCCATTATCCCTCTCTCTCTCTCAAACAAGGGAATGACACAAAGGCTGTGCACACCCATCATCCAATCCCCAGAATAATCTTTGGAAACCAGACCAGTAAAGGTCAGAGCAGAAAGTGCTGTTTTACCAAAACTAGTATTTGCTGTAAAACTACTACATTTGTTGCCTAGAAACCCCACTCCAAGCACTCACCATAAGCAAATGTCTGGGGCAAAAATAGGACTAAGACAAGCTTGTATGATTCTTCTTCGAAAGACTGTCCCACCTTTTACCTAGTTCCAGGGTAGGCTTGTCCTGAATCATGTATGTATGATGGTTAGGAGGGTTTATTTTTTGCAGTAACCAATAACACTCTCTTCCTACTAATCAGTCAAATTTGAACTTGGGGCACCCACAACTTCCTGTGATAGACTTGACTCTTCAGGTCAGTCACTTGTTTAGAGAACCCCACGTATACATTTGTTCTTAGTCTTGGTTGATCTTCCTTTAAGGCCTCTTTGATGCCCTTCTCATATTAGCTGAGTTCTGTCCTTACCTACCGCAGTCTATCCACCCTTACACACCCTCTTCTCTAGCCTAGCATCTTCATTGCTCTACAAAATCTTACCACACCTTGGGTTGTCCTTGTTGCTCTCTTTTAACCTTTTCCAGGTTTGAGATGAGAGGACCAGAGCTGTACAGAAAATACATGGAGAAGGTACAAAAAAAATTACATAGTGACACAATGTTCTTGCTTTTTCACTATTGTGTTAATAACTCCTAAAATTTCATATGTTGTTTTACTTAAACATCAGAGAGTACTGGCCACTACCAGTGCTTTCAAGTCTTTGGTGTAACCCCAGATCAACTTCCTGAATTATATCTCCCTGCTCCCTCAGCTCTTATCAGGGCTATCATTTTATATGTGGAGTCATAACAGTTTTGCTCTTATATGCATCCCTGAACATTTATTTATGCTGAATGTCATATGTAATTCTTTTTGCTCGGTCACCCAGTATTACAAGGTTCTTCTACATGTCTTTGCAGCTGGTTCTGCGTCTTACTAATTTGAACAATTTAATGCCATCAGCAAATTTTGGCAGCTCACAGCTGACCCCCTTTTCCAGGTCACATAGAAATCTGCTGAAATGCACAGACCCCACCAGTTCCTCTGGTGATTTTTCTCCGCTGCAAGAACTGCACACTTTCTTCTGTCCTGGTTCCTGACTTTAAACCTACATAAGGATTTTCCCTTCTGCAGGCTGGCCAAGAGTGATATTCCTGGAGGCAGCAAGTGAATTTCCTCTACTCTGTGCTAAGCTTCAGGTATTCGGCTCGTTCAGCTGGGCTATGTCTTGGACACATTACATTGAAACTACATCTCTGAATTCCTGTAACTACACTGGTGACATTTCTGCCCCACAGACAGAAGATATACAGACACATTGCCTGTTTGCTGACACCCATTCCTCACATACCAAGGGCCTGCTAAATTAAAAGGGGTTCTGCAAATACACCAGTGCTGTTTTATCAAGATGCTGTTCTCCTGGCTTCAGGGCAAACTAGAGCCTGGTGTGCAAGACTGCTGCAGAGATTTTTCCTTCCTAAACCTGACTGCCAGACACCAGCCGCTACACAAAGTGATTGAAATCTGAGAAAAAAGACATCACTTCTGTCAGTCATTTTTGTTCACTATACAGGTTTTATTATGTGACATTATCTTTTTTCCATGGGACTCTTTCCTTTATTTACTACACAGAATTGTTGGGTTTTACGTTGCAGTTAATTTGTTTTATCCCTTTATTTTTCTGCATGAGGCACAACTTAATCCCTGCTCTGGAGAAAGAGTTAGTTGCTTTCTCCTGTGTTTTTCAAGGCCGTCATCCTATCAGATCTCCAAGCATGTCAGAAACATTCATATGTCAAATGGAGAAAAATACGTGCAAACCCAGCCAAAGTTTAGACATGCAGCTGACTGCTGCCACTCGAGAGAAAAGCACTACTGAGAGCCAAACCTGGTCTGCTTTTTTTACCATCTGCAGCACCAGGGAAGATGGGACATTTTGCCCAAGGCACGTTTCCTAACAGCAGAGTAAGAGTCAAAGAGAAAAATCTCGGGTTGTCATCACAGGCTTAGAAGTAAAGGCTGCTTTGGTGGACAGTACTTTGGGTCCTCTACCCATGACCCAAAACCTGGCTTCTTTTGCCTTTCAAAGCTAAAGTACAGAGACACTAAGGCTTCTCAAATAAAAAGTCACCAGACCTTTTTCCAGCATAGTCACAGCAATGCTCTCCACCACAGCTTTACAGCACCAAGTTGATGCTGGCTGGACGGCAGTCTGATCCCAATTCACAGCAGGGCTATCAGAAAAGCCACATCAAGTCAGTCACAGCTTTGTCTATCTCAGACCCCAAAACCTCAAAAGCCCATCTGGGTACTTTTATTATGCAGCACCCATCTCATTTTACCTTGGGTCCAACCCAAACACCCCATGGTGCAGTCCACGTGCATTGCCCCATCATATACTGGGGAGAAATTTGGGTCCTGCATTCTTTGCAACTACTCTTCAAGTACTTGAGCACTTCTCCCTTTTCTGTGTCAACCATGGCTGCCTCTCCTGTCTGTGAGGAGATCCATATTTACCCTGACTTTCTTTCAGGAGCTACCATACCTGTAGGATTCCTTCTTTGTTACCCTTAAAAGTCTGCCTCAAGTCTTTGCTCCAGCTGGGCTTTTATCTTCTTGATTTCATCCTCAGGCACACAAGGGATGCTTTTATGCTTCTATTGTCTATGCCCACTTCCTTCTTCATGCTCCCAAGTCTCATCCCAGTTGTCTTGAAATGTCCCTGTTGTCTTGAAATGCTGTTTTTCAGACACATTCAGCCTGGGGCAGACAGCTGGTGTGAAAAATTACAGCCCAGTCATACCTTCTTAGAGCTATAAGTAACTGAAACGAGGATCTCATAATGAGCAGAGTCTGGAAATTTCAGTAATTAGTAACTTTAGCTCTCCCACTTGTAATTATTTACTGTCAGCTATTGCAGCCAGCACTCACTATGTTCTGGCCATATAATCCTTTTAAGCAACCCTGAAGTGTATTTGTGTTACTCAAATAAATATAGCACTGATCTATCCTAGCAAATGAGTGCTAGTGCTAGTTGCTCTGTTTAATATATTGTATTATCTTCCACTATTTCTGCATCCCTGGATATTTTTAATTCATTTCCACTATTTACATCTTCTTTTCACACCTCATTTTGTGCTTGCTAGTCCTTGTCAAGATTTTTATTTGGATTTTTATTACATCTAATGTCACTTGCCTCTACCCTGTTCCACTTTTTTTCATTTCATCTCAAGCCGTTCCCTGCTGCTCACATGCTGCTCCCCTGCACCTCTCTCACATAATCTATTCCTAACTTCATCTTTCTTCTTAGACACAGCTCTTGTGGCTTGACACAAGCTCTTGTCCATGTCATTTTATTCCAGAGCAATTCAGCGTCACACATTGTCTTCCTACTGCTGCAGGGAGACACCAGACTCAAGCGCAGCATTGCCCTAGGGCACGTGCACTCTCCCTTGTCCTCTGCACTAACCTCATCCCTGATCCTTATTGCTGGCAGCTGTCCTGGGCAGCCTGCATTTGGCAGTCCAGACCCAGGTGCAGATACATCCTCAGTCTACCCACAGAGCCACCAAGCTTTTCTGACTGGTAGAGCTATTCCTGCACCTTGGCTCCAGTGGACAGAGAGGAGATGCTCTGAAAAAGGCTGTTCCTGCATCCAGGCCTGAGATGGGTGTTGAGTTTATTGTTTGGGTTTCTTCCTCTTTTTCTCAGCAGGGACCCAAGATCACCATTTTACACTCTGCAAAAGTCATTGGCCTTTCTTGGAGGATTGAGGTCAGTAAGTCATACCCACTCCTCCCACCCAGGTGCTGTAAAGCAGCACAGACGGCTGCCCCTTGTTGTTTCTGGATGCTGCCAGCAACAGTGGGAGGGATGCAGTGCCAAGCTCCTGTGGCAACAGTCAGGGAGAATTACAAATCCAGGAAACTCGGAGGCAAAGCTCCCTGTCCTGTACTCTCTGCATTATCTTGGGCAAGTTGTTCAGTTGCTTCACAGCCCCTACAGAGAATAGAGCTTTCCTGAACATATTTAGTCTCACACTGGCCTATGAGATACCCCAGAAATATACAGAGCACCATGAATATTGATAAGAAAAACACAATTTTGGAATAAGAAATCAAGAAAGCTGCCAGGGAATGTTTTCTATTTTCTTTGCCTGGGGGAAGCGCGATCGCTATCCATTCGCTTTGGCAACATCCACCCACGCAGAAGGGAAAATAGAGGGAAGCTGGCAGAGCGAGAGCTCCAGCTTAGGTCTACAAGGACATACCACAGCGAGATTTGCTCACAGCAGATGCACCTTTATAAAGGAAAGTGCCTGGTTCCCACAGGGACTGATCAAAAGACAGATCCAGGAGCTGCTGAGCAGCTGAATCAACATGAGCATCATTCTAAGAACATCGTCCATTGAAATGAGCAGTCAGCCCCACACAAAAATCCAGATCAGCCAGATGGTCTCTTGTCACTGTGCAGACCGCTTGGTATGAGGCAAATGGTCTTTGTACACTTGCCTTCTGAAGTGTTGCCTAATTTGTTTTAACTGTTTAAAAATTAAGTGCATTCTCAACACTTTAGCTACTCTTGTTTGTTTGCTTCATTCTGTTAGTAAGTACTAAATATTTAAAAAGGTCTTACAAGGTACCTTCTAACAGCAGGTTCAGCTGTTGCTGTGCTGCATATTAATAATTTAACACACCCCCCCAGAATAAAAATGAAGCTTGGAATAGTGCACTGGTATAACCTTTATATTGCAACTCTGTGTGCTGGCAGATGGGAGACTACAGCAAGGGGCTTCTGAGTCTGCGTCGAGACTGCTCAACATGTAAGGACCTCTCCCTTCACACCTCCTCCTCTTCTCCCTCTCACTTCTTCTGCCCCTGGGACCCCAAAAATGAGCTACCCCCTTTCCCCTTCAGCTCCTCCCCCTTCCCTACTCATTCTACTCATCTAGGAAGGCTGCTTGTCACTATAGGAACACGGCAGCAGTCAGCAGTCCTGCCGCCTCCAGGTAAGTGATGCTTTATCACAGTGCCACAGGCCGGGATGTGCGGGAATCTCCCTGGGCACAGAAAGGGCAAGAAACAGCTTTACTGCAGAGCACCAGCTGTACTTTGTCTTTCCCCACGCCTGTAGAAAATTTCTTTTCTTTCGGGGGAATTCTCACAAATGTTTCAGCTTTTATTGCTTAAAACTGTCTTGCTTGCTCGTTCAGCAGCTCTCCTTTCACAGGCATCCACACAGTTGTCAGTACATATCACCAGAGTCTTGGCAAGGCCACCGGACTTCCCAGACAGCTCCACCAGCAGAGCAGAGGCTACATCAAGCCCCACAGCAGCAGACAAAGCGTCTCTGGGAGCTTCCACAGGGGACCAGGGCAGGCATGCAAAAAGGAGCTTTGTGCCTCTAATTATTTGACCTGTCAGCTTGCCTGAACATGTTCAGTGGTGTTTTCACACACAAACTGACTAGGAAAGCATTGAGCCATCAAGATAAAAAAAAATTCACAAAAGTGTTTTGGTGTACCCAAACTAAGGTCACAAAGGCAGGTGAAGGGCGCTGGGACTGTGCAAATACAGCTCTGAGTATTTGAACAAGACAACAGAAGTTTTGTCAAATTCAAGTTCCTGGCTACAAGTTTTTTGGGGTTTTTCTATGTACAATTGCATAAGACTACAATGGGGGGAAGGGAAGCAAACAAAAAGCCCGAAAATTAATACAGACTGCGGTACAAACACCAACGTTGCCTGAAGTCACCTGGCATCGGGAGGCAGTGCTGGGTAACAATGCTACAAACAACACAGGCAGAACTTTAAAAATAGTAACGTGGGAATTATTAGCACACCAGCTTGCTATTCCCCTTCAGCTCTGTAACTCGAGAGGGCTCTGCTTCTGTTAAGCAAAATGCAAGGCACGTCCCGTGGGTAGCATTAGCCTTGTAAGTACAGCACTTCCCACAGTGCTAAAAATAACCTTTCTTGTCTCTATACACTGGACTCTGGGGTTGGGTTTGTTTTCTGCTTTAGAATATCAACACAATTTCCAGGCAAGCTAAGAAAATTTACTTCATCAAGGTGAAAGTGAGACATCCTGTGATGGGAGTTAGGTGACTTAGACATCCTGTTTATTGCTTTCAATCAATCAAGACAGTGAAGTGGTTCACATCACCACGATGCTTTGCAGCCTCAGCTGCATTTATCCTGACAATACCCTATGACAAAACCAGCCCTGGACCATTAGTGCTAGGCGGGGGTTGATGCAGAGAAGTGACTTTCTCAAGACCACACGGAAGACTGCTGGCAGAACAGCAAGCCTACATCACGGCTTGAGGAGCTAATATTCTTTATCAACCACATTTTTTTTCTTTATTGCAGTCAAAGCTCATTTGTATTGCAACTGCCTCCCTGCCAAACGGGAAATCCCCGGAACGCCACCCAGGTACATCAGAGCAGTAATAGCTTGGGAGATCCCTGTAACTTCTCGCAGGGGGATGCTGTGCAGCTGCTTGGCTATAAGCACCAGCCCTCAGCTCTGCCGGAGACCTGCGCATCTTCCTCGCACTGTGGAACAGCACCGAGATGCTACAGCTGAACAGAACCCCGGGATTCAGGGGTGGGGAAAGGCAGGAGGTGGTTCGAGTCACCCACTCCTGTGGTGCAAAGAAGAGCTGCCAAAGCAGGAGGGGTCAGAATATGTGTGAGGGAGGGCAAGAACAGGCACCAGAGCCTGGAGAGTAAAGGGACAAACAGTGGAGTGCCCCATGGAGGCAAGCACGGCAAGGAGCAAGGTGGGGCTTTCTCTATAACAGGTCAAGAATATTTTATTTGACTTTTCTGCTGAGCTGGATCAAGCCCTGGTCCAGTGCAGGCTACCAATATCTGAAAGCCAGCATGTAAAGGCAGCATTACCTAGCCAGAGAGTCAGTTTAAAAAAAAAAAGCAATACATGAATCTAAAACCAGACTAAGCACCCAAGAAACCTCATACATGCTACTTCCTACGGAGCAGCTATAGTGTTTTAATAGTACATTTGAATAATTCAGCTCTTTTCAGGCTGCTGGCTGGGCTGGAAACCTTGCAGTCAGGTACTCAGGTCTCTTCTTACCCCCCAGCTGAGTCAGAAAGGGCTCCACAAGGTTTTCTGCCATCTCCCAGCTAGGCAGTAACAGTGAGGCTACAAGCCCAAGAGATAATGGCTTCATACATAAAACCCTTTAACAACACTCAGGGTCCAGCGTTTCTTATTTCATTCAAGTCCATTAGAGCCAGCTCACACAGCAACTCATCTATTGCACTTGTCAGCAACAAGCACTGTTTGAAGCTGACCTTCACTCAGACCACAGCATCCTGAGATCCAATAACAACTCAGTTTCATCCAAGCCTGTTCTGAGCTCACAAATGCACCACTTGGCTTGAAGATTTCAAGTTCTGTTTGCTGACACTGAACATTGCATACCCTAGCCCGACTTTTTATTCTTAGCTAGTTACCAGTGACTGCCTTTGCTTGGTTCATTGATTTATTCCCTTCCTTAGGCTGCTCCGGATGACCTTGCTCTGCTCCACACACCAGGAAGACCGTGCTCTGCAGAAAAAAAATTCATATGACCTGAGCTGAGGCAGACAACCACACTGAAATGCCTCTGCCCTCTTCAAAGAGCAGAAAGTGCTGCACATACACCAGGGACAAAGGAGGAAGCAGTGGTCAGTGTAACACGAGTATTTTACATAATGCTACCTACTGAATTTTTAAGAGTTCTTGGGGTAACAGAAGGTGGTTTAAGAGGGTTTTTATTAAATTTAACCCATTATTTTTATGGGGAAAAAATAATGGCCTGCTTTGCAAATCAGATGCTAGCATAATCCTGTCAGAATACGGCAGTTTATTTAACCACAAAGCCTGTCTTCTTGTTTACTTTTTCTTTTTTACTGCTACTGCACAAAGCAGTAACAGATATTCTTAACTAGGCATATGCTATTCATTCATCAATATCCAGAAGGTTTTTGAGAATGGCCAGAGTTGGGAGCCTCAAAATCATAGTGTTTCAGGTGAGAAACATTGTGAAGAGTATTTTTTTTAATAAATATAGGTCCATTTAAGGTGCCCCATGCTGGAATACCAATAAATCAAGACCCTCAAGACCCTTCACACCAGTAGCTAATTATGAATGCTTCAGCCATTGGTTTTAACAAGGTTGTAGCAGAATAATGAGTGTGTGCTGTTACGGAAAATCCTCAGGCTGGGCGAGCTTCAAGCTTGACTATTTAGACTACAGAAACCTTGTATTTGCCCACAGAGTATTCCTCTGTGGCACAAAAAAACCCAGTGTATCTCGTATGTTCTGGAGGGATAAAGATTATTTTCCCATTAATAATAATAAATACCTTAATCCTATTTAAACCTTTGAAATAAACCCAAGCAACAACAGTGTCTCAGCAGGATTCCCACTTGTTACATCTACCATAGCTCTCCCTTCACAAAGGGATCTTACACTACATAGTTCAATTTTTTCAAAGGCATTTTAAAAACACTACATTATTTATGACTCCTGCCAGTGAGTCACAACGGAGAGGTGATGAAGGACAGAAAAAGATAGATAAATGGGAGCCAGGCTCCTTAGCATTCATTTAGATGTTTACCTTAAACAGTAAAACATCATCAATCCTCAGAAATTAAAGAGGTCAGTGTGCTGCTTCTGCCTCTGATGTGTTCAGCCTAGACAGGGCCTTTGCTACCAGGAGGCAGGTCCAGCTGGAAAGGAAAGATGCTAGAAAGCAATTGAACCAGCCAAGAGATTCCCTGCAGATTTGCTTCATTTTTCCAAGTCACTGCCAGCTTCCTGTAGTTTCCTCCTGAACGCTTTTGACATGTCAGCTGCTTCCTTTATGAAGCTAGAAATCAGGGAATAAGGAAGGAAAAATACTGATATACCAATAGATTCTAGCAGCATCTTGTTTAGGAAACGTCTGTCCTGAGAAGCACTACTGTCAAAGCTTATGAGGGGCACGGGGATTCCCTTTCCTTCTTCAAAGAGATTGATCACAACCTGTTTTGACAATGTGATCTAATATTAGATACAGGAGAGTTCACACTTGTTTTCCTCAAGGCAGTAGACCTTCTTACTCAAAGCTTTCAGCACATCTACTGTCCAGAGCCCCGTGAGGAGGAGAGGAAGTGCTGCTCCTTGCGTGTGACACTGCTGCTGACTGAGCCCCGGTGCCAGGACCCCCGAGATGTGCACGAGGGAGCACTACCTGTGCCTCGGCTTTCAGCCATGGGGCTTGCTGACACCACTTCAGGCAGCCTCAGCACGAGCGTGTGAGAATCTGTGTGTTTTACCTGAGTCCCAGCAGGAACAAGTAGGGAGTGCTCACTGGAGTCCTTCTCTTTCCCTAAGCAGTGATGGATAGCACGCTGTCACGATCCACGTAGGGATAGTGCAAGTAGTAGGAATTAACAGCTGGTTTCATGGCAGTGGGTTAATGCAAAATGCTGTCTTATACCCTCTTGTGGGAAACATTAATCCAAGATCTGCAACGCAGAAGACAGAACAAAACAGTAGACAGTAAGACACTTTTAGGTTGGAACAGGATGGATGGGACCAGAATAACAGATGAAGTAGAGAACTAAATTCTGTGTAACTAATGCCAACACAAAAAGGGAAAAGTATTTTGTGGTCTTCATTTTAAATATAAGAGCTCAGTCGTTTGCTATCCCTAAGTAAATAACTTCCAGTCTTCCACATGCTGTTGTGGTAATGAGATACAAGCACTTACCTCTGGCTCAGCTCCGAGTTGCCTGACAAAACTGTGGGATCACCTGTCTTCCATGCATCCCTGTTTTTATTCTGGGAATGTTTACAAGTCCCTGCACTACCCTAACAGGGGAGGGTTCCCATGAACTGGAAAATAAGATAGTGTTTAATTTGAATAATTCCCAACAGCACTCAGACAATTCTTGTAAGATTATCCATGTTCAAAGTTCTATATAGAAAGTAACCACTGGTTATCTGTTTCCCCCTCAGCAGCATTGCAGTCCCAGATTGTGAGGGAAAGATCTGTGGGTAACTGAACCCCACACCTAACCTGTCATTTACCAAAAAAATGGGTATCATGACAGTGTTGTCATTTTAGCTTGCTCCCCCTATAGAGCTCCCCACATACATGTAGATAGATGTATCCATCTCCCAAATGCCATTACACAGCTCTGGAACCTTCTGCCAAGTTTTGAGCATCAACCACTATTCATTTATTAGAGTTTGCTCTCAGTAAGTGACCCTTTTAGTAATGAAAAGAACTCAAAAGACCTTTTTTATTTGCAGAGAGCCCAGCATCTGACAGCCTTTTTCTGTCCCCAAAGGGCAAAATTTGGAAGTATAATTGCTTGGGGTGTTAGCTAGGCTCCACTGCAACTCACTTTCAATCTAAACACATATTAAAAATGAGCTTGCTTCTCTCTTTCCTCAACTATTTATACCAAAAAAGGAGAGGTGATTGTTTCTAGCACTCACCCAAGAACTGTTTTTTTTCCACCAGGGTCCCTGTCTACTGCAGTAATTCATGGATGAAGTGATATATAAAAGCCCCCATCAGCAACCTACTTTAAAGAAAGGTGGCTTTCCAGCTAATGAAATGAGTAGCCTGCATTTAAATGGATAAAGAGTAAACTATATCAGCTCTAACGCAAAGTGACACCAGCATATTTTAATTTTACCTAGCTTGTCTGCCTCATAGGTTTTTGTGCATGAGCAGGCCTGAGGTTCCATCAGCACAAGGAGAGCTCCATGGGCTACATGGGATGCATCAAAAAGGGTATTGTAGCAGAACAAGAGTACAGTCAGCTCTAGCATCTACAAATGTTATTTCCATGATTGTCCCTGACCTTAACGTTTTTATCACAAGCCCAGTATCCTTCCTAGGATTTCTGTTCCTGAAATTTCTGGAGATGGGAAAGGAAGTTTCAGTCCCCATCAACTGTATGAACAAATTACAAGTGGTCCCTGAGAAAGTATCTCAAGAAACAATCACACCATTATAAAAGATTCAAGACTCCACAGTCTCAGAGTGCCCACATTACTTGTTTTGTAATTCTGGAGCATTTGAGATCAGCAAGGTTCAGACAGTGAGGAAACTCTGAAAGAAGTGAAAGGTCAGCATAGTCCCTGTACCATGCCTGCTGTCTGATCTGGAGTCCCTGCCCTGACGCATATTTGACAGTTGCTCCATAATTTCTAGTTGACAAGACTCAGTGGTTGGAAAAAAAAAACCCCCAGTCCCAATCTTATTTAGTTTTGGTTTTT
The DNA here is from genome assembly GCA_013400975.1 of Atrichornis clamosus. Classification (NCBI taxonomy): domain Eukaryota; kingdom Metazoa; phylum Chordata; class Aves; order Passeriformes; family Menuridae; genus Atrichornis; species Atrichornis clamosus. The sequence goes on from WBMZ01014813.1 coordinate 254,621, forward strand.
TTTAAAAATCCATCCTCATAAATGTATTCCATCTGAGATATTTGAACCAACTCCCAGAGTTCTAAGCACTTTATTTTGAGTGCTTAAACACACAAAATAAACACATTTTCCTAGGTAAGAGACTGCTTGTGTGAGAAAAAGACAATGTGAAACTCAGAAGTGTGGTGGGTATCATAGCCTAACTTTCTCCAGCAAATAAAACACAGTGGTACTGTGGGTTAATCTGATTTATTTGATCTCTCTTGAATCCCTGCCTAATTATCTTTGCTGGTGCTGCAGATGTGGCATAATTTTGACATACTTAAATTTCTGTTGCAAAAGGAATGAGAGCACAAGAGAAGAATTCTGAGGGAGGGGGAACAGTTGTTAGAGCAGATACCAAAGGCTCCCATTAAAAAAAAAAATCTGTAAGAAATACAAGTACTAAATGAAGTAGGAAGCAGCTAACAAGATCAGAACTGAAAAAATCATACTAATTTCAGGAAGCACCCAGATTTTCAGATTTCAAGGTAACCAAGCAAGGAAAATGTTGAACAATTATCGCTTCACCCAACCCTGGCATTAAACTAATCTTTGAAGAGTTGACATATATTTTTAAACACATTATCCCTGTGCCAAGCACAAAAAAAATCCAGACTCGGAGTGATTAAGTGCTGAGTTGAATGTTCAACTTCACAGATGAAGAAATAATCAATACAATATGTTAAGTGTCAACCCTTGGCCAAGTCACATCAGAAGACAAAATAAAGAGCTGACACTTGAGGTAAACTATTAAAGTTCTAAGGATTTACCATTATGAAACAAGCACTACTGTGGTACATTGTTGATATGGAAACCTTTGAGACAACTCTAAAGAGGAGAATCTTACAAACAAGTTATAGCTTTTTTCCAATATCTGATCATTTTGTGCCTGGTTTTAAGTCTAAACCAGCACCAGAAGAACGTCCCAAAGGTGCTAAAGCTTTTCTGACGACAGTGAAACCTATATTAAAAGGTTAACTGGAGTTTAGGAATTTAGGAATTAAATTAGTTCAGACAAAAGAACATTGAGCAGCTTCATTTTCTCACAAAAGCAGACATTGTCAGTTGGTAATAGCATGTGTACAGCTACACTTATTTGAAAGACCTGCCTTTTAGGTACATGTATCAGAGGAACAATGTTATTTGGATGTTTGGGTTGGCAATAAAGTCCCAAATGAAAAACATGTTCTTTCCCAATTTCATGAAAAACTGCAATATTCCTTAGTGGCAGTGACAGAATAGACTTTATACATCACAGTCACTGCAAAATGGAAAAGAGTGACAACATCCTACCAAAGCTCTGCCTGACACACTGGCTTATTAACAGCCCAAACATTGGATTCAGGGTTAAGCAACTTAGCTGGTATGCAATTACACAAATGTGCTTACATCTGCATTACTCCTCACCCTCCACAGGGCCACTGCCTGGACCCAGCACAAAGCCCAGCAGAGCCTAATGGAAGTAAGTTAGTCTCTGACCAGCACTGAGCTCAGGAGACACAGATGTGGGTTGGTTTTTTTATTCCCAAAAGACACAAAGAATGTGTCCCTTTGGTGAGTTTGTGTGTCTGTCACCAATTATGCCTTGTTTCATTACTTGCACTATATCCTCAGGTTTCTAAACAAGAACATTTCTGCATAACTACAAATGCTACTGGACCATCTTCCAGATATTTGGGGGAAATTAAAGACCACATTCATATTTCTTTCTCAGAATGTAAGAGAAACTGTTCGATCACCTCTAGGAGCTTTGTTCTCTCCTTACAGTATGTGGCAGAGTTGCATTCACATACTGATGAAAACTGACTTGGGGAAGCAAAGAAATAATGCAAAAAGTGAGTAAGTTCCATCTGTGTGGGGCCAAAAATCAGAAGACATTAAAATCTACAACACCCTTTCTAGTCTTTTGGATTGGCTTGGTATTGACAGCAGAGCCACTGTGGCAGAAATAGAACCATGACACATTTCCATTTAGTAGTAAAAGATCCTGAAGAGAAATAATCAAGTTGTTAAACTTGAAGGAATGGGAAAGAATAATGCAGACCGTAGACAAACACACCATGAGGTACAGGAGACAATGGACACCTAAAGTGATTTAGTAACTACTGCTTTGTGCTTTGGTAGTAGCTTTGAAATTAAGTCTGGAAAGACACAACAGAAAACATGCAGTTCATTGAGGATGGCTGGTGATTCTACAGGTATCAGGCAATGCACTGTCCCCCTCTGCCCATGGTGTTGTCCAGGTACAATGGAAGGAACCCACAAGCAGCATCCAAAAGTTCTCTCTGTTGTGGCAACTCTTAGTACACACCTGGAGCCCATCTATCCAGCCTGCCACAGTGGTAGTTCACTAGGCCATAGAATCATAGAATGGTTTGGGCTGGAAAAGACCTTAAAGCTCATCTGGTTCCCACCCCCCTGCCATGGGCAGGGACACCTTTCACTAGACCAGGTTGCTCAAAGCGCTATCCCAACCTGGCCTTGAACACTTCCAAGTCAGTTCTGGTGCCTTTGTCTCAAGAACCATCATGGCACACTCTTTGTAGTCTTCACATGGCTCTGGCTTGGAACAGGCTGCTGGACAAGACCAAAGCACCCATTGAAGCCTTTTCATTTGTTTTACGAGGCTTCCTGACACCTACTGCAGTAAGTAGAGGCAGAACAAGCAAATAGGAAGGCAGGATCTGACCCAAAGCTGGGTTCAGACAGAGCTGTAAGAAAAGCTGTCTGCAGGGTCTGCACAGCCACCACTGTCACAAATTGGCTTCTCTTACTAGAAGACAGGTGTTGATGGGAGTTTCAACATACTATCCCTACTGGGATTCCTTCTTTACTGGCTTTGCCTCAGGTCAAGCAACACGAAGGACAACACAGATCCCAGATAAGCACAATTCTGTCACAGACCTGCACAGACCCCCATATACCTGATAGCACACATCGCTCCAGTTCCCACAGGCCCCAGTATGACTGCGGGCTGCATGAGGGGACACAAACTTATCCACAAAGCCTGCAAGAGCCAAAGCCTTGCTGACACTGATGTAGGATCCTCCTTTCAGGAGGGAGGAAAGCCTCTTGTGCTCTCATTCCCCTTTGCCCGCTAGAATGGATAGTCAAACAAGACTCTGTCCTTAAAGTGGAGCAGCTTCCACATATTTTGTCAGGTAATTATGTGCTTCAAGTCCAACCCAGTATTATACAGTAAGTGAGACTGAAACCTCTGCTAAGGGCTATCACAGGATATTTTTGATTTTGATCTTAGAATGTAAAAAGATCAACTAAAATAACAATTCAGTAAGACATCTGAGTTTACTACCAAACAAAACCCTGTTAGCTGGCCCTCCAAAAGAATTTCCAGTCTTATGTATATTTTACAAAATAATTTTTAAAATAGCTCCATTTCTTTAAACAACTGATGTCAATTTTTGTTGGAAAACAAATAAGTCTGTAAACAGTAAGCTAATACCTCAGAGAATTTGGTCATTAGTTCTATCAAAAAACCCACAAAATAAAACGCCATCAGCACTAAGATTATTATAAATAGCAATTTTGAAACCTCAGAAACACTATTTACACAGTGATGGCAGAATCCTCCAGTGGCAAAAATAAAATTTACTGCACTAAGCACTTTCTAGTCACATTCTCTCTTCGCTTCAATTTCTCTCTAGCTTTCGATAGCAACTTTAATTACATTCACACTTACTGTTTGCTCAGTTCCAGAACAAAAAAAAAAAGTAGTAACATGAAAGTAAAAAGTAGTAGAGTTGTATATAATATGTGTAGCTAGTATTGGTAATCTGATTTGACCACTACATAAGTGTGTAGTTACTGGTAGAAACTAGTTTCCTATTGGTTTCCTCTGCTTTACAAAAATCTACAAACAAACAAACAAACAAACCCAAACAAAACCCCATGAAACAGAAGCCTAGAATTTTCAGGCCTTTGATTACCTTAACTGAAACTGAATAACTGCTCTAATGAGAACTTACCTAGAAAAGCATCTAATTTCTATTTGGAGATACCAATAGATGTCAATCTCACCTATTCCCACAGTAGCAAGTACAAAGGGCTCCTCACCATCAAGATGCTCTATTTTCTTCCACACTTTGAGTCTCCTTCCTTTATCTTCCAGGTATTCCTGCTCTTTATGCTTTTCTCCAAAACATGAAAACACTGAAATCTCTCTCTTTCTTTCCATACAGAAATATATGCAGTAAAACAAGATTCTTCTGTTTCCTAACAGGTAATTTTCTTTGTGATGTTTTCTCCTGGACTTCCCAACACTTGTTTTCTTTTCTGACTTTCTCCCTAAATCTCAACTGCTTTGAAAAGCATTGCATGCAGTCATTCAGTACCTGCTTACAATCTGTGCATGATGCTGGCAATGACAAATCTTACACAGCCAAGAAGCAATTTTTCCTTTTGTTACAGCTCTTCACCAGAGTTTTAAGTTTAGCTGTTTGTTCAGAATGAGACCTGCATTTTCTTCTAGTTTCCACTGACAGAGGTCCTCCGTTGATGTGGCCTGCATTTTTTTTTTTTTTTTACCCTGAAAGTGCATGTTTACCTCAAGACTGTTTTAAATCTGCAAAACCATCCTAGAAATAAATTGCTAAGTAATTTCAATTTCACTCACACTATTATACCTGCCAGCATAAAGTACTAAGAACTCTTACTCAGACTCTGTGTCAAAGAGTTTGAAGTGCACAAACGGAGCAGATATTTTCCACTTGCTTTCCTTGGTCATATTCTCTGAGAATAGAGAAAACTCTCCCTTCCACATTTCCCCTTATGTTTTCTGCATGAATGGCACCTTCAGGAGTAAACCCCACCATTGGGAGGAAGGAACAAAAATGAGGCTGACAGACGAATGGCTCCTCTCCTTTCTTCTGTGCCACAGGAATACACTACCCTGTCACTGCAGCCTCACGAGGCACACTAAATATGATCACAAGCACTTCCCTTTACTTTCTTAGCCAACTGTCAGGTCCTGCTGTATAACCTGTGACGGCTAATGATGTCATGAAGTAGATCACAGAAACACATGCTCTTGCAGGCAATCTTTGTACACTGGAGGCACTTCAATTCCAAAACAAAACCCTCAGCTTCACTACATATTTATAAGAAGGAACTTCAGTTTCTTTCATTAGCCACTTAAAAAGCCCAGAGGAAGCTCTCACTGCAACTTGGCCGTTCTCATGAAAGCTGTGCAACCAAGGCAGCAAAGAGACTGGCTTGTAAGATTTGATTTCAAATTGTTTCAGTAACAGTGTGCTATTGATATTCCCCTCGAATATTGCCCCAGAGCCAAGAACACCCACATAGTATAAAGACATAAAGCACAATTAAATCTTTAGTGAATGGATCAATTCTCCCCTCACTTACACCAAGGCCAAGAGTATCTCCATTAAGTAAAAATTAGCAAGAATGAGACCCCGTAAGTCTCCAGGAAAATCAGGCCAGCTGCAAACAAAAGCTATTTAGAGCTTGGTTTTGCTCACTGACACTTGTAAGACAGCAAACCCCATGGAGCTGAAGGAGAGGAAGCAATTCTCAGACGTGACTTGTTCTACCTCCAAAAAACCAGAAAATAGTAAGACCTGTCCCAGTCTTCACCATTTCTAAGTGTACCACCAAACCTACTGGTTTTAGAAAGGGTACACTGCTACTTTCCACAGCTACTTCAGAGCAAGATGAATAGAACAAAAGACACAAATATGTCATGCATACAGTTGGGTGGGCAGCTTTCAGTCAAACAACATGGAAGAAAAATATTTGTAGATATAGTGTTTTTTGCTGTATGAAATGAGAGAACTGGTGCAGTTGCCATTGACATCTGACTTGGCACACCATTATTATAAAGTAAAAAAAGTTATCCTTGAAAGCGTAAGTGCAGTCACAAAATGCATCTGTGGATGTGGAAATTACTAGAACCTTTATTGTTCAGACTTTGCGTTGCTTCTAAATATCACCAGAAAAATGTAAGCAGCTGTAACCAACTCAGAAGTTGAAATGGTGTATTACATGCTCTCAATTTTTTCAGTCCATGTATTAAATGCATGTGAATAAATTTATAAGTCAGAAACTGTACCCATGAGCAGACAGTATTTCGAACTTCAGCTCAAAACTCTGAGCATGAGAATTGCCAACAAGTCTGAAATCAAAAAGTTCTTCTCCATTTTGGACATACTAAACTTGGGAGTTCAAAAAAGGCTCTCAGTGGTTTACAAACCAAGAGGTTTTCCAGAAAAAGTACCTGCCCACTCAAACATCAGGCTTGCTACTAAGTAAGACTTCTTTACCAACACCACCGATTTCTGCCTCTAGATTTGAGTGAAAAATCTAACAAAAGCCTCCTTACCTCAGCAGTTAAGGAAGCTTTTCCTGTAACATTCTCTCCTTCAAAGGGTGATGTTGACACAAACTTGGCCATTTAGGTCTAGCTACCTGAGAGCCTCTGCAAGGAGCACAGACCAAGGAGAGACAATCTTTTTGTGGCAAGACGCATTGGCCACATGGGCCTCTTTCAGAACCAAAGACATCCCCCTGATAATGTTGACAACAAAAGTGGGAGATCTCAAATACAACAAGCTACCCCCAATTTCTCTGAAGTACAAGTTTCATTCACAATTTAAAAAAAGATATCTGCTGGGTGACTCCTTACGAAACCAGAGCTAAATTGCAACTTCAGCAAGATACGAGATTTAATTTAAAACGCTGCAGGCAAGTCTTTGCTGAGGGCTGCTGGAATTTCTTGAGGATGTAAAGGAAGAAGGGTAGAATGTCTTCTGAAAGATCCCCTTCTGCCACACCTTCACTAGGAAACTGAGAGCCACCCATTATAAGACCTTCCCTACAGTCCTCTGTGGTGGACAAAAAAATTACCTGAATTTACCAGCATTTATCTCAAAGAATTTCCACGATTTTTTTGCACCTCTTTTGAAATTCCCCAGGGCACATGGAAGGAAGGCCTCATCTGCAGAAGACTTTCCAAAGCGAACCTGTGCACCAGGTTACAGGAATTACTGGGCAAGGCTGAGTGATACTGGGCACATTAAAAGCCAATTAGGATCAATATAGCTGGGTTCCCATGTACTTACCACCACACAGGCTTCTCTTTTTGACAAGCAATTCCATTTACAAACCTACTCAGCAACAGCAGTCTTGTAAAGTGTACATGTAACAAGTCACAAGTTGTTCCATTTATTTGAGTAAATATCTGGTAAATAAAATCATCAGTAAACATTACAAAATTAAATACATTAAAAAAGCTTGCCAGTATACATAAAATTCACAAACATGTACTTCTTTTGAAAAATAAAATATGTTCAGAGCACCCTTGATATAAAATGCCTGACTAGTGTCACCTACCAGTAAATGGTAGCTTATGGAACATTCTAGTTAGGGCATTTTCCAGAAGGGAGCAGGGATCTCTGTTCTTGCTCTTACAAGTAAGAGAGCCCAAGTTAAGAAGTCTCCCCACTTCTCAGGGCAGAGCCATAAACAAAGACTGTATTATTCTTTGCCTACCTTTATAGGAGAGGAATCTGCATTTGATTAAGACCACATCATTAAATGCAATACAGTACTTGCAATTCATTTTGGTATCACTACCTTTCCTCCAGCATGAACCAGCTTTTAAGTGGTGATGGACATTTCTCTAGATATCACTTCAGGCTCTTATTCAGGATAGGTTAGCGCAGCTCCAAGACACCATGAGGTGGAGAGGAAGTGAACCTGGCAAAGCATCAAAGTCAATCAAATAACTTTTAAGTCTACAAATTAAGCCCTTGAAATTCCCAATTTTCATATGCTGCAGTCTAAACAAGGAGATATGATGAAATTCTTCACTGGGCTGTTTTAAGGGTATTTAGAAAAATGGCAGCACTCATTTTAGTAATCTAAATTGGTACGTTCTGATAGCAAATTTGCAATAACCACCATTTCAATAATTTACCATAACAAACTTTTCTTTCCATCCATGTGAAACAGTATTCACAACCCACTTTAAAATTTATGTACAGACAAGCACAAGAAACTTGACATCCATGAGTTAAATGTACAGCCAACTTAAGAAACGTTATCCAGCTAGTTGCAAGGAGAAGTCTCCTAGCTCTGTAAATTTACAAGATCTTCTGGTTCACCACGTAGGCTTGCTGCCCCTCATCACTAACTCTTGGATTCTTCACTTGCTTCAGTAATCCTCAGATGAAAGTTGAGCAGCATCCAAATTGTTGATATTTTTCATTAAAAAAATTTGACACTTAAAAAAGAACCCTTAAAACACACAAAAGAAACTCCTTGAGTCAAAACTGAATAAAATCAAAAAAGTTGTGGAGAAAGACAATTATTTTAATAAAGGTCTTGTATTCAAAGTCCCATTTCCCTTGTCATGTCTTTTACAGAATGCTATTACTTTGAGTTATTTATATACTCTTCTTTTGAGGGGGACTGAGTTTCCTCATTCCTCTTATCCGAGTTAGCAGCTCTTTAATAAATTCCTAGGAAAAAAAAAGAAAATATGAGTAATTTTAATGATCCCATAATACCATAATTGAGGGGTTTTTTTAAAAGTGAACTATACATTTTTATTTAAGCTTTTACTGCTAAACTAGAATTTCTCTGGCCTGATCACCAGGAACCTCATACACACCTTCACCATCCAGAAGAGGTGTGAACAATGAGCTTTTTCTTGTGACCATGCCAGCTCAGTTGTTAGCCACCTTTCAGGCTTTTACCACACAGGGCCTTCTACCACTTATTGAATGAAGCAAAGTCTAGGGCTGGATACAATGCAAACAGTTAAAGCAGACTTCCACAGCTTAAGCCTGCACAGAAATCAGCATTCCTGCCAGAAGAGGTGTTTCGCTCACCACTCCCCATGCCAGCACTAGCATTTTGGTTGGCTGCATACTCAGCTGTACAAGGAAGCTGATCTGGCTAAAACCTCAGCTGTTTTTCCTCTTGCCCTGCTGCTTTCCAAGTTGGCTCAGCCCTCTGACCAGGCTCACGAGTCTGCCCACACAAACACTTGTGCCAGTCTGAGACAAGGCAGGAACAAGGAGCCAGAGGTAGCACCACGGGTTTATGATGGGTGAAACTGGTTGCAGAGCTAAGAGAATGACACTACTCTGAAAAAAAAAAAACCAAACCACAAACCCAAAAGCCCAGAACACAACAAACCAGTTCATGGACCAGGCCTTTACTCACAGTGATATCTTCCCCAGTTTCAGCAGATTTTTTCTTTTTAAACTGTGTGAGAACAGAAGCTTACAGAGTTGCATCATTATCTGAAATTCTTTCAGTATACAGTTTCTTGCAGGTGCATTTAAAGCTAAATCAACCCCTTACTGTCACATTGGAAAAATAACATTTACCCATAGTACTCTGTATACACATACAAAAACGTTCTTATGAAATCCATTAGCTATAAACATGGAACATAATTATGGATTTAGTCAGTCAGATTGCTGTGAAAAGCCATGTTGGACAGGGCTTTAAGCAACCTGGTCTAGTGGATGGTGTCCCTGCCCTTGGTAGGGGAGCCAAACTAGATGATCTTTAAGACCACTTCCAACTCAAACCGTTCTATGATTCTATGAAATAACTAAAAGCACAATTTCCTGGATGAATGCTTGTAGTTAAAAATTCCAGTGAACAAAGTCATCACCTAAAGAACAACAGAGTGTCTTTCAAAAAACATCAAACTGAAACATCTACTATCCAGCTGTTACACTTTGCATAAGGAAAATCTCTGCAAATATGTATTTTAACTTGAGAAATATGTCACGTTTTTCTGGTGGGACCATGATCCTGGCAGGTATCATCCCAGCAAACCAATTTCCTTTCCTGAGAGCTTATATATGTCTCTACTGAACTGCATGTACTGTTGCACCATGGTTATTGTTGCATCAACACTACCTGAGACTGCAGTGAACAGCAGCAAAGGCAGAGCAGCCACATGTCAGTGTGGTCTACAAACACTCACTGAGAACCTTTTACACTCTGGGCTCCACCCCTCAACTAAGTCAAGGCCACTTCAGGAATACATCTATGCATATCAATATCACACTTCCCGTCTGGATAGACAGCCTAATGAGATGATCAGAAAAACACATTTCTTAAGAACACCAAATCCTCCCTTTCCACCCTCTAGAAGCTGTCATCTTCCACACAGGCACAAGCCACTGCAACAATATCCACTCTAAACTTGCCAGAGCCCAGTACTTTTCCACTAAAAAAATCAGAAAAAGGAGGAAGATGTTTACTCTAAAAATTCACAGCTTTCAGTGCACTTTGCGCTGTTCTGTGTCACCCTTTCATTACTGTAAGGACCTGATAGATAATGCAAAACTATGTGGCATGGTGCTGCTTGAAACATATAAACACACATTAGGACTTTTTAGTATCAAACTTAAATGAAGTCCTGCAGTAAAATCATTATAGAAATAAACTCCCTAAAGTGACCTTAGAAGGTTTTTACTTGGGATTAATGTCATTAGTATTGCCTGTCAACAGCTCTTTCCATAAAAAAAAGCCAACGCCAAAACATCAGATTAAGACAGCTTTGGGGAGGAATGGGCTCAAGTGCACTTCTCCCTTTGAAAACTTTTATTAATTGTCTGTTCAAGCCACAAATACTCTACACTGCTTTCACTCACCATCAAGGCAGCAACAAGACACTGTGTCTGGAAATTCTCCAACAGCTTCACAGAAGTAAGTCTTACAGGAAGGGGCATCTGCAGAGTGGGATGCAGGGACATCTGTGGTACTCTGACTGTACTCATTTGGGATATCCCACCCTGCCATTTCTCTGTCCATTTTGTCCCACAGCTCAGTAGAGTTTGGAGCAATTTTCCCTTGGATATGAAACGTAGACAGGGGTCAGTTGCTTTTCAATGACATTACAGCAAGAGAGAGGAATTCCTCCCCTTACACTTTGAAGAGGTATCACAAGTGCCATCTTTTGCAAAACAAAATATTTGCTTGAAGTTTTCAGGCAAGTTTAACATCACCTGGAAACTTCCTAGTGCTGTCAAAATGAACCAAACTGTAAGGTCAACCCCCTAAGCAAATCTGAGGTAACTGCAACTATTCTTAAGGCAGAGAAGCACTCATTTGAAAAGTACATATAATAATTTAAAATGCTTTACCCCTCAGGAACTACTTTTTCTTGAAATAAGGCTCTGCAGTACCAAGCAGTAAAACCCAAGAGCATTTTGTATGTGGCAGACATTTTGCACAATGCTGTAGTGCTGTTGTGCACGTCCCATGGACCCCACAAACCACAACGTTGGTTCAGCACATTTCTGACCTAAGTATCACTTTGCATCTGTCACTTGCATGGAGCTGGCTGTCATTAACACACTTGTGCTTCAGTGCTTGTGCCTTTCTTGCTTTGCAGCTCCCCATCAAGGAAAGGCAGCTTCCTAGAAAAGATGCACATTTTCCCTCATGGAGGCAGGAAAGGAGACTGCACAGCATTTCAATAAGCTTTCACTTTATAACTAACCAACTCAGCTTCATGACAGTAATATCCATTTTGTTTTCTTCAGCCATCACTCAAAAATTGCAGTGTTTTTCCTTGTGGCCATTTGAGTCAAAGCTTAATATCCACATTTATCTCCACCTCATACACAAAAATCATTTTGGAGCATTTTTTGAAATCCCCTCTAATGAGATATGCTAAAATTTTGCATCATACATTTGAAAGCTGATCATGTACTAATCTATGTTAAAAGTAGTTCTGTTACACAGGTTGAATTATCTACCTATATATTCTGATTTAATTCATCAAGTTAAAAACCGTAAGAATAATTCAGCTAAAGATTCAAGAATTTATTAAATATTCCTTGAAGGGTTACAGCCAGGAACACATAGGCTACATGTACTTTTAATACAAGAAAAATCTCATACCAGCACTTTGTGCCTTAGTAAATAAAATTAAAACCAAAATTTTTTAAAAGTGCAAAAATGTATGCAAACTTAGTTTAAATTGTTTTTATAGATTTTCTGCAAGGAGACAACCTTGTTACAAATACTAAGAATCCTGTTAATTTATAATACTGAATCATTGTTTCTGGAAGACATCTTTCTAATTCTAAAGGCAAATTTAAATGAGAGACAGAGACTAAATCTATAGTTCATTTGAACTCATCTATATTCAGCCTTAGGCAAAAAAAAAGTAAAGATAAAAAACAAAGGTGAAATGATAATTCAGGAAAGGGAAGGAAATCACCTCTCTGCTTTGGTGGTGTGACTCATTGTTTTAATGAGGTCATTTGAGAGACAATGAATTCCAGGCTTCCTATTCAAGTCTTCCAATTAATTCTGGAGACTAATTAGACTCTGTCTCTCACAATTTCTCTTCCTCAAACAGTGCACATGTAGTAGAACTAGTTTTTAAACTAAAATTTAGAGTTTCTAGTCCTTCTGCTTCACTAGAGCATGAAATGAATCCTAATTCAGCTTTCCTTCCCTGTAGCCAAGTAAAAAAATCAAGATTTCCTTAACTGTTTGCCCAAGGCTATTTCTTGGAGTCAGCCTCACTGGTTGGATGTAAAAACTAAAGTCAACCTGGAGAGCCATCCCACAGCTAATTGGGGAAGAAACTAAATAATAACTTAAAAAAAAAAAAAAAAAAAGAGGGACCCCTACCCCATCTTACTGTCAAACAGCTTTCCTTCCACACAGGCTCAACCTGAAGCCAACGGTACAGAAAGAAGAGAACTGACCAGGCAAATATGCTTTGGGAGAACAGGGCCAGAAGCTGCCTTCTATTTGCAAGAACTGGTGAAGCATCTCTGTAGCCTCACTGGATGATGCCATCAACATGCCCTCTCCAGTGAGGCCACAGCACCATCAGCATCCAGAGGATGACAACATGCAGCCGCTTAACTTCTTGGTGAGCACTGTGCAAGGCACTAACTACACACCACAAAGCTTAGCTACGGTAAAGGCACGCAGCCCAACCATTCCCCAATTCAGTAGCACGTAAACAAGCACATCTTATTCTTGTCAAATCACCACTTGCTCTTCCATTCTAATATTGCTATGGGTATTTCTAAGTTGTATTTATGAGTACTTGCAGAAATTAAAACACACAAGCTTAATTCCCTCCAACACTGTAGTACAATATAGGGCAGATCTCAGCAGGCACATAAGTTCTAGTTCACTGAATTCAGTGGTCAAATGGATGAACAAAAATTGTGTCTGTCTGCATTGCTTTTAAATATGCATGTTTCCTAACCTTTTTTCTTTACAAATTGTCCTATTTGATTTCAAGTAATATGGACACATAATACATTTACTGTGACTTAACAATTTACCACCCATCAGCTGCCCTGGCTCGCCCAGACGTAAGGCAGCACTGAAGCTTTAGGACATATCTATAGTGACTATTGCTTCTTATGGGTATCCCACATATTGCTGCCTTGCAATTACATTGAAAAAACAAATAGCAACATTAACTTGAAATAATTCACAACATATTAGGACCAAAATAAATATAGAATCTTTCAAAGGTTTAGGGGTTTTATTCCAGAAATATTGAGCTTTCTATTCATGACTGTATACTAAATACATACATTATCTGAACACATACACAAAACAGTTTTTAGCTTAAAAACCACAGTGCATAGACCACTCTAAAAAGTTGCATCACAAGTCTGTCATTTGCTCCAACTAGGAATTAAACTTGCAGAAACATATAGTTAAGCAAATGCATCTCCACCTTTTTCAGAAGTGTTGAAAGCTTCTGAAATAATCCAAACACTGATATAATTGAGTAGTCATTGACTTAAATCTCTGCCCAAGTTCTCCAGAAAATATGTACAACAATTCAACAGAGTTTGCTTGCAAATTATACAGAAAATTATTAAAAGATCCCAGCAATGCAACTTGCTTTAATGATTCAACTTTATCTCTTTCTCCCATTTTGCACTGTCAAGAATTGTACTAATAAATTGCTCTGGATAGATTTAATCCTGCCTGAATGGGAGAGATCTCTAGCCCATTTGTCTGAAGCTTTGTATATTCCTGTGAGAAAAGTAAATAAACTGCAAATCTAATTTATCCAGTTCTCTTAAAACATTCATTATCTGCAGACCTTGTGTTGCTCAGCTGCATCTTTTGGAGTCAGTAAGCATAAAAATTGCCCACTCATTGGATTTCTCTCCTATAGTAGTTTAAGAGTTTCCTTGTCATTTCTCCTGTCATCAATTTGGCAGTCTCGCTAATGGAAGCCCTAATTCACATGAGCCACAAATATTTCAGTTTTTCTCCAATGCCCAGTCTAAATGAGTGGCCTTGCTTTTACCAGTAGCAGAGATAACAGCAATACAGATTTAGTCTGCCTTCTTGAAAGCATATGTCTTGAAAAAATCTCATTGATTTCACAACCACAGCTGTCTTCCTATCCTAAATAAGAGTCTATTGCCAAGTATCTAAACTTCTGCAGATTATATTTGAATTTCTTTGTTATATTCACTGCTAACACGAGACTCAAAACTCCCTGTGACCTACATTAAGATTCTCCATCAGATGATGATGGAGAACATCAGACAGAACAGAGACAGCAATTTGACAAAGGTCTGACCAGGATTTTCCACAAGTTGACACATGGGACTGAATGAAGAACTGGTTGCTCTGCACACAGATGATGCAGGAAGAGGATGCTGCTTCCTGCTCCTCTTCAACTACAAAAGTTCAGATCTAAAATTTGATTATGGCACCGATTTAGCAGATACCATACCTTTTAAGTTTGTGTACATAATAACTCTTGAGATAAAGTATATTTCCATACAAATTAAAACAGCTATAACTGCTATCTTAGAAAAGCTTTTAATATTTCAGAGCACATTCAACAGTCTAGCTGTATCACCATTAGAAGACAGGTTTCGTAACAACTCCTCATAAGTTACTGTCAGCTATTATCTTTGTCCAAATTATTAGAGACTGAGAACTCCTTCCATCTTTTAAGTGACCTGGATAACTCTGCTTCCTCTGATGAGAAGTCATTCCAGAATACATACAAAAATTCCTTAGTCTTTCCTTAACCTTTAGTCTAAATGGAAAATATTAGGCCAAACTGACTTAAGATATACATCTGCAGGTTTAGAGGGAATTTTTTAATGGATAAGATATTCTGGTTATTAAGCTTTTCACCTGTACTGCTTTTCATGTTGTGAATAGAAGAGACATCAGATTATGTAACTTTCTCCCCAGTTAGGGATTA
Organism: Atrichornis clamosus; assembly: GCA_013400975.1. Taxonomy (NCBI): domain Eukaryota; kingdom Metazoa; phylum Chordata; class Aves; order Passeriformes; family Menuridae; genus Atrichornis; species Atrichornis clamosus. The sequence continues at coordinate 269,874 of WBMZ01014813.1, forward strand.
CTACCTTTTGCAAATGGTATAACTCTTGATGATAAAAACCCCTAGTGTACTTGATTGACTGTATTTGTTTCATCAGGAGAAATTCCATCAGCTCATATCCATTCTCCCCAAATCTAAAAATCCTTTCACAAGCCAATTACCTCAATAGTTTTGAATGGTCTGCAAATATAAAAGGATTGCAGATTTTCTAGATAAAGTGGGGATTCCCATATAGCAAGTTTAAGCCAAAAGAGCTAAAGGGCTTTCCTTAGTCCACACATGGCAGGATAAAAATCACTATTTTTAAGTGGCCTAAGTTAGCAGTCATGCAGTATTACTGGGCTCATCATGCCATAGAAAAAGAAAAGTTGCTGTTGCAAAACAATCCTGGGAAATTACTCATTTTGTCAACTATCCTGACAGAATCACAGAAACAATTAGGTTGGAAAAGGCTTCCAAGACGGAGTCCAAACTAGAACCAAATACCACCATGTCAACTAGACCATGGTACAAAGTAGCTTTCCTTAAACACCTCTAGATATTTAAGGAGGGAAGCCATTCCAATATGTAATCAACATTTTTGTGAAGAATTTCTTCCTAATGTCTAACCTAAACCTCTCCTGGCACAGCTTGAGGCTATGTCCTCTTGTCCTGTCACTAGCTGCTGGGAGACGAGGCTGACTCCCACCTAGTTACAACCTCCTTTCAGGTAGTTGTAGAGAGCGAGTGGATTAAGTATCCTCTCAAAAGATTGTCAAGGAAGATGGATATTCTCCCAGAGAAGCAAGCCGTCTCTATCCCATCCACAGAGGATTGAAGAGACAAGTCACCAGTTCAGTATTAAAATTTCACCTTGATCCAAGTGCCTTGAGGGCAGACGAGGACGTGTGTCCAGAATGTTGTTTCCTGCAAACTGCCATGCCAACTTAATTTACCAGTATGGCACAAATATTTCCTGTAGTTCCACAACTAAGGCAGACTCACTGACATAAGCTCTCTGAAATCTGTCCTTGCATTGTGTCAAGCTTCAGAGCTAAGAAAAATAATTCATTTTATATACTCAATTAAGAAGGAAGAAGAGTAATTATTTGATCTCTGCCTTCTTGCTCTGCCTTCAGATAACAGAGATAAGAGGTCAGTACATGAGTGACTGTTAAACTCTTGGCAACATGTTCCTCCCACCCAGTCATGACTCCAACTTTCTCTCGCTAGCCTGTGAAAAGAGCCATGTCAGGCTCCACATGCCACATCAGTCTTCATACCTATCTTAAAAAGAACCACCAAGGTTCAAGGGCACTTGCTCAAAGAAGGCTGGAGAAGGCTGACAGGGTCATCTGTAGTGTAGCATTACTACAGTGAGACATCTGAAGACTTGGCATTATGGCATTTCCGTACTGGAGATGTGTGTTACCTGCTGTAAACCAAGGCACAACACACAACAAACTACACAAGTGTTACCATGTGAGCCTCTCTGGGTCAATTCCCTGCACTGTCAAAACATTTGTACCAGCAACTATAATAGCAACTCTGGAGAATTTTCCCCATCTACCGTAGGAAACAATAAAAGTGGAAAAGCCTTGAAGAAAATATCTGATGGACTGGGAAGTGCCTGTTCAGCTGCACCAGCAGTTCTTCCTGAAAGTCTGACTATCCTTAAGCCCCGCAGTTTATGTGGCTACAACTGCAGACATTACAGAAGAACCAACCTATATGCAGCCTTGTTTCAAAAACCAAACACCCGGCATCTGAAAGGCATCTGACTACAGCAATCCTGTAAGTCACCTCCTCTATCAAATACTGTACAGCAGCTGCTTCTGAGAAAGCACTGACTCTATAAATGGAACTCAGAAACTGACCCATGACCTAGACTTTAAAAAAAGTAGTTAAAAAATTTTCAATTTTTTTTTTTTTCCCCAGTGAGCCCAAGGGTTTTTTTTACCATATATCCTCTTCCTAGTAAGCACATATTATGAAAAGCAGACTATATTGGCACTGGACACATTAATCATATGTAAATTGAGTAACTAAATCCTGCTAGTACATGTTATCCTACAATTTTATTCAAGTCCATTCACACAAACAATTAGCTGCATATCTGCATAACAGTTCCCAGAATAAATTTTACTGTCATAGATAAAATTACATGATTTCACATTGAAGAGCACAGTCCAACATGCAAATATGTTAACCATCTGATGAGAATTGTGTTTAGTTTTCTCATAACATGGCAACTTTAAGTGTCAGTATAGCCAGTAAGGACATTACAGAAAATAATATTGATACTACAGCTGGAATGACCAGCAGTTCCTTCACATGGTCCAATCAAATTCCTACTGCAGTTAAGTGACAGGCACAAACATTTCCAGGATATAAAGCCCCAAGTCTATCGGCTAGCCACTAATACTCCTCTATTTATTTTATCATAAGTATAAAAATAAAGCTACTTTAGCTTGAACATGGCTATAGTTTGCACAGGAGAATAGCATTTAAGAAAAGTCTTTTACCTCTGTTGGTTTGTAGCAATCTACAAGAGTTTCCTGGAAGTAAAATATGAAAGCGTCAGTACCCATACAGAATAACAGTGAACATTAACAAGTCATGGTATGAAACCTGGCAAGGGAGGGGAGAAAGAACAGGTGCAAGAACCAGGAATCACAGAATGAAGATGTTACTGAAAACCAAGCGTTACAGCAAGTCACCTTTGCTCCCTAGGTGGATCAGAACGATTTGTACCAGGAGAGAAATAACAGCTTCTTCCTCCAGGTAGGAAGTTACAAAATCTCTCTCTCCAAGAAAAACTGAGAAGAGGAGGAGAATTCAAGAACATTTCTCCCAGCAACAGACATGTGCAAGGCAGCTTTCTGTGAGGGCATCAGAGTCTTTGCAATGCAGAAATAGAGACGTTATTTATTCCTAGCGGGCATTCCTAGCAGGGGGCTGCTGCAGCTACTTTAGGCAGAAGCAGCAAAGCTATTTATGAATGCTGAGCAAACTGCCTGGGGCCATGCCCCACGTCCCCGAGGCTGGCCAGTGAGCACTGAGAAAAGGGTGCCAAGAGGCACTAAAATCAGATGTGCTGCGTCTAAGCACCACATTAATCACCTCCCAGAAGCAAGCTGAGGGCAAACCACAACTCTGGAACAGTTTTCCTTATTTTAGTGCATCTGAAAAGATTATAAATGGAGACACTTCATATTGGTTTTATACATTGACATATATATATATATATATATATATGTATATCTACAATGATGCTTCTTCTTTTCTTCTCCCCCTCATTCTTCCATTAACTTTTACCTCACACAGGATTCAAAGAATTAGAGAGCTGGTTTGAACTGTGTCATTTCAGCAGACAGCTTTTGAATTTCCCTACTAATTCCTGTTCCTGACCATCTTACCATTTCCTTGAGCTTTTTGATGGGTTCCAATTTCTAGCTAATATAGACAGAAAAGTAATTGCCAGTAGTCTAAGGACAAGGAAAGACTTCTGGTCTGTATACACATGCATGCTGCTGCTGCTGAAGTGAATCACAGAAACTATATAGTCATCATAACTGACTCTCAGCCATATAGTTTTCCTATGTGACTGTTCTTTATTTTTCTGTTTTCTGTTCTTTATTTTATATACTTATACAAATTAGAATGAGGATAATACGGCTTAGCATATTTCTCTATATTACTGGATTCTTTGAACTTTTATTTACTAGTGTTATCACCTACTTTCCGGAAATGTTTTATCTAAAAGGATTTTAATTACCTTTAAACAGTCCAGTAGATTATGCTAAAATAAGACATTGGAATCTCCCAGTTCAAATTCTACGCTTACAATGGATTCAGCAAACACAAGATATGGATCCAGATGCATTACTTCAGCCACATTCCTATTTAATATTATAACATAATATTACCTGTAATTTGAGAGCTCTCTCCTCTTCATTGGCTGCATCAAGAAGGTCATCAATGTCAATTTCTACATCTGGCATTTCTTCTTCCTGGAAATGAAAACCACCAATTTAGTCCATAGAGCTATCCTTTAACTAACCCCAAAAGCACCCTAGTGATAGCACACAAGCCCATCTTCCTGGAGGCAGACAAGGAAATCAATACAGGATGGTGGCTCGATTCCTTGTTCCCAGGCCAGCAGAAGGCCAAGCCTCAGCCACACACGAGGTGATAGCTCTTAAGCAATCCTTTGCTCAGAACCAGGATGTGTTACTAACTCATGCCCAGTAGGACAAGTCATGCTATTCTCATAGTACTGGGCAAGAGGATGAAGAAGAGTTTAGGGAAGAGGAAGCAGATAATAGCTGCAGCAAGCCACAAAATTGCTTTGAAAGCATTCTTGATTGGATTGCTTACTTTGGTAATACTGTGGAAGACCTCCCTTCCTAAAGTTGGCTTACAAGGATGACATACATGTTCCACCAGAAGAGCTCAGATTTTCAGTACCTGCAGTGAGTCTAAGGCATAGAGTATTTTAGAGAATTTTCTTAAACTTCCTCCACCCACACACTTTTCCTTTCGCATCACCAACACACCACGTGTTGTTCCCTGAGTCAGAGCAGCAGATCACACATTTTGAGGACCTCTGAGCTCTAGAATCCGAATGAGAATTCATCATCCACAGATATCACTACTTACTGAATTTTCAATTATGAAAATATATTCTGCTGTCCATTTTACACATTTTCTCATCAAAATTGTTATGCAGCTCCTCACTGCACATACAAAACTCTGGTCTCAGCCTCTCTCCCACACCAAGTCCAACCCTGACAGTGGCCTCAGTGCCATGGGCACACAGCTCCTCTGTTGCCCCTCCTCCATCTGAGTCACCACATGGGCACTGCAAGACTGTCCTCTCCCACAAGTACACTGCCATCAACCGACTCACTGGCGCAGCATCACTTTGGCACCTCCCGAACAAAAACAGGAACCTGAAACCTCCAAAGGGGAGGGTGGATCTAAAAGTCAGGATGAAGCAACAAGACCACTATCCCAGCAACAGCTGCCTTCTTGTACCCCACCAAGACTTTTCAAGATCCTTTAAAAAAGCACTTTGACAAAAATGTGGTGGTTCCAGCAATTTGCAAAAGTTTCAACAATTGTGAAATAATTTAACAGCTCCAATAGCAACTGCTTCAGGTAACACCAAAATTATTATTCTACTGGATGAAAGACAGTCCAAACATTAGCAAGGAAGATAAGTTAGTTCAAGTCAATCTAACAGTAAGCACCGAAGTGGCAAAAAACTAGCTGTACCAGAATCTCCAGCTAAAATGCCAACTGCTCAACATCTTTTTGAGTTTGAGGAAGTACAGAAGTTGGATAATTAGGGTTCCCCGTTCCCCATCTCTGAAGAACACAAAAGCGCAGTCATGGAGGCAGTGAGACTCGATGAATAAAAATACACAAAGCACACTCTTTGCCCAATTAGCAAACATTTGCTGAGATGAATCGAAGATCCCAGTTACTGCAAGCCAATCTGGCAAGAAGGGAGTTTCTAACCTAATGCAACAGATTCATTAGCAATTTAAACAACAAGGGGAGGAAAAGTCTCCCATAAAGATATTCAGTAAAAGCCATCAGAATTGGAAAGGATGAAGAATAATCCATAACAGTGGTACACTTACTAAGTAGCTTACTGTTCCAACGCTATGCTAATTCACATTTCACATCACGATCCCGAAATTCCCTACATAAGTAGTAAACCTCCTGAACCTTTTATCCAAGCGGCTCATCCTAAATACTGTTAAGTCAGGGTGCCTGGAGTTACTGTTAATACTGTAAACTTATCAAAATACAGATCCATTGAACTGTGTAAATACCAATTGTGCATCTGTCTGCGTCCAGAAGTGCTGTTCAGCACATTGAATATTTTGTTCAGATACGCATTTTGAACTCTTGTCTGTTGGAGCAGCATTCTGGCAAACAGAAACAACATTGAAAAGCTGCAGTGAGGGGAAATTGCCTAGAAGGCATCTAATGCTTTTTTGTGATCACACTTCATTGAAGCTGAGTGGTCCTGAAAGGTTAGTTTTACTCTGAACAGGAGAAATCCTTGCTTCTATCCCTCTTCACTCTTATCGTCTTCAAATCAACTTTCTCCTACATCTTCAAGGTTCACAGTGCCATCAATTCAGAGGGTAGCTGTACCAGCAACTCACTGAAGCATTGGGGTAAGAGGTAACACGGCTCCTGTACAGGACAGAAAATGGTAACAAAAAATAAATTAGAAAGATTTCCAAAATGAGGAACTATAGTTGTGTCTGACACAATGGCATTCAATTAAGTTAGATTTTCTGTAAAAGATCATGTTTATCTTCTTCACAGCAGATTTGAACTCTGATACACAACAAAAATGGAAGGAGAAGCCCAAAAATAAAACCTGTTGCTCTTATTTTTGGCTGAATGAACAAACAATCAAAGCATCTTTTCTCCATCTGAACTACTCTGCCTGCACAATCAAGAGTTTTATGTTAGGCATGAAAAGCATGCCCTTAAGTCGGGAGCCTCACCACTCCACAAGAGATGTAATGACAGAGGGAAGAAAGACAAAATTATGTCTTCTGTTTGACAGATTCCATTGCCAAGATTAGTCTGGTTGCTCCTATTACAATTAAACAGCTAGATACAGATTGGGCTGAGGCAAGCCTGAAAGGGTCTGTGAATAGCCAAAGGATGATAGTCTGAGGGTCTTGTTAGTATCACGAGGCTGTGGAAAAAACCAAAGCACTGCCACCAGTTCTGCTGCAGTGAGAGGGAGACAAGGTGATGCAAATAGCAGATGATGGAGGGGGCACAAAACCACAAGCAGCATGCTGACAGGGAGCAGCCTCCAAAAAGGCTAAAATAGAAGAGGTATGGGGGTTTGGGGTACAAATATCTATCAATTGAAACACTTGTGGGAGGGGAGAATGGACACTCTCCATTTAAGCACCGTCTCCAGTCTGCATTAACAATCTAGGCAGATTTCTGCCTAATTATTCAAAAGACAGAATATATGAAAGATAACTTCCATGATATTTAATGTAACTTAAATTCAACCTTGCATTGAAAGACAGCCACATGACTCTCTAGGTTGCATGAAATCTTTACAGGCTACTGGCAAAGGCCTTGGGCACAGACATGCATTAAGTAGTAAATAGCTGTAGCAGTTTATGACATTACCACCTCTCCGGCTGGCAGAGGTTACCACAGCCAGGTTACCAGTGGTGAATGGAACAAACAGGTGAACATCCATTAGTGACACCAGAGAAAGGCCTTCGAAACCAGCTCCCACAGCAGTTTATGCCAAAGAGCTGCATTTTGCAGGGGCATCTTGAAGAACACTTGCACACTCCAGTCTGCTGACCCTGAGGACAGCACCTCCAGTACAGCAAAAGCAGGTCTGACATAATTCCAAGTATCTACTAATTAAACATTTATCCGAGGCTTTAAAATTTAAAGGGCAATAGTTGCCCTATGGATAACTTCCCACTATAAATACAATGCTCAAATTAGCCTATTATCCCACATCCTCACTGCCATTCACTGTGCATCATCTCATTTGCAGTGCTGGGAAATAAATAAATAGACTTGCTTGGTTTTTACTTCAGATTTTAAATTTGGGAAAGAAAGGAGAAGTTAAATGCAGCATGAAAAGTTAAAGCCATCATTTGTATATTGAGTTTGGAAGCAACAGAAAAGGACAGCAAGAGAAAAATGAAGGAAAAGGAAGGAAAGATGACCATAAAATTCAGATGTATGAAAGCTTCAGATTGTATGAATCAGGGATTTCTCTCAAACTCCTGGAAGATGGCCAGTAAGGGATCAAAACCAAGCTAGAAAATAAGACCAGTTTTTCTAGAAGTATCCATTTAATATATGAAAATACTTATTTTAGAACAGACACCTATTGGACATCTAATACAGTTAGCTCTAAACAACTTCATCTGCAAACATGGGTGGCACTGCAAGACACTGGTGCAGGTCTCAGGATGATAAATAAAAGCACCATGAATTACCAGGACCAGAAGTCATTGGCTGCATATGTAACCTAACCTGGTGGGATTATGAATGGATTGCACATAGTCCAGGTATTTGAATATGACCAAATAGTAATTTGTGCTTCTTGTTTAAAAGCATCAAAAAATGAGAGACTTATGCATCAGGGCAAAAGTAGATAAAAGTGAGAACAAAAAAAGAATAGTTTAAGTGATGAAAAATTATTAATCCAGAATGAAAGAAACCTTTTTTTTTTTCACTTAAAGCAAATCCTAGTTAATTGCAGAGTCAAAATACACAGCTAAAATAAATCTATTTGCAAGACAAAAAGACTGCTCCGTCTATTGATTGGTATGAGGAAGAGAAGGTGAGGAAAGGATGTTGAAGACAGCAAGAAGGTACTCAAAAGTGCTAGGGTTTATGAAACTTGCAGTAGGAACAAAAATCCTCAGTGGTACAACCCAATTACTAAGTGACAGCATGTTTTCTCCAATCCTAAAATATTAACAGCAGTAATGCCATAGCAGACATGATGAGCTAATGTTAGACATGAAAAAAAAATTATCTCTCATTTCTTTGCTCCAGGTGAAGCAGTTCATGCAACAGCGAATTTAGTTTGTACAGCTGATAATTAGTGAACACATTTAGGATACTGCTCCCAGTATGATACAATCTTTAGCATGCAGTTATGTATTATTTTGTCCCCCATCAGGCACTTATCTCATTAGCAACCAGTCACTGAATGTGAAATCTCAAAGACAACACAGAGCATGAAGCCCTACACTCCTGAGCACATGCCATCCAGTCTTGGCTCCAACTAAGAGTTAGAAAAACCCACGTTATACCCAATCTGTTCTAATCAGAGCAGCAGCCTCTTCCATCAACAGCAAGTCTACCTACCTCCATCAATCTTGTTTATTGAATAAAAGTGCAGAGACATTCAAGGCAAAGCTATCAGATTTGTCCACTCATTTTGAGTCAATGGTTCTACTGTTTCTAATAATCATAATTTATCTGTGTCAGTGTGGCTGTTTAACAGAAACTCTCTTCTGTGCTGAGCCTGTCTCCAAGTCTGACATGTGGATCCAGTCAAATACACAAAAGAGGAAGAACTCTAAGTGCACACCTGTCAACAGAATGGTTTATGCAAGCTGCCCAATACTTCACTGGTGTCCCAAATGCATCTATATCTATATAACATGATATGAAGAGCTGGATAAAAGCTCGGTGTTTTACCTATATGGTCTAGATCTGACATACCCTCACCCCAGAGCTAGCAGTCCAGAGCCTTGTGCACACACCACTAGAGGGAGGTAACACTTTGCAAACACAGCAAAGGCCCCTGAAGTTGCTGGTAAAGCGTAGAAACGTCTTCTGAGCTCTATATTCAGCTCTTGGTCTGGAGAAGAACAGTCTAACTTTTGTCCTCAAGTGCACATTGCCCTCTGCTCCTGTTTTTAAAAATGTAGTCCTCAACTTTTACTCTAACAGCTTGATTCCTGTAAAATCCTGCCACCTCTGCTCTTATCTTTTCAGGTATTTGCTTCTACATCCATCCTTTGTACCCTTTCTCTGCAACTGAGGGCCAGAGAAAGGACTGCTGGAAGCAAAAAAAGGAGCAACTCAGCTCTCAGGCACTGAGACGAGGGCTCCCTGCCAAGATGAACTGCAAGAGCCCAGCCCCTTCTAGTTCCCCACTGAGCAAGCTTGTTCACATATGACAATCTTTGACCTTATTGCCAAACTTTAACTAGTTCAGGCACATGACAAGCACAAGTGAAAGAGGAGGGGAGGTGCTTGATCAAACTGAGAACACTTTCATAAACTGGCCACAGGCATCTCTGACACACAGCAAATCTGGTCCCTCCTAAATTTTCAAGATCAGACACACCAGAGTTTCAACTCAGCTGTTGAAAGTCCTCAAGCAATATAGAAAACCACTTTTTTTAATGTCCTGATTTTAGTCTCAACATCCAAAGTAACTGAAGCCTTACCTAAAAATCTTTCCAAGATACTCCAGCTGAGGCAGGCACATACTGTGAACCTCCTCAGCAAAGATTATTTCAATTTGGACAAGTTTAACATTGAAAATGTGTGTTTGGCAATGGTTAAATCAAGAGTAATGCCAAGAACAATGCTTATGGGGCTCTGCATGGAGGACTACACACCTTGCTGTGAAGCAGAGGGGGACCTTACCTAGGAATTGTCAAAGCCTAGCAATATAGAGAATGAAAAAAAGCTGCAGAAAAAGTGAGAAACACACACAATGGTAGTGTCTGCACAGGTAGGCACAGCTGAACCACAGCTTGCTCAGCCAGTGTGCACAAACTGAATGGTCCAGAAAACATAGCTGCATTAGGGCAGCTTTCAGACCAAGAGAACAAACCTTGTTGGCAGAGCATTTACATTCAAGTGTCATAATTTATAAACACAGCAATTAGACTTCCAGACCAAAGCTTACCCACATCCACCTGGCTCAGAGAAGGAAGAAACAGCTAAAGTCTGTCTGCATCTGCCAATTTACCCTTGGTTAATAGAAAAGTGGGCACATAGCCCCAAGCTTATATGAGGAAGTACACATCACATTACAAGGAAATCTCAACAACAAAATCTGTTAGAGATTCATGTCTGAATCCAGGGAACAGGGAGCTCTCTCAGGCTCCAAGGTCTGAAGTATAACCTAACAGCACTCTGGATCCAGGTCAGTATGCAACTTAGGTGTGTTGCTCCCAGACAGAGACACACTATAAGAAAAAGCACAGGATTACATGTTAAAAGGATACCACCATTCTCCTTGGACAACTGGAAAAGCATGCCCATTCCACAGCCTAGCCAGACTTCCCTGAAACAGAATGGTTAGGAATTCTTGGCCTCCTCCATACCCGTCTCCATCTCCCTTATCTTCTCTTATCATACTAGTGGCAGATCAGTTTGAGCAGTATGTCCCTTACAGGCAAAAGAGACACAAAGTTTTGATTTAATCAGTCTACATAATGACAAATTTAGAGATTTAGAGTCACACAACAGGGACATGCTCCCTCTATGAGCTATACTACCTGAAAACATAACCTGTCAATCAGTACTCTTGAAAGCTGTCTACAAAGAGTAAGTCATGAGGGTCACAGGTTTGTGGGTTTTGATTTTGGGTGGTGGGAAGGAGGAAGAAATTCGGAACAGAATACCAAGCAGGACAATCCCTGTATAAGGCTATCACCCTAGGCAAACTAGAACACTAATCCTGTGTGGTAACATTATTTACTAATAGCCAAGTACAGATCAAACTTCCTTACTTAAAAATGATTATAAATAAAAAAACATGGTGCAAAACAAATATAAAAACTTCTGGGAATCACTTAAGTATAAGGGCACCTTAATGTCCATGTATGTGCCAGCAGTTAGGTACCGCTGCAGCTTCAGAACTGAAGTGGAAGTGAAGAATATACACTAACAAGGCAATGGCCATACACTACACATAGAACACGTAAAATTCTAGCTGTCAGCCTCATTAAAGCAATTAACAACAACTGATATTTTTAGTAATCAGAGGAGGATCACTCACTCAATCCAAGTTCTTCCATCTCATTACCCAAGCTGGCTCTCTCTCTTCCCTCAGCCACTGTAAACCACCGTTGTTTGTCTCAAGTTGGCACTGCCACAGAACAACCTCTCCTCTTGGCTCTCAAGTGACAGTAGAGGAGATGAAACAGATGCTATTACAACTACAAGTTCCATGCAAAGAGTCAGCCCCTCTAAAGCAGTAAATGTACCCCAAAGTTTTTATTGCAAAATAGCATGCAAGTACACAAAAATGGCAACAGCAGAACCCTGGCACTTAGGTGATACAAAAAGACACGACACTCTCGTGCCCTTATTTCAGGTGGGGTCCCTCTATCAGCAAGGAGGGATTAGGGTTTTGGGCAGAGATAAGACCATCAAACCCTCAACGCCATTCCAGTGAAAGCTCCCTTTACGGGCAAGCCTTTGTGAAAGAGGATAGGAAAAGGACATTCACATCCAGAGCACAGGTCCTACCACCCAGCTTCCCTGAGTATCTTCACCCTCCCCCAGAACACAAGCCTGTCTGCATTGACATCCAACACAGAGGCAGCTGCTGTCTTTGCAGATACCACTGCAGTTTTGCCTTCCCTTCAATTAGAAGGCTGGAGGGCAGAAAAATTATGGCAACATACCATGATTTCCTCTGGACAAACTCCTTATAGCTAGAGGCACTAAATTTAAGTCAGCTGTTAGGTCCTACATCACAACATGGTTAGCATGACATTTTACCATGTATAAGGGATAAAGGCAAAATCAGACAGCCAACTGTGTCAAAAAGTCAGCTGAAAGAAGGAAAAGGGAAGGTTAAATTAAAGCACAGTGAGACAGGTACAAGTACTGCCAAAACCCTTACAGAAGTGAAGTTATTCAGGGAAAGAGAGGCAGGGCCAGTTTCAGAGAACTACTCAATTTACAAAGCAACTGTGGGTTTTCTGAATTAGAGCAATGGCAAATCTGGACCACTCCCCTGCTACTACATTCCGCTGCACCACAGACCGATGCTACACATCACACCTAAACTGCCTTAGTGCCACACAGTCATGCCAACACAAAGATTCAAATAAAACATGGTACCACTTCACAAACAACAAAGAGAAAACAGCTGAAAAGATATGGATATATCAACTAGAAGCTAGAGCTTTATAATGTTAACCATTAAAATTCATTGTATATTTCTGCAACAATGTCAGAACTGCTGTCAGAATTGCCTTTGTGTTCATATAGACCGTATGAGAATGCAATGGTGACCTCAAATACTCTAGAAGTCTCTCTGCAGGAGAAACCTTGGTTCCTCTCCTTCCACAGTTCTCCATTCTGCTTGCTAGCAGGGCCAGAAAGCTGTTATTGAAAGAATAATGTGTTAGGAGAGCTAAACTAAGTTTTATTGCACTCCAAACTCTGCCAGCTCAGTTGAAGCTGGACTTGCCTAGTAGACACACTGCCTACTGCTGGTCACCAACACACCCATCAAGTTTTGTTGCTGGAAGGAAGACTTTATGTGCTGTTTCAGAAGACCATGCCTTTTTATTTAGGTGCCTGGGCTGGCTGCCACATTTCACTGGCTGCATTCTCCCATCAGCAGCAGGGAGGTAACTCATACAGAGTTGGATGCAGCCTGCAACTCCATAAACAGCATTTGAAGCTTGTGCAGGTGCCTTGGCCAAGAAAGATAAATAACAGATCCTTTTACTTTTCTTTTCTCCACTTCTGTTCAAGAATTTTTCCCTCTCAGTTTTTAATCATTATTATATGGAAGATAAGGAAGGAATTTGCAAAGAACCAACAGGAGTAATTTTTCCTATAATTAACTGCTAAATGGAATTTTGTAAAGGTAAAACAAATGCATTTCTTATGGAGTTTTTTTATCAAATCAGTTTCTTGGTATCCTGTGTTTTAACAAGTTTTCAAAAGAGCCTATTATGTAGATGACTGAAAATACTAATCCTGGGCCCTGGATTTGCTATTTTTAGTTTGGTATTTATCTGTTGCTTGAATGGGTGACTGAAACACTAGTCAGGGGTCACACACTTGCAGTGCCAGCTCTGGTCTGTCCATACACAGTAGTTCTTGTATGAGCAGCTGTTTAGGAAGCACTTGCTCAGAACCCCTGCCATAAAGCATCCAACAGTGAGCAACCAAAATAGGCTCTGACTTGGAACAAAACAGCTTCTAGGGATCCCTAGCTGGCCAAAAAACACAGTTTGGCAAGTCTTGCTTGGTTCACGGCCCCATCATTCATTTAAATATTTTTATCGATTTATTTAGGAAATGGAAATTGACAGTCGGATACAACTTGTTATTTACTCTTATTTTACCACATGGGTATTTGATAACTTCAGCAAAAATTGCAACAGCACTTAAAAATCATATGGCTTTGACTATGAAAGTGATGCAACTGCCCAGAACAACAGAAACATGGCCACTCCTCTTTAACACGCAGAATACCTCTTTGTGCTTTCCTCTCCTGGCCAGAAAATTCTTGCCTAGCATCCAAGGAAGAGTTATCATGGTGCCAATGCAGATGGCACCCATTAAGTTTAAAAAAGCCATCTTTCCACAACTTTTTCTGCAGACAAAATAGACCAAGCCCATAAGAAAGAAACAAAGAAAACTCCATTTTGTCACCACTTCACAATTTAATAAATGTCTCATCTGAAAATTTTGTTTCACTGGAAGACAGAGAAAAGTGTATGCTGGAAGGTGAAGCTGAGCCTATAAATTCAGACTATATTCTCTGCCAATGTTATGTTGTATGAATTCCTTTCAAAATAGGGATTTTCAATGGAATCATTCCGATCTCTTTCTTGCATTGAAGTGTTGTCTTTCCAGCTGGTTTGTTAACAGGGCTTTCCATCATGCAGCATCACCCTTCCTTCACACTTGCAAAAGCACCATTTCACTACCAGACATATGTGCTCACAGATTCTATGTCATGTCATCTTGTTTTAGTTAATATCTAATTGTCAGCAAGTTTTAGCCCACTCACTTTCTTCCAAAATCCTTTAAATTCTTTTCAAACATGCTACATTTGGACATAAGTCTTAGTTATCATTTTAGGATACCTCCATTCAAAAGCTCGCGAAAGTCTGTCAAAAACGCCTTGCCATTCATCATTAGGTTTCAAGCATGCACATTCACACTTTCCTGTCTCCGAAAAATGGGTTGTAAGGAGGCACTCTATTTCCACATCAAGAGCACAGCCTTGCCACCAGAGCACAAATGCGTGAGAAGAATTCACTGCAAATAAGTACAAAGCCCAAGTAAAACAACAGCTTCACGGCAAACCCTTCTGACTCCCAACTCCTCCCACATTCTTCTACCCATTTGACTACGAAGCCCCCTATGTCCCTATGGGGACCTATCCCAAGAGAACCTTTGCCCACTGCCAAAGAATTGCACTCTGAACAGCCAGCAAACCTTATAAATTGTGTTGTCATCTTGAAAATGCAAACTGAGCAAGTGTCCCTTGGCAGAGCCTGCAGATGATCTGCAGCAACTGTTTTAAGAACAGATACCAGCCTAGCTGCCTTCCAAGGTAGCCTGTAGCACCAGGAACTCCCATTTCAGTTCCCTTGACCCCTAAACAATACACTTTTTCAACCGAATTCTCACTTTGCTGTGGTCAGCCGAAGATTTGTTCTCTTCTCCTGCTTCAAGATTTATCTTTCTTAAGCAGATGTCAAATATACATGAGAATATTTTCCTCCATTTTTCAAAGAGACACAAACATGCAAAGTCAGGACTTGTCAGTGATCTCTAATCATATGCATTGTTGGAAACTGTCACAGGCTGAAGAAAAAAGTTTGTTTTTCTTCCCAGTGGCATTCCAAAAGAAATAAGTTATGGATCACATGAATTTTTTTTTAAGAAATAAAAGCTTTGTAGTCCATAACCACAGTCTGAGAAGTCATTTAAGGCATACAGACAGAGAAAAGTATGATGTAGGGCAAGATATTTGTTGTTTTGGCTTTGTATAAAAGAAAAAAAACTGTGGTAATTCCTGAAGCTTATAATTTACTTACAGCTTTACTTTTCAAATGCTAAAACAGCCTATCATCTTCCACAACATATTATCTTGCCAGCAGCAAACATGTGGCAGACCTTTTCACATTGCCTAACGAAAACTTGTGGTGGGATACATGATCATGACAGTGTTAGCAAGCCCAAAACAGAACGGGGCCAAAGCGCTGAGGTGTTCCTCTGCTCCTCAGATATACAAACAGAAAATATTTGCTGGCACAACCATAAAAACTCCAGATGCTCACACAACAGCTACCAGCCCTCACAAATCACGGTAGAAGAAAGATGATGCAGGCAAACAGAGCAAGTCCAGGACTGATGAGGGCCCTTAAAGAAGGTGAACTTGCAGACTGGCAATAGCAAAAACAGAGAAATTGCAATTGGGCTGTGAAAAGAAAGAACTCCAACAGGCTGCTGAAGGATGAACACTTATTTCCTTCCCCCTTCTCAGCAGTACGACTCCCATGTAATGTGCTAAAGAAAACAACTGCTTAAACTGTTTCCTATGACTGAACTACAGCTCCAGGAAAACACTACTTCTTTAAAGCTGTATCTAGCCTAGCCCTTCATTACCAGAGCTGGAGCCCTGGCAGAGGGGCTATAATCTTCACGTTATCAAGTTAACAAAACAGTGATAGATTACTCTTAAATACCTTAATTAACACGTAGGGAAAAAAAAAAAAAAAGAAAAAATGTGGGGAGGAGAAAGATTTTAAGAGGAATGTAACTTTCTCAAGTGTCCTTTAAATGCCAGAAGGCGCCACCTTCAATTATCAGGAATACCAAAGATTCCCAGAAAGAAGAGAACTCACATATATACTCAAGATCTCATTTTTTTTAAGTTTCCTGGTTCTGTAGGACAGAGCACACACCAAGGGTACTGGGGATCCTCTGCAACTCCTGCAAGTCCCGAACACAATCAAATAGATGCTTCTGGTTAGCACTGAGTTTCCAGCGGGTGTGCTATCAGAGGCTTTGTCTGCAGCCAACTAGACACTAGCTTTTCAGACAGAACCCAAATGAGTACAGCAGTCTTTCAGTTTTCTCCTGAAGTTGTTTCCATACTATGCAAAGCATTTCCAGCAGCTTAGTGTATTAAAAATAGAGCCAAACAGTAGCTTCATTGAGACTGATGTTCCACTGAATTGCAATACTATTTCATATTACACCATCCAACAGCACACTATATACACAGTGCACACCTATATATATACACTAACCCCTCAGGCTCATGTTAACAGACCACAAATATGCACCTACATCCACATATGCATGAACAGTTACCCGTTCTTACAGAAAATTACCAGAAGAAAAAGAATGTACACAAATTTCTGCAATGAAAGTGTGGGTAGCAATGCCTTGAAGAAGCATGGCTTGCCATAGCACAGCAGAGCATATTAACAAGCCATCTGTTCATTATAACAAGCTCAGCAGGATTCAGCTTCTAGATGCAGAGATGCTACCTACAGCATGTCCCTTGATCAAGCAGACAGTAGTTGGATATTGCCAAAGCCTTGCCACATCCCTTTCAGAAAGCATGTTACACATCTCTGCCACCAGCAGAGTCTGGATTTTATAACAGTTTTCCCAGGGGGCTGTGCCTTTGAGCAGAATTAGTCACACTAACAAGCAGCCCACAGTCAGGTTCCTCCAGCCAGAGATAGCAGACAGAACCAATGCTATTTGCTTAAAGCTCTCAACTTCTGCTCTCACCTTGGAGAAAGACGCATTGTATCTCCAGGAACACAAACGCTGTAGAACATGAAATCTGTTCTCAGAAGAGTTACTAGCTCTCAAAAAAGAGACAAGAACGATATTTCTCTCTAGTTTAATGCAAGCAAGATGATTGGTCTTTCAGTCTCTCTCTCCACCACCATTGCTGTGTTTCTCCCTTCAAACAGAAAAATTATGAAACAGCTGTTGCTCTTGCCAGCTTTGTGAGAGGCAAAGAACAGCAGTCAGAAGAAGCAACAGGGTAACAAGACTGTAATATACCCCAGGTCCCAGCTGTTGACAAGGGGTTAACAGAAGACAGAGGGCAAGGAGACAAACAGAGACTCCAACATAGAGTCAAACAACTCCTTCCACACCACTTATCTGATGTTCTTTGGCACAATACCCAGCGACTGCAGCAAGGGAAAGGACAAAACTCTTCAAGTCAAATGTACAACATCAATCAATTTAGTATCTTGATACTGTTCACAGGCAAGTTGTTTAATTAATACACTGTGCAGCCAGTATTTTGGCTTAGTTGTTACTCTGCCATGTGGCAAACTAGACAAAGCAGATGGTCAATAAGCTCTGTTAAACTGTCAGGGCCAGCTATCATGAAGCGACACAAAACAGCTCTCTGCTAGTTCCAAAATTTTTAAGCTAAATCTCAGCAAGCTCAGCTCAGTTTCTCCACCTAGAAAAGCTGGCATCAAAAGAATCAAGGTTAAACTAGTAACTTCCCCAAGGCTCCAGTTCTGAAGTTCAGAGCATGCTAGACACCATGGTAAGAGATGTTCAAGTATATTAAAAGGTGCAAAAATGTGAAAATAGCCAGTTATCATCTCCTCTACACCAAGAAACCATTAACTTGTGGTTTGCATCTCAAAAAAAAAAGAAAAAAATTTTAAATGTGTAGCAAGTAAATCAGGAGAGCTTGGATTGAAATTGAATATTAACTCCTCAGCCCTTGAATTCCAAACAGGAAAACCAGCACAGCATAAGTCTTATTAAAAGAAGCACTTAACAAGTCAAATTTCAAAATACATTCTTCTCGTCACTAAAAATGTTGTTGTTACACAAACTCTGAAACAATCTCAGACACTTCACCTCACATGTACCTCCAGATAGTACTTTGATCCTCACAACAAAGACAGATGCTCCAAACAAATAACCAAGCAGAGTTGAAGTCTGGTTCAGCAAAGAGCACAAGCTTTGCCACATTAGAGGAGAAGGTTTCTGGTAGGGTGCACAGCTACATCTTGTTTTGTTCTGCTAAAATCCACTTCTTTGTACTACAGTAGCCTCTTTGCCTACTCATCATGAAGGGGCCTTATTCTGAGGCATCTCCAGAGACAAGTGCTTTAAGATTTTTACAAGATGCCATCATGTTTTGCTCAGAGGGCCACAAGGAACCCAGGTTATGAGTATGTGTACTGCTCCCTGGCTATATAATGGCTAAAACCAACACATTTTCTGCTTTAGGACTACATCGAGCCAAAGTAGCTAAAATTTGCTTAGGATTAAAAAGTTTTGAGCCCAGTTCTCTGTAAATCCCCATGAGGAGAGGTTAAAAGCTTAAACATGTCTTCCAGGCCCCAGAACACATTAAAGATCATCAGAAAAATTCTGTAGTTGGAAGTTGAAATGCAGTTTTTACCTAACAGACAAACTGGGAACTTTACTAGACAGTCTTGAGATGGTGTCCAGTGAGCTGGTTCCCTGTCTCTGCAAGCTCATAAAAGGGAAGTTTAAGTGTCCTTCTAGAAAATCACCTTTCTGTTCACAAGCAAAACATTATTAGTTAAGTGTTCTGCCATCCAGAATCTTTTCAGGGTCCAAAATGGCCCTCATCTTTAGTACCCTACTTTGAAGCCAGCCATCTCAGATGGGAGTGTTAGAATCCCAACAGTTTTTGGATGTATCGAACATCATCTTGCTTGGGTGCACTGCAGCCACCATCACTAGATACCTCAACACCACATTCTCCGGGCAGTACTATACTGTATTTGTGTTTGCAGCTAAGTGCCTATCACAGTAGGGCTCTAATAATGATGCCTTGGTCTTGCAAAAAGTACAGTAACAGCTGCCAAAGCCTTTTTAATGAGTTTGTTGACATCATTCAGAAGCTGCTGGCAAAAGCAATAAAGGAGTCAAGAGACAGATCAACTCTGTTTTTCTAAATTATCTCATGACTTGTGTAAAATGGGCTCAGAATTTCTAGATTTTGAACTCAGCCAATACAATGTATTTACAGCAAGGAGCCAGAACAGCTTGAGCAAGCCATCAGGTGAGACTGTAACATGTGTTTCCTCCTTCTGGACAACACTGGCTAGTTTCTATTCTCTGGCAGACTCTCAAGGAACCATTCAAAGAATTTACCTGAATTCACACTTCAGCTGCTCATTCCTGTGAGTCTTGCTTTCCTTTCACTATCTTGCTTCTTGGAAACACTTGGAGGTTAGCCTTCTCCTTTTTTTACCTTCCCTGCTATCAAATACACACATTAATCACATGACAACTAAAATTCATACACATTAAGCCATTTAATACGTAAAGAGTCATATCTAACTGAGGAGCAAACATCTTCCAGAATGAAAACTTCATCTGAAAAAAAATCACTTGTGTTGGGCAATATTTTGAAGCAAAGCTACAAAAATGTTTTTTGGTTTTGGTTTTTTACCAAGTCCCAGGACTCACAAGCTGGGAGTTCTCTCACCTCGCTTTCTATGTCTACCATACAAATAGTATCATGCTCCATTCCTGGGTGTATTCAAAGCCAGGTTGGATAGTGCTTTGAGCAACCTGGTCTAGTGGAAGATGTCCCTGCCTTTGACAGGGGGGTTGGAACTAGATGATCTTTAAGGTCCCTTCCAACCCAAACCATTCAACGATTCAGTGATTGAGCAACCATCCATCTACAGTAAGCAACACGAGACTATTAAAGGAGTATCAAGGCACCAAAGCATAGAGGTCTGCCTCCCAGCAGATGAATCTTCCTAATGGTATCTCTCATATAACTACATGGAAGACATACATTCTTCTGTTACAGGAGTAGCTGAAGTCCACTGCTGCTGTTTTTGATCCTGAAGTCAACATACATCATTATCCTAGTCCAGGAAAGCTGGAGACAATGGTCTTGGACCTTGATAAAATTAATCAGAGTATCGTGATAAAGGTTCGGTCAGGACATGAGAGTCAGGACAGACTGTCTTAAAGACTAGCTGATTGTGTTGCTCATAATGCTTCACCAAAAGACACGTGTTATAAATCACAATTAATGTAATTTTTCCATCTGTTACACTGTATTTAAAGACTAATTATTTTACTAATACATCAAAAGTTCTAAAGATAGACACTACCAGCTGGTTACCTTGACCACCCAACAAATCTTAATTTCAGTGGCCAAAACAAAACCAAGAAACCACAACCACCACCCTAACCTTCTTCAGGTCAAACATTTAACTTGGATAGATTTTAATTCATTTACTCGATATAGTGCAGTAGTCTTTTCTGTAGAAAATTATTTTCTACTTCCAGATACCAAGAAAAGGAAGTAATACAATCCAAGCATCCTTTCTGCTTCAGTTCTTAAACATAGTTCAGCTTTTTCTCACCAGTACATCTTAGACAAAGAGCTGACTATTTTGCACTCTTCTCACATTACTCCACCTTTGAAATAAAAGATAGGATTGGACATGCAGGAGAAGAAAATTTCAAGCAGTTAAACACTGCAACTTAAAAATCAAACAGTAGGTGTAAAGGACAAAAGTGTTCTCACTGACACCGTACTCAGCATACTCTGAAATCCAGAGTTTTGCGTGGCAGTGAAGTGCGTATAAGAAACATTACCCTATAGGGCACAGCTAAGGAACTAATTCCAAAGAATCCAAAATAAAGCCCTTCAGTGGAGCTCCTTCTCATACGACCCATGCCTACAACACACCTGCATATAAACCAAATACTGCAGCAGCCTATTTCCATACTAGGGACAAAAGGACAGCCATAAGTAATCATACACTTTCTGCAAACATTAAGTCTGACCTTACAGTAATGGTCAAACAACTGATGCCTTCTAAAGGAATCCAGAAGCACTCCTGTGCATCTTTACAGCACCAGTTGTGTGCTAGTCTATGTTTAATACAGAATAGCCAGTTCAAAGTATAATACTGTGTTAAACAAACAATAAAGTTATTTTTAACTGGCTACATTTCTTACAAATATACAAAGTCTTAAGGTTTGAAGTTCTTGCAGACATCAGCCTGGACACAAATATGTTAATGAGGAAGACTCCTATAATCTTTGCTCCTCCAGATTCTCACAGGCTTTTCTATCTCCACCTACAGATTTTCTCAATGTGAGATATTTCAGGAGCACCACAAATGATAATCAAGTCTTCAAACATGAAACTGCATGAACATGCACACAGAATCAGGTGGAAGGAAGGTAATAAGATCAAAGTCAGGCACTCCCTTTCCCTCCCTGGGAAAAAAAGATAAGAGAGGAAGCTCCATGCTGCTCCTGTCTCATGTTTCTGTTGTTTACCACTTAAAAAGATTTCAGTTGTCAAAGTAGTTTTCAGCATAAACTACATCCAATGCATTCCAAAATAGTTGACTTCCACAAGACTTCTTGTAGACTAAACAAGTGTTCACCTAGCTCCCAACATACCATCCAGGATCATGGGAGTTTGGGGAAGTGGGTGTTGTATTTTGAGGTGGGTAATTTTGTTCTTTTGTTTGCAGTTCGGTTGTTTGGTTTTTTTGCACTGTTGCACACAAAAGAACAATGAAATTGCACATCAACAAAGCAGATTTGGGGGACAACTTGAAAATGTTTCACATCAGAGTGTGACTTGCTGCTAGCAGATAATTTTCTTTAATAAAAACATACATTTTAAAGTGAATACTGTCTTCCATAAGCCAAAAAAAAAAAGATATATAAAATGATAGCACTGCAATCTGTTATGAATAGCAGATTTATGTCTGGTCTGTCAGAGACCAACACAGGAGCTACTCAGAAGAAAGCTGCATATCACGTTAGTGGTTGAATTCTCACGTCTGTTCTTACACAGAGCAGAAACAATGACATGGATTGGGAAACACCAGTGCTAAGGAAGTGTAGGATTCCTGTAATTCATGTCTTGATTCTCAGGTGCCCAAATAAGGCCTTCTCTTTATCAATATATAGGAAGCTATAACAACTTACCTATGTGGATTCACTACCATCTAATAAAGGATGAAGTTCTTCCCTTCAGTGAAGGTACTCAGAGGATGTGTAAGCTTTGTGAAAATAGGCAGCTAAATTCTACAGTTATCATCATATTATGATATCATTCTCTCTCTGGCCAATTTCAAGCTAGGGTGATAAGAGTTAGCATGTCAGAAGATACACACACAGACAAATTTTTCTGCCAATGACTTTTCTTCTAATGACTTTTAGCTTGTCATTTCAGCTTAACAATGGAAATAAATAAACTTAATGCCTTTAAAATGCAGCCAACCCTGAACTAGCTACAATCCACACTGATACTGGCCAGAGAAACAGCTTTCAGGATTTGTATTTGAATGAGTTCAACAAGCTGTCCTGAGCTTGGGAAAAGTGTTTATGCCCATTAAATTAAAAAAAAGTATTCCTGCTCAGCTTTTAAGTACCTTGCAGCACCAGTTCAGAAGACTTTCTACAGTGGAAGAGGACCTTTTTAAAACTGGTAGTGATAAATCACTGTTCAGGTAGTTCCAAACCCTCTTTTTTTCCCCCCATATCAAAAGCCTGAGCTCTAGAGAACTCCCCAGGCATAGTTATGGTTGCATGCAATTGCTTATTGTCCAACCTACATTACGAGTTTTCTTTAAAACTCTTTTGAGACATTCTAAAACATGTTAGCATACCACATTAGCCACAAGCTGCAAGGGATGCACATTTCTTTAATATTTTCTCTTATCAATGAACAAGGAAACAAAACAAATAAAGAGTAAGCATAATCAAAGTGACAGGTGGATTCTGAAAATCACTTCAGGCAACAGCTAATAATAGAATACCCAGTTTCAAATTAAAAGTTTGGACAAATAGACTGACACCCTCAAATGCTAAAGAAACACTAGTGCTTTTCCAAGAGCTGGTCAGGCTGAGTGAGCATGCCAAAATACAGGAGCAGAATGAGAATTTTCTCATGCAGTAATTGGCCTGAATCCAAGCTCCTGGATAGACTTTCTCCTCCAACTAAGCAGAGCTGGGTTGCACACATATGCAACAGCAATAGGCAAGCTTTGCTCCAGAAAATCAAATCAAAGCATTTGAAACCTAGCTCAGAAGAGGCACTGGCTGGCACAGGGTCCTACTAGTCAGCACAAGGAGGTATCAACAGCTCCTTCCCACTGACTTTCACTTGGTGCTAGTCTTCTTAATCATTCAAATGGCCAATGCAAGCAGAATTTAAAGTTCATCTCACCACTTGCAGAATGTCTCCACAACGAGCACGTGTCTAAACATTAGAAATTCCTCCAGTGCAGCAAGTGCACTTTCCACCCCACACTCTCCTGTTTACTGAACTTCACTGTCAAAGCAACAGCTGAGGAAATGTCTGACTCTTCTGATGGAGGACTTAGAAAGCTTGGGCTGTTTATGAGGTCTCTATATGCTGGTTCAAAGGCAACATAAAGGAGTGGGGGAGTGAGAACTGTTTTCTGAAGATAAAGAGGAGAAATGTTGAGACTTTTCTAAAGAAGATACATTTGGACACTGAGAACTCCACTTTCTCATTATTGTCCAAAGCTACCAAATAGATACTTTTAATCCTTCTCAAATTCTTCCAAACCCAGATGGTTTGGAAGACAGAAGATAAAGCAACCCCCTCAAACAGATCTTCACAGCTTGTAGAAGATATGTGTAAAGGACACTGTACCCATATTCCTCCCACAGGCAGGTAGCTTAGCTGAAGCACAAATGGTTCTGTTCTGCATACACGGTGCCAAGCACAGGAGTCAGGACACTAATAAATCCTACATTCATAATAAGCAGTGCTACCTTCCATAACAACAGTTCACAGGATAAAAATCCACTGAATATGAAATGGGTGCAGCAGCCTTTGCCTGGAGATTTCAGAACAGCAGAATACAGGCACCCAGGTAGCACTTTATGACCAGGAAAGAGTCTAATACAAGCCTTCTAACTAGCCTCTGGAATAGAGAGTTAAAAGATGGTAGCAGAACTCGTTGCCATTCTCTGAAATCAAAGATACCAAATATTCCTTTGTTTAAAATCACCATTACCTACAGCTTCATATAGAAAATAGCTCTGCCAAGAGCACTTCTGTATTTATTCCACTTTAAAAATGTTGAAGATGCTTCATATAATGGCTTTGGCATCTACCACTGAAAAAAGACGAGATAGTCATAAGAAACTTTGTAAAACAAAAATATTAAAAACCTAACTACACAAATTTACACCAGCATTTTCCAGTCCAAAGGGATTAAACAATTATGTACTTAATTAGAAAAATTAGGACATCAGTATCACCTTGTTTCTACACAGGCCAGAACTCATTTCCTACTGTGGTTTCTGATGTAGATCTGGATAACTACTTATGCAAATACACTAAGGAACGCAGGGTAATTTTTAAGGTCCTTCATGTTGTTGTTTTTAACAAATAAACAAAAAGTACACACAAAGACAAAATACTTTTTATAACTGAAAATCCATGTATGCACTCAAATAGGGAATATTCATATGAAACCCTGAAATACTTCAGATAGAGCCAAAGGAGAAATAAAGCTGGTTAAGCTTCCAATCTACAAGGAAGATTCCAAACATACAGAGAAACAAGTTGCAGTTAAAAATTATCTACCCCTTGGTTAAGTGCAGCTTGGTGGTTTATGTTACACATACATTTAATCTGGTTTAGGTGAGAAGAATTTTTCAGGGCCAAAGTTTTACATCAAAGCATCTTCACATTGCCCTAGAAGCCAAGGCAATGGTACCTGCCCCATTTACCTTTTTTTATTCATAGGAAACTACTCTGGCATTGTTTTATAGCAAGTCAGCGTTGGCCTTTAACTCACGCATTGCTCCAAACGAGCTCCTACTCACATAAGTAGTCAGTTCACCGTGCACTTGGTGCTCCACTCCCAGCCACTCTGGCCTATTTGGAGTTACAGGCAAACTGCTGCTTTCTTGTGGGCTGGTTCTCTTCCACCTTTTGATGATTATAGCTCTTGATTTCAGCCCTAAAGCAAATTCAGTTATTTGATGCTTTCTCACAGTATCTTTTTCCCTTCCCCCTCAAAATATGCCCCAAGAACAGACAAGTTCCCACAATTCCCTGGGAAATAAAAAGCAGCTCAGTTTATCGCAGAACAAAAAAACATGGGAATAAGACACCAGCAGTCCTGGCAATAAGCATATGGGACTGAAGTGCCTAGGTACACAGTGATCCATGCTACTCACAAGGGCACCGAGTCCAGGAGCCCGGTATAGTGCACCTGCTCTGCATCCAGTTGTGTTTACATTGAAGGCTACCCTGCACACAGAAGAAATATGTCAACTGAACACCACATCCCTGCTACCCTGAAGTTTGCAATTCACAAGGAAGTTCATTTTCAAAGAGAGTGAAGAAGTCCACATTTAGGAAACAGGAATTACAGACAGTAAATGAAGGTGGTCCTACAATTAAACACAAACAGATTACTGATTCCAACAGCCTTACAGTAGGATCTTACCATCAAGTATGTGTGTGACATTGGGCAAGTCATAAAGTGATATCCTTCTCTGACATGGAGGAAAAGCTTAGCTAGCCCTTAGTGCTGGAGTTTTGTTCATTAACCTTTGAGCACTTCAGAGTGACTGTGCATCAGAATTAAAGCAATGTAAATATTTATTTGGGAAACAGGAAGAATAAAATTCTGTAAGAGTCAAATGAAAACTAGCCTCAGGTTTAAAGATCTGTCTTCCAGTTGCTTGACTATCCTCAGTTGCACAGCCTCAATGTTACACTAACAGGCTTCTTCCCTTTTAATTGCATATAATTTTTCTTGAGATGTCTTTAATACTGGCAGTTAAATGGATCATTAGGATTGGAAATGTTAATCTCTTTGGATATGAATAGGATGAAGCAGGGTAAGTTTTTGTTTCCAAAGCCGCCATTAGCCTGCTGATAGTTTTCTTTAAGGCACCATTAATACAGCAGCAGTCAAGACTGGCTTACATTGCAAAGAAACTATAATCCAGCGAGTTTAATCCTTTTTCTCTTACCTACATGAATCTTTGCAGAAATCTTAGCAGGTCAGGTAGTACACTAAATGCTATGAAGATGCAACCAGAAAAACTATCAGCTCCTGTACTTCCTTTTATCCTGCATTACGTGCCACCGCACTTCCATGACAAAGTGATAGGAGGGAAGTGCATGGCCAGCTTCTGGAGGCATACTGCATCAGATATGGTACTCAGGCCCTTACTCTCTTTTCTTCTTTTAACACCTCCAGCCAGTCCCCAGTCCCCAACAGGACTGCAGTGCCTCCAAACAGCATTGATGAATTCTGGGCTTTGCCTGTCCTCTTCTCCCTTCCCGTCTCCTACTCTGCCTTTTACAGCTATTTAAGTCTCAACAACAAAGATTCTGTAGCAAGGAAAATCTTTCAACATATCAAACTGTTGAGATGTGAGGAAATTAAAACAAGAAACATTGTTTGAGAAGTTGACATTTAAATAGGTTTCATGGCTGAACAAAGGCACTTCAAAAAATGAATCTTTAAATAAAAACTAAATTAATGGTGCAACACACACCTTCTCATTAGGGTCCATATGGCCACTCTGGTTATGATAACAGATGTGGGTCTGCACCGACATCTTCAAATGCTCAGTCATGACATGCATGTTAACATTCCCCACAGCCTGGCATTACAGTCTGTGATCCAAACATGGAGCTCTCACTTCAAGGACAAACTTCCCACATTTGCCCCCATCCACCTTAAGAAACACTCAGACCCAAAGGCCTGTGTAAGAATGCATCCTAAAGCAGGCTCCACTGACAGGCAAGTTAGAGCAAGAAGCCAAACTCACTTGAGTGCCTGGGCCCCAGGGCCACCCCCACAGCAGCCCCTGGTGCCACGAGCTCCTGCCCTGGCCGCATCCCAGCAGGGCCAGCTCCCCACAGCCCTGTCCAGCCACAGGCGTTGCTGAGCCAGACCCACATCCCAGCCTGCTCTTGGCCCAGCCACAGGAGACACCCTGCCCCAGTGCTCCCAGCTGCCTGCTCCTGGCTGGCAGTGCGACAGGCCCTGGCTGCCATTCCTTGCCCCGGGTGACTCCCATAGAACAGGCGTGGATCGAGCACATTGGGTGACCGGCAGCAAGGCCCAGGGCCGCACACTATGCCTTGAGCCCCGCACAGCACTGCCAGACCACTGCATAAACCAACACTGAAGAGCAGAGCTTCCACCAAGCACCATTTTTGCAGGCATTTTTTGCAGAGGCATCTCCAGCTGAGCTCATGCAAGGAACACCTCCTGCCCAGCACCAGGGAGCCAGAAACAGGACTGCCACTGCTGTTGGCCATGGCCAGTCACGAGTAGTGTTCTCCAGGGCTCAGTACTGCAGCCAGTCCTGGTTAATATCTTTACTGATGATTTGGATGAGGGGATGAAGTGTACCTTCAGTCAGTTTGCAGGTGACACTAAGTGGGGCAGAAGTGTGGATCTGCTGGAGGGTAGGAAGGTTCTGTAGAGGGATCCAGCCAGGCTGGATCAATGGGCCGAGGCCAATAGTATGACATTCAACAAGACCAAGTGCTGGGTCCTGCACCTGGGTCACAGCAGCCCCACACAGGGCTACAGACTGAGGGAAGAGTGGCTGGAATGCTGCATGGTGAAAGAGGACTGGAGGTGCTGGTCAACAGCAGCTGAACATGAGCCATCGGTGTGCCCAGGTGGCCAAGAAGGCCAGTGGCATCCTGCCTTGTATCAGAAATAGTGTGGCCAGTGGGACAGGGGAAATGATCATCCCCTTGTACTGAGCTCTGGGGAGGCCACACCTTAAATTCTGTGTTCAGTTTTGGGCCCCTCACTACAAGAAAGACCTTGAGGTGCTGCAGTGAGTTCAGAGAAGGGCAATGGAGCTGGTGAAGGGTCTGGAGCACAAGTCTTACAAGGAAAGACTGAGGGAGATGGAGTTGTTTAAGCTGGAGGAAAGAAGGCTCAGGGAGACCTTATGGCTCCCTACAAGTACCTGAAAGGAGGTATTGGTCTCTTCTCCCAACAAGTGACAAGGCAAGAGCAAACAGCCTCAAGTTGCGCCAATGAAGGTTTAGATTGGATATTAGGAAAAATTTCTTCATGGAAAGAGTTGTCAATCATTGAAACTGGCTGCTCAGGGAAGTGGTTGAGTCACTACACCTAGAGGTATTTAAAAAACATGTAGATGTGGCACTTAATGACATGGTTTATTGGCAAACTTGGCAGTGCCAGGATAATGTTTGGACTTAATGATCTTAGAGGTCTTTTCCAACATAAGTAATTCTGTGATTCCATGACCATCCTCTTTTCTCAAGGGTGCCCAGATTTTCCTTCCCTCACTGCCAGACAGCCTCACCAGCAATACCACTGCTCTGCAGCCACATTTTTATCAGAAGTCAGCTGCAGCATCACTGCTGCTCTACACTGAGCATTACAATATTTGAGAGGGGATAATTTGTATATCAGGAGAGAGAAGAGAAGAGGTCACACTTTTTTTCTTCCAGCTTCCACTCCATGTCTCATTTCGTGCAGTATCTCAAACACAATGTAATGCCAAACAAACATATCTTTGCATATATTAATTCCTCTTCAATAACACACCCTCTCCACTTGCTATTACTCTTCTCCTTGGCCTACAGCAAGCAAAGACTTCTCACCTACAGCAGCAGAGCTGAAAGCCAACTGCTCTGTGCAGAGCTACCCTGCAAGTCAGTCTCTGCTAACTCACAGATGGCTTCCCTACTTTTTCCTTGTCTATATATGTCTATGTATTTTGTCTTCTGGGGCAAGAAATTCCCAGGATAGGCTTTCATACAACTATCTGCATGTTGATTTGCTAACTGACCATTTGAAAAGCAAAAACAAAAACAAAACCCACATAAACCTGGATGACTGCTAAAAGAAACAGTCATATGACATGAAAAACAAGCCAGTGCGGGAGGACAGAGTCAGACACACTCTAACTTCACTGCTTTTATGCTTAACACACTACAGCTGTGAAAATGAAAGGAAGAAACTTGCTTTTTCAAGACATAGCCAGCCAGTCTGTTGCAGTGTTTGCAAAGTACATCCCTAGTGCTCCTGTTCAGCGCTATGAAAATAATTGCATGTATAGTTCAGGTTTTGTCTTTTTGCAAAAATTTTCTCAAAAGGATGAGAAAATAGTGGTATTCTCTAATAAAAGCAGATGCCATAATGTGACAGGGTGAACAGGTCACTTCAACAGTAACGTTGAAAGACAGCAATTTTCTAACACTATCTGTACCACAGGTGGAGTACTAAAATAAAGTAAGTGTTTAGCTGGGCTCGGTGAGTGGAAAATTGACTCTATTAAAAATTTGCCTCATAACATGCCTTTAAGACGTACAGAGTGCAGAAGATCAACTCAAAACTGTCTATCATTTAGTTTTTGCTATAGCCTATACCTCAGACATTTAGACCTGGCAGTTCCTGTTCCATAAGAATGTCCTTATGGCCACGAGCAATTTATCTTACTGAACACCTATCATTCCAGAAAGGTCTGAGCAAAAGCCATCTACAAAGACCATTTCACCTACTGGTGATAGGCTTGGAGTGAGGGAATGACTGCACAAGTCTATCTGAAGACACTTGCCCAGATCTGATGTACAAATTACAAAAAACACTGGACAAATGCCTTAGAAGCATTTCAGTGCATTATGTGTCTTCAGAGTTAAATGTACAGACATCCTCACTAATTGTAGAAATACCAGCAATTGTTGATAGTGATCATATTACTTCTCCCTCTAATCCACCTCTTGTGGACTCTCCAATACTGGCACTGCTTTAAACATTATTCAAACAAGTTTTCCTAAAATACAAAATTCCAGGTTCTACTTGTCCAAAGAGCAACACCTGGAGCAAGACAAGGAAACTTATAATAAACTACTGTCAATCTCATTTACCCCTACAACCCCTGACTTCTGAAGTTCTCTCTTTCACTACCATGAATATTTCTCTGAGTCTTTAGAAGAGGAAAACAAAAGGGGACAATTTTGATCAGGAACACGAGGGCAGAGGAAGAAAGCAAGCCAGAAGAAAAATTACTTATATTTACCAAATTGGCAAAAGTTTCCAAAAGTTAACAACCACTCCATCCTCTAAGCACTTATATTTCAGAGCAGTTCTCAAGGCAGGAGATATGTCCTTGTGCTAGGCATCCTAAGAGGCTAAATTGCACTAGAGCCACAGACAGTGAAAGCTGGGGATGTAGCCAGCAGGTGGGGGTGTGGGCAAGACACAAGGTAGAGCACTTCTCTGGGATTTCATGCCATTGCTACTAAATGATGAAAAACAAGCATCACACGAAATACAAGGGCAAATCCTGAAAGATTCTGAATTTTGAGAACTCTGTGCCTCGTTGTGCCCATAACTTTGATAATGAACATCAATCCCATGCTACAATGGCAGCAGCTCTATCATCTTTAGCACAACACAGAAAAAATCCATTGGCAAGATGATGTGATTACAGGGAAAGGATTGGAGGATACCAGAATACCTGTTTCCCAAAAAATGAACTGCCAATTATAGTAGAGTACGCCAGGCATTCCATTCATCCATAATATTAATTTTAAAAAATTAAAATCTCTGCTCATTAGGCAGACAAAGAACCTTGCACTCTGCAACTGCAGTGTCATTAGCAAGCATAGAGAAGAAACTGATATCCAGTCACAGACTTAATTTAGCCTTCTTTAGTACTAACACCAGTATTTTACTGTTTTCATAACTGAACTGTCAAAACAACTTCAGCTTATCCAAATATAGCCAGAACATGCTGGTTAAGGAATTGTTGTCTAATTTGCGCATCTCTACAGAAGTCTAAAGGAATCACTGGAGTGTGAAATTGCTAAATGAAGAAGAGGCATTGATCACAGACTATACTGAGCAGAGGAAGAGAAGCATTCAGCACTTGCTAACCATACACATAACATGGAACCAATCTCAACAGCAGGATATTTGTTAAAAATCAAGTGCTGTCTCCCAAATAAATGGTTTGTGTTCTCAATATAAAAACAGGACATGCCAAGTCTATGCCTGGATGTCACTTCTGTTAAACAAAACACTCCAAAGCAGATAGGAAGGGCACACCACGTTTTTTGTCATCATTCACTTTCCCATTGAACAGAAATAGTTTGGTATTAGCACATGCATGTTGTACACTAAACCACTGTCACCCTTGAAAGGCACAGAGCTTAAACCACTGGGAGCTTTCTAAATGTTGCTATTTTGATGATTATGCAAGTGGAATGACTTCCCACATAGCAGTCACAGGACATCCCTACTTCTGCCTGATTCACAAGAGCAGATCCTTCTCCATCTCCAAGCAGCACAAGCCTCTGCTTGTGTTCTGCTTCCCTGCAAGTTGTACAGAATTCTACATACAGGAAGAATGCAGTAATGACTAGGACCATGCCACATTAGGCCAAATTTGACAGATTGATTGCTTTTTTGTAAGAGTGAAGATGAAAAAGACCTAAGGAATATACTCCATTAAAAAATTTCGATCAAACAGGATCAACACCAGGTCCTCTGCACTCTGGGAATTTAGGCTAAACAGCAGTGCGATTAAGTACATTTGCCTCTTGGGGCACTTCAAGGATTAATTACTCCATCAGAATGTTTGAAAGAACACTAGGAAAGAGCATGTGATATAATGAGGCCTTTAAATGGCTCTCCTCATCTCAGTTTCAGCAGCCCTGTAAAAACAATCTGTTAGTCTCCAGTATTGATTTTCTTTACACTGAGAGGCTGTGTGTAAATTGACTTCTGCAATAAAAGTCATACAGTATGGGTACATCAGGCATCTGACACACTCAGTCTTCTCACCACATTTTTGTCCTACCAGCCAATTAAAGTGTTATTGGTTAGAACAGGAGACCGTTTTCAATCATTAATATTTCTTTAGCCAGAAGTATTAGGTCCTTTAAGATTTAACATGGGAGACAATAAGTCTGCTTTCTGGGGCATGGGGGGAAATGTTTTATTCCATGGTATCAAAACAAGTGCTCTCACATCCGGCAGAATCTAGAAGCAATGTAATCTTTTTGAAGAAATTTAATATGCAAGAGATATGGAGAGTTTCTCATGGTTTGTAACAAGTCATTCCTTCAAGTGGTGCCTGGGCATGGCAGTGTGCTCTGCACAGTGACGACTCTCCCTCCCCTGAGATACTCATTTTGAGCAGCAGGCAGGCCAGAGACTGGCAGTCAATGCATTTTGGCTCTGGTCCACTGGTGTCAAGAAATATCAGCAGGAGTTCTAACATGCTTTAAAGCAGACACTCCTCTTCCCCAGGGGCCAGAGACACCACTTGGCTACACAGGCAAATCCCTGGACTGCAAAATATGGAAAACTGCCTCAGGGATCTTTAAAATGAATTCACAAACAACTCCAGATCCAGGAGGTGGGATAACCTGCTGTGACTATCCTACCAAGGATGAAGAACCCTCAGAGAAGGGAGCTAAAGACTGTAGGGGAGCCCTGTCTGATTCCAGTGCTTCTTCTCACTGTTAGATTCCCAGAAAAGTATTTTGGCAGGTAGTCCTGCCTCCTTCCACTTGCTATATTAAATGTACTGCAAACTACTAACCAAGAGTAAGAGCTAACAGTTCTAATACTGAATGTAATCATTACATAATTTAAGGTGAAATCTGATACAAACTTAAAAGAAGACAAAAAAGTGTTCAGAAACATACTAAAAAAAGGCAGAAAATTTGTTTAGGTGTTGACTTTTACAGTAGTTGTGGAAGCTTCTGTTGCAGGCAACCTGAGACAAGACAGTCTCCCAATTATAAAGTGAAAGATTGATATCTTGCTTCCTCATATAAATGCATTCTTTACCACAATTAATTTAAGACACTAAAGCAAATCTGCCTAAGAGTTTGGGTTTGATAATCAAATAGTAGCTGGATATCTATAAGCAAGCTGATTAAATCTTTAGCTGAGCAGACTAGTCAGTACTGCAGCAACAGCTGAATTAAGGGAATGTTTCTGGCTGCCAGTGAGCTGGTTACCACCAGCACTCCTCCTCTCACCAGTTTCTGCACTCAGAGAGGATTCAGTTTTCAATATTAACGTAACACAAATTCTAGGGAGTTTAGATAACGTTTTAAGAAAGAAGACTAAGTCATTTTACCTCAATACACCTGAAACAGGAACACAAAATTTGACCATAAGCCTAAAATGGCACGATTACTACAGAAACACAGAATTAACCAGGTTGTAAAAGACCTCTGAGATCATCAAGTCCATCCTATGACCTAATACCACCTTGTCAGCTAGACTATGACACTGAGTGCCACATTCAGTCCTTTCTTAAACACCTTCAGGGCCGGTGACTCTACCACCTGCCTAGGCAGCCCATTCCAACGCCCAGTCACTCCTTCTGTGAAGAACGTCTAATGTCCAGCCTAAACCTGCCCTGGCACAGCTTAAGGCTGTGTCCTCTTGTCCCATCACTGGTTGCCTGGGAGAAGAGACCGACCCCCACCTGGCTACACCCTCCTTTCAGGGAGTTGTAGAGAGTGATAAGGTCTTGCACGAGCCTCCTCTGCTCCAGGCTGAACGACCCCAGCTCCCTCACACACTCCCAGCATAAGAAAAATAAAAAGACAATCATTTATTCCACAACATCTGAACTTTTCTGACAAAAAAAAATGGACTATGTGCTTCAGTTACTATCCTTTAAAATGTAAAGCAACCAATGGTAAAGGCTCAGGGCATTCTTAGTGTTTAAAGTGTGTCAAAATATTATATACTAAAGTAGAACAAATCATTTGTACCATGCTGGAGTTAATCTAGATATCTACTTCAAAAAAGTTATCATTCAAGTGCTAAAATAAATTAGGATCTTAAGCCACTAACATATATTTTCCAAGTATTGTTAAATTAATTTCATGAAATATTAGTGAGCATATTTCTCCCAAAGTCTACAGTCATCTACTCAAAAGACAGATTTTGTTATAAGGTACTAAGTAACCTACAGCAGAATCACTGTCTTAATACTTCTGCCCCTCAACTGTGGTCATGACTTGAGCCCGATGATGCCCAGAGTAAGGACAGGCAGTAAAGCACATTTACAATCTGTTTAAACTTCACCCCAGCGTGAAAGTCCAAGCAAGCTCATTCCAAGCAAGTACTGGTCTTTTGTTTATGTCTTTCTATATTTTATGGAAGGGGTGGGAAAGATCCTAGTGTCTAAGAGGTTTAAAAGTCATATTTAAATGTATGGAATAATATGGAAAGAACATCATATAACTGAGTTACTCCATTAAAAATTTATATTACATACAAAGAGCTTATCTGCAAATAAGAAGGCAAACCATGTGACCTAGGAGATCCTTCCCAGTTTTGTGTTCTGGAAAGTAATCCTATTAAGACAGTCTGGTAAGAGGATTTTCATTAGGCATTGATTGCACCATCATTTGCATTTATGAAGTAAAAACACAGAGGACTGAAGTGTGTGATCCTCTTGTTGGCAGCATATTTAGAATGGTGAACTCTGCTCAGTCACCACTGGAAGTTTTGGGGCTAGACTTGCACCACCGCACACACTAGTCATTTACTTACTTACTATTAGACCACAAAATTAATGCTACCTTCTACACAACCTTTCCTTTACAGGCTGAACAGTATTACATTGAATTAATTATCTACAAGCATTCTATTTATTAAAGACCTATAG
The DNA here is from genome assembly GCA_013400975.1 of Atrichornis clamosus. Taxonomy (NCBI): domain Eukaryota; kingdom Metazoa; phylum Chordata; class Aves; order Passeriformes; family Menuridae; genus Atrichornis; species Atrichornis clamosus. Next base: position 305,052 of record WBMZ01014813.1, read on the forward strand.
TAACATCTATATCTCTAGATTTAGATCCACTAGATCTATACTACTGATAAATATCACATGGATTGAAAATATACAAGATGCCTTCTGGGGTTGTGATCTGTGTATTCCCTGAAAACAGTTTAAGATGCCATGCTGAACTGGTTCCTAGAATAGATATCATACTCCCAGGGTGAGGGGAGTGGTGGTGTGGGGAGGAGGTAACAGTTCTGCTATTGAAATGTGATCCTCAGAATTAAATAGTTATGACTTCAAAGAAGATTTGATTTGTTTCAGTGTGTACCTCTGCCCAAACAATTCCTTGTTCCAAGAAGATCCTTAACAGGCTAAATTTATTCCACCCTTTGAAATACAGTCATACTGCTGCTGTATGGACTGCACATAATTAAGATTTTATCCCCCTCCTCCAGCATTAATAATTTCTAGAAATCTTGGCTTCCATAATTCCATGTGTCACAGGCGAAAACAGTAAAAGAAACTGCTAATGTTTTACAACAGGCAGCCAAAACTTGCGGTGACAAAGATGGATAGTCATGCCTAACCTACTCAATTTGTGCTGTCAAATAGAAGTTTCTGGAGTTAGATGTAAGGCAGGGAAAAATGGGAACTTAGCTTTTGAATAGTGCAGGCAAGACACAAGGCTGGAGGAATGGATTAATGCTGCTGCTGCTGCTGCTTTATCACCTGTGGTGACAAGAGGCAGGGTGACCATAACTCAGACCGGATCAGGTTAGAGGTGGGATAGCATTTTTTTTCCCCATCGGTATCTCCTGCACTGTAAGAATATTACATAAAGTATGTACACATTATGTACAGTAACACGCACTACAAAATTGCATAGGTTCTTCTGGTTGGGTTTGGGGCCTGTTACAGTGTTTTCAAGGTGGCTGATAACCTGTTCTAAAGGGAGAATCATGAGAACACAACCAGGAGCTCAGCCAGCCTTGGCAAGGCATGAATCAATAGAGAATTAATTTAGGGTTGTCATGAGAGTAAACTATCACAGTACTTGTTCTAGTTGAAGTAAGATTTAATTTCACATCTTTTTATTTAGATAAAATGCCTATTTAGAAATATTCCCTATGCCTTATACGAAGAGTCAAACATGCCACGAAATACATATTTTCCTCATTTAAACAGGGCTATTTTCATTTCTGGCATTTGCTTCCATAGCACAGGTTAGATTAGCCAATGCAAAGCTCTGAGAACAAGGAGAGAGATCCCACTCTATCACAGCACAGGGTTACAAGGGACCAACAGTGCTCAAGTCAGCCCAGCACCTTCAACAAAGCACAACACAACCCACTCTCAGCTATCTGTGGGTAGATCATCCATGTTGTAGTTTAATTGTGCTACAAGTAGACACATCCAAGCTAGGCTCGAGTCCAAAAACAATATAATGAGTTTGTGTGATAAACTCGAATGGTGAAAAGGGGTAGATTAATGATCAGTTCCCCTCGTCCCCTTCAGCTGCACATTCACTGCATGATTTGTAGCATAGTTTACTTTTTTTTATCCACAGGTTTTCCATTCTATCCATGTTCTCTCACTCATCCCCTCCCCTCCTTACCCTGGATAATCAAGTACCAGCTCTATGTAAAACAATTTGCCTAAAGGCACAAGAGTCTTTGTAGCCACGGAGATTGGAAACTGCTGTTAATAAGAAGTACAATTATAAAATCCTAAGTGATGTAAGCAATCAATTATTTATTCACCTCATTATAAAACAACCACACCTACTGCTTCAACAAAGAGACCAGTCAAATCTTGAACAGAGAGGGAAAGGACAAAAAAATTGCTATGGAATAGCTGACAGAAGATAATCTGTGTTGTGAAGCTTTAAATTGGAAGTCAAGACTATTGCTGCTGATTCAGATAAAACAATGAACCATGACTAGCATAGAAATGACATTTAGACTATGCAAAGATCAAATAGTAGAAAAAGAATTTTCTTGGAATCATAGAATGGTTTGTGTTGGAAGGGATCTTAAAGATCATCTAGTTCCAACCACCCTGCCACGGACAGGGACACTTTGTTCTAGGCCAGGTTGCTCAGAGCCACATCAAACTTCAACTTGAACAGTTCGAGGGATGGGGAGACCACAACTTCCCTGGGCAACTTGTTCTAGTGCCTCTCCACCCTCACAGTGAAGAATTTCTTTCTCATATCTAATCTAAACCTGCCCTCTGTCAGTTTAAGGCCATTCCCCATTGTCCTCTCACTATGTGCCCCTCTCCAGCTCTCTTGTAGGCCCCCCTCTAAGGTCTCCCTGAAGCTGTCTCTTCTCCAGGTTGAACAATCCCACTCTCTCAAACTGTCTTCACAGGAGAGGTGCTCCAGCCCTCTGATCATTTTTGTGGCCCTCCTCTGAACTGGGGGCCCAGAGCTGGACAGAGTATTCCAGGTGGTGTCTTACAAGAGTGGAGTAGATGGGGAAGAACTGCCTCCCTTGACCGGCTGGCCATGCTGCTTTTGATGCCGCCAAGGATGCAGCTGGCTTTCCGGGCTGCAAGTGCACATCACCACCTCATGTTGAGGTTCTTGTCAACCATAACCCCCAAGTCCTTCGCCTTAGGGTTGCTCTCAATTCATTCTCCACCCCACCTGTATTTATGTGTGGATTACCTCGACCCACATGCAGAACCTTGATGAACTTCTCTTCTTGAATTCCTTTGAGCTGTTGTACACATTTTGCACATAAAAAGAAGGGAAGTTCAGTAGCTGATTAGTAGTACATTTCCTGCTAGAGTAGGGTCTTTAGAACTTAAGGTGAAATTTTAAGAAGTGCATTTAGAAACAAAAGGCTCTGGCTGTAGCACCATTGAGTGCTTGGCACCCTTACAGGTCCTAAAGCACACTCCTCTGAAAGCAACCACATGCACTTTAAAAGGTTTTTTTTACAATATGCATTTTTTGGGCTTCCCATTTTCTGCTCTTGGGATTCAAATACCTTTCTGTGGTTGGTGCATGATAGAATAAGCCTTTGCTACACCTGTGTTGCCTGTGATCCTCTGATCACAGAAACTCTTTGACTGACACAAATACGTTGAGCAGTATCCCTGCCCTCGAGAGAGTATGCCAAAGTTCATGCTGTACAACGTGGAGAGCTGACATCTGAAACAGTTGTCCAAAAAAAAATCCAAATACATTTCTAAGCAATTTCATAGACCTTCAAGTACTTTACTCCAATGCATCCAGACTGTAATACTCCATCTCCCAAAGAAAGAAATCCTTTATTGTGCTTCCTACTGGCTTGCATCTTTTCAAAGGAGTGACTCTCTAGTTCTCAGATCCTTCTCAGCCTCTTTCCACTTTTGATCCATTTAGAAATGAGTCCATATGCAATTACCATTTCTGAGACCTTAGTCTACGTTAGAAGTCTATTCAGAAAGTCAGACCATAGGCAAAAGTTTGTTTCTGTAGTGTTTTATTCAGTGGATTTTCTTACCAAATGCCCTTCTGAGAAATGACTAATGAATTTCAAACATTATCTCACTAGAGTCTGAGGCATAAGTAGTACCTGATCATACCATCAGGTCCACATCACCACATGGCAGCTTAACAGCATACTGACCAGGCTGTTTTGGAAAAGATGGAATGTGTGGAGGGACATGTTAGCACATCCCAGTAGCTTCAGGAAGACTGACAAAAAGGGTGTTCTTCAGCACTGCAGTCACAGAGCACCCAGGGGAAGGGAGCTCTTGATCCATGCAGGACTGAGTTTAATTGCTCCCTTCCCTCTCATACTCCATTAATACTTTTTTTTTTAATTTAACTAATAGCCACAGATTGGCCCTGCCAACATGGAATTCCTTACCCATTTCAGAGCTTCCTGCAACTCTTGTCATCACACTATCCATATCAGGAGATGGAAGACAATCTTACACAAAACAATTCCCAGTCTGGCATGGATTTGTACTCTTGAAGGAAATGCTTGAAGAGCCTTTATGGGCAGCTCTTCCAACTGTATTTTCTCATACAGTGAATTTTTAAACACAATCCCAAGATATTTCCATTCCTGGAATGGAAAAAGAGTAACCTTGGACATAACACTTTGGTACTTCCAAATCAACATCATATCCTTCACCAAGCACTGACGTCCATACATCAGTAGACATACTCTAATAAAATAGTTAATTACTCATTTAAGCTCAGCAATATCTCAGAAGGTAAGTCTTATATTCAGCTTTTAGAGTGCAAAACCTAGGGGCTCATTTGATTTCCACGTGCAAATCTCTACATTAAAAAATACCCAGCAACAAAGCTACAGCACAAGTAAAATCTTTCTCCATTATTGTGCAAAATCTGTGTGCCACTTATAGCAAATGCTATAATTGTGGGTAGACAGGACCCCAGAGCATAGAAATTCACCTGCGAAGTTGAATGGTTTCTGGGGACAAATCCGGTGGTCTTTTTTTTTTTTCATAAGTCGTACAAGTTTGGCAGGTGCACACAATATAGATCATACATCTGGAAAACCAGTCTGTCACCACTTTCATGCTGAACTGCAAGTTGCAAACCATTAGGGAATGAACAGTGATGATGTAAGTTGTTCTGTGCAGCATCATTTTGCAATTCTTAACCAATAATGAACTTAGCCCAAAACACAAAGGATCTGTGGAGACACTATTTTTAGTACCAAGATACCTAGTAAAGGTCAACCCTGAAGTCAGTTCAAGTCCTCCAATTACGGCACTGCATTTTCAATATACTAACCTGCCACTCTAACCTCAGTTTCAGCATTCACAGAAACCAGAATAAACAGGTTATAAAACTTTTTTTTTTTAATGAAGCAGTCCCAGAAGCAAACAGCTGGACTGACACTCAGCTGAACCACTTGACCTGAGTATGTCAGCCTGACAGGTTCTGGTGCCAAACAAATCCTGTTTAGGTCTCTCTGGTCCTATTAAAGTTTTGTACCTTTATAACCCTTTACCATTCAGATAAAGGGTCTTTTATCCCTAAAGTCTGCATGATGTAGAAGTAACCTTTCTAAAGCTGATCTTTGTATCATATAATGGAGGTCTGCATTAAAAATAGTCACAAATAGCTCCTTCTAAGCCACACCCCTCAACACCATCATAAGGCTTGGCATCCAATTTTTAAAACTGAAAATGTACCAGTAAAGACAAGATCCACTAGAAAAAGAACACAAACAAACCTGTCTCGTTATTTCCCAACCTCATCTCCTAAACTTTGTCACCATGCCAAGACAGGCTTATAGCTGACTTAACTTGCAAGTACTTGAGAGACTATGAATACATGTTTAGCTTTGAATAAAGGAAGTCTTTCTGCAAGTATCCACTTACTGATGCATCTTGGCACAATAGCAAACATTATTTAACTGAAAAACAGTGAACAGGCACTATATTTATGCAGTCCCACAGAGACACGCAAGTCTTCTTACAGACTTTCAGTGCACCACACTGCAAGCACCCTCTACTCATTTCTGCTCTTCCCAGAATTGAAGTGCACTGCTCCTCAGAAATAAACCTCTGAATCAGAATAGTAACGAAACACTGACACTGGTAAGGTCTCCCAGGATTAACCATTCGATGGCTATTTCTGAGAACCTGGAAGATTTTAGATTGTTCCAGAACTTAAATGTCATTGCATTGGGAAGTTATTGTACATCTTCTGCAGCAGTTAAAGTGAGCAATTCCCAACCTCCTCCCAACCTGCCCTCACACAGGGTTATTAACTGTCTGCACAGGTGATTAAATTTCAGCCTGAGAGCTACATCTCTAAACCTAAAAGTAATTCAAGCAGATTCAAGCAAAGCATCTTGCATTAAATTGCTATTGTCCTTAATCACTACATTCATCATGAATCTTCAACTTTATTCCGATAGTATATTAATTACTTGACCTTTTTACTACCATCATCTGTGCTGACTCTGGATAGAGTTCACGCATAATAGCAAAGATGAGAAGAAGATGACTTAAACATTTTGCCATTGGCTTTCAAATCTCAAAACATTTTCTTCCATTGTGTTAAACCACTTTTCCCCCTAAAAGTCACCTCAGAAACCAAAACACCAAAAAAGTTATTTTTATGCAGCTATATATGGTCTCCACCTTAATGGAGAGCCCTCCTTCTAAAGCAGACCTCCTTCTATTTTAGTCGGAGGCAACAACCATAATAAGGAAAAGAATGAAAGATTTTCCCCTAACAAGCCTGTGATTTGAATACTCTGAAGAACAGCAGTAATTCTGTTGGGCTTTGCCTTAGTCCTATGTATCACATCCTATGTATAAACAGAACAATTATGCCTGTATGTCAATAGCACACAGCCCAAACAGGCCTGGTGCGTTTGAACAGTGAGAGTCAAACCAGAGGACAGATCCAGTAGACCAGCTACTAACTACATTACCAGCTCACACAGACACAAAATCATCAGTTCACGCAAACAACCGTAAACACTTCTGACCTCAGAAAAATCCTTGCAGCCTACAGGCTATGTGGCCAAACAAGTCATGAGACTGGAGAGGCAAGTCACACCAAGATGAAGACTAAGAACTACTTATTTTTATTATTTTCAACTAGAGTTTCCATTTCTTTCCTTCCCACAGCTCATTGATGTGAACGGGTAAGGAGGTTTCATTCGCCACATGCACATTTATTATGGACATTCTAACGAGTTTGCCAATAAACCGCTTTTGAGATTAAAGGAGTTTCTTTAAACATTTTTATTATGTATGTGCTAGATATTCCATCCACATTACTTACGTTTTCACATCCACATCACAAAGACTGTCAAGCTCTTGGCTTCCTAGCTCCACCATGCCGAGGAGCCCTGGTGCGAGATGTTGGCTCCAGAGACGCTAGCTTTAAAATTCACATTTGGCTTCAACAAATCTCACTTCAGAAGTCTCTAATAAAAGTGGATTATGTGTGAACTTCAGTTTAGCCTTAACGTTGTGTTCCTTTATAACAGTAAATACCCGAAGTGGAAGGGAGATAGAATCCCCTGGGGACTAGAAGGTCTACATTTTTAATGAAGCTTTGACAAAACAAAGTACCGGTACTTCCTTTACTTACAACATCGTTATCTCTATTAGGAAGACAACAATTGCCATTCCTTTGAACAGTCGTGAAACAGCCTCCTGCTCATCGGTCCTCTACAAAAGAGGATTCATTCTAGCAACACTCGCCCTTTGCCCAGAGTAAAGAAAAACATATTTGATACCTACAAATCAGGTACATACACACCCCCACGTTGTTTTCGATTCTCGCCCTAACGATCTCCGAATTGCTCACTGAGATTTCCTAGTCAGTATCTACCCCGCGTGTGTGGGTCGGGGTAATGCAAAACCATGGTCCAGAGGGGACTGTACCCTCACCGGAGTCTTTCCTCCACAATAGCCGCCTCCGCACAGCACCCGCGCAAGTCCCGCTTCCTCCTCCTCCCCCTCGCCCTCCTCCCAGCACACCGCTGTCCCCTCCGACCGGCCGGGCGCCCCGGCGCTGGGCCAGCTCGCGTCTAACTGAGACCGACGCCCGCCCAGCCCCTGGAAGGCGTCTCCGAGCCGCGGTCCACCCTGCCCTGGAAGGCTGTGGGGACAGCGGCTCCCGGCCAAACACCGCCGCGGGCGCACCGCCCGGCACCCCCGGACCTGCCGCAGCCGCCAGGTCCCCCCGGGAGCAGAGGGTCCGTTCTGTGCCCGGCCGTGCGGCAGCCACCGCCCGTCCCCAAAGGGCTGTCCCCTACCATTCACCTCAGGAGGGTACGCGGGGGACACCCTTTCTACAGGACAGGGGACACCTTTCACCATTCCCTGCGGCGGGGCACCACTGAGGCGCGGGGCAGCGGCAGGGTGGGGGCGGCGGGCCGGGAATGTCATTTGGAGGTGGCGGCGACAGCGCTTCTCTGCCCACCACCGAAATGCGACTCAGGGCGGGAGGAGGATGCCGGGGGCGAGGGAGGAAGCGGCGGGCGAGGGGACTGCGGCGGCAGCAACCGCGCCGGGGACCCCGAGACCCCGGCCCCGCACCTCGCAGCCGTACAGCTGCCCCAGCTGCTCCACGATCCACTCCTCTAGCACCAGCCGCTTCCGCAGCTCCTTCCGATCGTATTTCACCGTCACTTTCCCCTGCTGGTGGCGCCGCTGCTGGACCTGCACCACCGCCGCCGCTGCCGACACCGAGTCCTCCCGGGAGGAGCTGCCGGAGGAGCCGCCGCTCCCGCCGCCGCCGCGGGGGCTCTGGAAGAAAACGCGGTTCCCGCCGCCGCCGCCCGCTGCCGCCGCCTCGCTGCCCCCGGTCGCCACCGACATGCTCCGCTCCGCCGCGGCTCCCGCCGAGCCGAAAGGCGCCCGCCCGCCGCTACCGCCGGGCCGCAGCAGCCGCCGCTTGCGCGTGTGCTTCGCTCCCCCGCACCTGCCGCTTAAAGCCTCGCATGGCTCCGCGGCGCAGCGGCCCCGCCGCCGGGGGGTGGGCCCGAACCGGCTGGGGCGGGGACAGACGAGGGGCGGTGCGGCTCGTTACGGCGCCGCTCGGCTCGGCTCGGCACAGCACGGCAAGGTGCGCCTCGGCTCGCGTCAGCAGAGCGTGCGCGGCGCCGCCCCGGCCCCGCGTCCCGGTGCCAGCAGCTTGGAGTGGAGTGTGGAGCACCCCGAGAGAGCCGTGGTGCCGGCGGCGGAGCCTCTGGGCCGCCACGGTGCCAGCGAGGCGCGGGCGGCTGCTCTTCGGCGGAGGCGGAGCGGCATGTGCCCGCGGCAGGGCGCTCCCCGGGAACATACGCTCGCTGGGTGGTTTATGGCTTTTTTTATTTTAAAGGAAATGCAGTACTGCCCCGTCATGCACACTACGTTTATAGATATTGCATACCTGCAGCATTAAAATGCTGAATGCGATCGTTTTCTTCTCTTCGTGGTGTGTGTGTGAATGATTTCCGGACAGTGAACCCAAACAGCAAATATTTCGAGCTATCAGCAGGCAGTGTAACAATTAGCCATGTGGAGATGGCTTTCTAAAACGCCCAGGTTAGCATCAGTGCTTTCAACAGCGTCATGTCTCTCGGGAGGCACTGAGTGAAGTCACCGATGGCCTAAGCACCTAAACGTGCCTATGACTGCAAGTAAGCAGCCAACACGAGACAGGCGCTGGTTAGGTACCCCGGGCCACCCCCGTTAGCAAAGAGGTTTGCCTATGATGAGGGGCAGATGTCGACCTCCTGCATGTGCAGACCTGGGACTGGAAGTGCCCGGTATCCCAACCTGGGGATGGCTTGGGGAACCATCGCCTACACACACACTGACCTGGGGGTGGATGTCTTGAGTCAGTAAGTAGCAGAGGGGAAGGAGGTATGGATCGCTAGCCACAGCTTCCTGGGTATGTCTGCTTCAGTCAGATCCTTGCTGCTGTTTGTCACGGCCACGTGGTAGCATTTCAGCCTCTTCTGCTCTCTGCATTTGACACACCACTGAGCAAGAGGCTAGCATGAAGCATTTGAGCTTCATCAACTTATTCAGGTAAAACTCAGATTATGCCGCTAAAGGGATAATAATCTAATATGATAAATTCTTATTATTGGTCTGAAATGCTATGATAGCTTTTAGATTTTCATCTAAAAAAGCAAAGATCTTCAAAGCATATGGAGTTAAGCTCCTTATCTGTGTGTAGGGACCACATGATTTTCAGAGACACTGAGCAACTGCAACTAGGTATCAGTGTAGATCACACTAAAAGCTTGAGCTGCAGGCAGAGCTTGAGAAAAAGTCACATCCCACAAATCTGAGTTTATGCAAGAAGCCTGCCCTATTCACAGGGCAGCCATTACCCAAGTGAATCTCAACTTCCAGCTGCAGCTGGGTAGTGCTGCCTGCCTGGCTTTTATAACTCTGGGCTTGTATAAACACAGTAGGAAAATACCATCATCAACAACTTGTTCTTAGAGAAACCAAAAAGATACAAAAGAGTTTTTGAAACAGGGAATCGGTTGGTTTTTAAACTTTTGTGTTTGGAGTGGCCTATAATTTGGGTCTTCAGTTCTGCATGTCACATTGGAAGTCTGGTGCTGACGTTCTCAGCCACAAAACTTGAAACTTTCCTGTTCAGAGCAGGAACATTTTCGTCTTTATAGACTGGTTTTGTTTTGAGTGCTGAGAAAAAAAAAATGTATTAATGCAGAAGAAGGTCAATATTGCTCAAAAGGCTTTTTAAAGCCATACTAAGCATCATATTTGTTCCATGGAATATAATGGAGGAATACCCAAACTGTCTGCGTAATAGGTTGTTTTCTGGAGCCAAAAGAGCACTGAGGTGTTCCACACTGAACCTAAGCTGACTGGAAAACACTAGAGCTATTTCTTCTTTGCTGTAGCAAATATCAGGTGAACAGATGGCTAAAATATTTTCTTTGACTCTGTGAGAATCCAGAAAGTCTCAGCTGAAGGATTTTTCCAATACTATCATTAACAAGATATTGTAATCACTGCAGATATTTAAAATCTGGTACCCACCATTCAAATAGTACTTCCACAACACTCTTAAAGTAGAAAATGAGCTAGTGGTGATTAAAAAGCATGTCCACAGAGGTTATAGTTTCAAAGCTACAATTCTAACATAATGCGTAGTGCTTGGTAAATGTGGGTGGATGAGAAACTGGTGGAACTGCCAGCACTGTCATGAGGCAGTTTTGTGTGCCATTAGTTTTTCATTCAGTTTTTAAAGCGAGTGCATTCCTCAGGAAGCCAGAGCAAAAACTGCTGCCAAGAATTTTTCTGCAATGATTTTGTTTCATTTGAAAGAAAGAACTAGTTGTTTAAAAGTCAAAGTTGAGCAAAAACGTTTAGATCTGCTAACATCCTGGGAATAAGCAATGCAGTCCAGTGTGGGCACAATCTCTACTTTACTCCAGAGTGACTGAAGGCATATGAGAGCATTTCTTGGAGAGAGAAGTTTCCTCACAAGCACTTCTCCATACCACAGCGGAACCATTTCTGGTTACACCCATAACAAAGACAACAGTTAACGTGGCAGAGGGAGGAACCACCCTTCCCAACACTTCAGCCTTAGTTTTAGACCTACCTTAAAGAATTAATTCAGGGCATAACAGATTAGGCGTCATAGACAAGGTTCTTCCAGCAGCTGAATCAAAATCACAGTCCAACATTTCATCTAAAGCTACTCAATCAATAAAACTGAAGGGGAGATAAAATACTACACCACTGAAATATTGTGCTCTTTCAGTGTGATCATGTCTAGACCTCTCACACAAGAGCATTGTATCAGGTCACAGGATAAGTAAAGAACAGACAACATGAAATAGGAAACACCAAAGGCAGAGGAACACTTGCATAACCTGCACTTCCTTGTGTTTCTTTCCCGAAGACTGGATGTGGGAATCTCTTGTGAACATAAGCAAGTTGAAGCTTACATATCCACTTGCCATGCATATATCACATGGTACGAATCTGTTTTCCAGTCAAAGAAAATAATAAAGAGCATGTGGACTAATTTTTCAGGACGCTTAGGCAGTGACCCTGAAGGGTTCAAGGCCCTGGGTGTAAATTGCCTTTTCACTTTTAGTAACCCAGCATGACAGCACGTGTATTCTCTTCCTAATTGATACTTCCAATTGGTACTTCCCATCAGTGCTGGCCACAAATGCCAGCATTGACTCATTTTTGTGGCTAAGGCGTTCTTCTCTAGGCAAGCTTGCTATTTAGGAAATGAACTTTAGGTTTGTTATCTCCAGTGATAGTCTGAATCCCCATTTTCCTCCACTGTCAAACACTACGCTGGCCAAAACCAAGATCCCTTTTTAATGCTGCTCTCCACAAGTTTTTTTCCCCAGAGGCTTCTCTAAGAAAGGACCCCAGCAGCTTGTGACTTCTCCATGGCTTTCCACTGTTTCATAGCAACTTCTCTTAGGTTTTTCCATGCTCTTTTCTAAACAACTTTGGAAATAAGAGGTTGCTGGACTCTGAAATAAACCAGTATGTGTCATGAAATGTCATTCTCTTTAGCATCTTTTATTCTCCTGAAGCACTTGCTCTATAAGGGATTCATGTGCATGCAGTTCTGGTGCTTTCTACTTCACATGATGATGTGTTAAGGAAGAAATTAAGAGTTCAGTGGAAGACTCATAGCTGGAGGTTTTCAGCAACCCAGAATTGTTTAAAACTGCAAAGTACACACCAGTTGGTTATTTAATTTCCTTGTTGAAATGCACCTTTGCTTTTATATATTCTCAGAATCATAGGAGTCATTTCATGCCTGTATTTCTTGGCTTGTTAACAAAATACTCAGGAGTTGACAGAGAACCTCCTAGGTGTGTAATGATAGATTCCATTATTTTTGCAATGCCAGACAGTCTTTGCCTACTGGCTAATCCTGCCTTTTAAAAGCTCTGTGTGGCATCTTCTTGGTGAGCAGTGAGACTTTGCTCCAGGCGCACTAGTGAAATTTACTGTTGCAGGGCTTCTCTTTTACATTATTGCATTATTGGAAACTTCCATCAACCAGATAGTCTGTCTTGTGCCTGGTGACAGCATCTAAGGAGTCTGAAAATACCGTCCTGAGTTATTTGATGTTACCTTTGTGTAAGAAAAGTATTTCATCAATGAGGAGCCTTGACATCCCGTTCAGTTGGGAAGAGGTTTCACCCCTGTGCTGTGGGAGCTGCGGTCATGCTTGCATGTTGCCTTGTCTGGATCAGTGTTGCCATCCTCCTCATCAATAAGCCAAAGCTGTTCAGGGGGTTACAGCCATAGTTCATAAACCACTACAGAACTAAGTTTTGCTTTCATCACAGCAGTACCCCAAGTGTGTCAGACGGTGTATAAGTGCCATTTTTGAGTCTCCTATTTGAATTTAGCTTGGGGCTATGAGCTGTTAATGGATTCTGTGTCTCTAAGTGATTTTCTACTTTGCATGTCCTAATTAATGTCCCTCCCTCTGACTGATAGCTTTCTTTTCTTTCCAGATAAATTATGATTTCGTTTTCATTTATAATCGCTTTTCATCTGTTTGTGATATCATTGTTCCATACTCCAAAGACACTGTGTTTGTCTCAATATATCATTCTCAGCACTGCTGACTTTTTGTTCTTGCAGTCATCCTTTTGATGCTCCAAACCCCTACTTTTTTCGTTTGTTTTGCCTTTATTAAAAAGCTCATCTGGCTCATACAAATGTTTGTTACCAAGGGCTGCTTTTTCCTTTGTTCTTTTTTATAAAGAGAGACTAGTGGCTCATTGCTCAACCTGCTGCTTATTACCTGTGGTCAAAACACTAACTCTGATAATACTAGTCAGATAAAATAATGTCACAAAGCAAATATTGTTATATTGGACTGTTTGCTCTGGTCCCTCTTGCTTATGATGTTATCTGTAGGTTGAGACTATCTGATAATGAAACTTAGGAAGATTTGCATTTCAAGAGGAGAGTGTTTGGTACTCATGAATTACACAGACCAAGATACATTCAGGTACAAGGTAAGTGCTACACGAGAGAGAAAAAAAATAGAGGGGAAAAATAAATTTTTACACAGGCACTCATTATTTCCTACGAAGTGTGCACAATGACAATTTCTTCCTGTCTCAGAGCAGAGATCCATGGGATGGATGGGATGTGACCGTATGGGATGTGACCGTAGCCTCATTTCTTCCCTACCCCAACAGTGGCTTGAGACCCCGATGCCCCGAGGTCTGTCAGTGGAGGCCATCCATATCTCTGTGGTGGAATTCCTCCAAACTCTCACCTTACACACAGAGTGCAGGGCCACAGGATACGCCTATGTAACTGCTCCCAGACCAGCAGGCTCGTCAGGACCCCTCTGTTCCAGCTGTCCACAGGAGCTGTTTCTCCTTCCCCCAGTTCTGCCTATGGCTGCCCAGCCGGTGTCCTCAGGCAGACACCTGCACTTTGGGCTCCTTAGGAGTGCCTGCCTTGGCAGTTCACATGGGCCCAGGCACCGTTCAGTTCTGGCTCTCCCAGCAGCACTGGTGAGAAAGGATGCTGGGTCCTTTAGAGCAGGAGATCTCTCTGGAAGGGCTCCAGCGTGCAAAGGGCTCCAGGGCAGCCTGGGTGCCCACTGTTGTGTCTCAGAAAGCAGTCAGAAATTCAGAGAGCTCTCAAGTATCAAGTACAACATCTCCAAGCACCTCTGGTGCGTGCTGTTCAGTCACGTTAGGATGCACAGACTGTGCTGTCATGGCACTTTGTGTGAAGGATAGGTAGCAACTAAAGAAGTGGGTAACCTCTGTTTACTTGCATTTGCCCTCAATAACATCAGCAATTCCTGGTACAAATAACCTATGATTGTTCACCTGAGCACTGCCATGTGAGCTGTCACTTTTATTTAGAAAGATGTGGACAGCCATCCTTTTTTCTGGAAGGGATTAGAGGGGAGGTAGGGAATCAATAAAAGCAAAGATTTGAAAAAAAAGCCAACAGCAAAACAAACCAGGAAGCAGGGCTGAACAATTAACATCCCACAGCCTCTAGTAATATTGATTATTGTTTTGCCCTTGAATCCCACTCTGCTTACATAGAAGTATTAACCCCTTGGTAAAACGCAAAGGGAGAAAATGAGTTAAAGTATTTGTGTTAGTTCATAAAAAGAGATAAGCAAAAGTATTAAAAGAATATATAGGTTAGAGAGCGAGATACTAATATCTAGATTGATAATTGTCTGGATCAGTCATCTCCTAGACTGGTACCTGTCACCTCTGCTACACACTCCATTTCACTTGCACTCCAGGAATAATGAAGAATGATAATGTGTTATTCTGCATAGTTTGGTCAGCCTGTAAAGGAGGGACATAATGTGGTTTACCCATTCTGCTTGGCAATTAGTGGTGAGTGATGGAATTTAGGTGCTTGAAGCGGGGAAGGGGAAAAAAAGAGAAAAAAACTAAAAAAAAAAAAAAAAAGCTGAACTGAAGGCAATGGCTTAGAAACTTTGGTGCCACTAGCCCAGCTTTCCTTCAGGTCCTCTCATCCCTGAACCTCAAAGCATTCTGCAGAAGAATGTATGCAGAGTGAGCCCAAGGCTGTCTAAAAACTGGCATGAATGTGCAGATAAAACCTGGCTGTTCTTGGTTGTTGCACTCATAGACACGCTAAACTTCCCACGTTCCTAGTTACCTCCTTTGGGGAAGTCGGAGCCATACTGGGCTGCTTAGCACAGAAGGAACATGTGCCCTCTCTGCCTGTAACAAGAGATGCCAAGAGCATGCTAAAAACATGAAGTAATGGATGCCATCCCAGTGCATGTCCTTTCAAGCTAAATGCTATTTTGATGGAGGAAGCATAAACAATCAAGAAGGCTTGCTGGTGAAAGCTATCAGCTATGGTTTGAATAGAGAACAAAACAAGGAGCAGTAGCAGAACAAGCTCTACTACTTAGGTGCTTTTCTGAAAGATTTTTATAAGGGTGCTGAACACACTTTTCAAACTTTGAGGATATTCCAAGTTGCGACCCAAAATCTAGTAAGAGAAAAACATGGAAGGCACAGGAATTGAAGAAAGGAGGTCAACAATATGTAGAACTGCAACAAAACGAGTTCATCAGTTTTGTATGTATATCACAGGATGCAGTTCAAGAAAAGAAATGCAACACTCCATATTCATCTGGAGTAGTCAGCTGCACAAATACACTATTGGAAAATGTGAATTTAACAGCAGTTCTACCAACAAGGACAAGCAAGGGATCTGAATTGCAGATTGAACATGAGTCAAAAACATGCTCTGGTGAGAAAAAGCTACACTGCATTGGAATGTGGAAAGAAGAATGTCGTGCATGTGAGAAATGAGGTAACTTTACTGTATGAGATTCCTGTGGGGAAGGGCCCTTAACTCTCACCTGTTAAGAGTGTGAGACTCCAGAAGAGATTGGACCAATTTGGTAGAAATTGAAGAGGAGTAACTGGAATGATTGGACATTTAAAAGACATACCCCTTTTGTAATATCCTACAGGGAAAGACTAAAGGAAACAAATATTTTGCTTATAAGATGCAGATGTGTTGATAAAGCTGGGGGAAATAATGTGATCTGGATTTCATGTGGTGAGCGCAGGGAATAACAAGCCTAAACTGAAGCAAAGGAGATTTTGATTAAATGTGCTGAAAAAATTTCCAACAGTAGGGATAGAGAAATGGCAAAATATGCTGCCTAGGGAGGCTGTGGAATGCACATCTTCAGAGGTTTTTCAGAAAGAAAAAGGCAAATATTTATTGTTTACTTATTTCTTTACAGAGAGAGTTTATCCAGCCTGAAGGATGATACAGGAGTCTCTCAGGCTCACCTATCCCCCTCAGCTCTCAGGGGTCAGTAGAAGGTTCAAGCACTGGTACCCAGCTACTCACTAAGCTACCAGTGAGAGCTCCCATTAGAGCTCAGCCCTGCCCTGGTCACCGGCCTGAGGACTTAATCTCCAAAGATTGTCCCCAACATCCACTATGGACAAGGCTTTCGTATCTGAGCAGAAGGCATTCATCTGCACCGTGGTATTTGCCCTCAGGGTGAAAGCAGATGTCATGACCCCATTTCTTGTAAAGACAAGCCTAAAAGTGCCCTCCAGTCCTAATTTGTCTGGGTATTTCTGTACCAAGCTATTTTTAACAAGGAGAATCCAAAAGCCCTCTCTAAATATGTGCAATTTAAATGAATAAGCTTTTATGTGTACAACAACAATCCAGCTCTGAGGCATTCAGGCAATTTTGCTGCACTTAGTAGTTCTATATAAATAACATAGGAGAAGAAATATTCTATATGCAAGCATAAGATTTCATAAATACAAAATAGTTATAATAATTCATTGCAGTATTACCAAGATGAAAGTCCCATTATCCTAAATACTTTCACAAATCTGTAGCAAAAGACACTCCCTGTACAGAATGCTGCACAGGTTAAAAACACATGGTTATGTAAGGACATTTTCATAAGTGAAAAAATGAGATTGTCTGTAGTAATTTTTAGTATAAGGCACAATTTAGCATTTCCTCCCCTACTTCAGCTGAAGTCATTTTCCAGGAAGTTCAGCTCAGTAAGCTGTATACAATGACATGACAGCTTCAAAACTTCCTTTTCTTGTACAAATATACATATTGGTTAATCTGTTAAATGCCTGTCCAGATTGCCTCCATTTAACGAGCTTCAAAGAACTGGGTAGGTAGTTCAGAGATGAATTAGGGACTTTTCCCTACAGGTATTGTCCTCTGTTTAACTTTCTGATTGTAATGGGAGGAGAGTTAAACACTGTCAGGTTCCGTAAAACCGAGTTACTCTTTTTTAACTGTAGCCAGCTTTAAAGCTATTCTATCATTCTTGCATGTTTCTAAGCACCACTGAGAGTCTGGGTATCAGCACTTAATAAAACTATTTCCTGAATTGAAATTCAGAGAAGTGTTGCAAAATGGACTCATATATTTCTTGCAGTAGTGAAAATACCATCTGAAAAAAGTCAGGGTTATTTTCTTTTCCTTTCAAACCCCCATAAGAAAAACACCACAGGCATTAGCTAGTTAGTAACCTCTTAGTGCACTGACCTGTTCGATGTTCACAGGAGGCAATATATTAGCCTTAGATAGGGTACCATTAGTAATTTACGCATGAACTTTATTACATAGTTCAATCGTCATCTGCCCCACAGCCTACAAATGCCCCTCCGTCACACACTACTACATAAAATGTGAGTTATGAAAGAAAAGTTATTAATTTTACTTAAATTTTGGTTCTGTGCAATGTGACAGGCATGGTATTGAGGTATGTTTGTCATATTTTGCACTTAAACTATGGTAGCATGTTTCTACTTTTAAAGATGGCATCCTAGTCAATATTAAATTAATCATTAATCATTTAGGGCATTTCTAATGATAATTATTCCTAAGCCCCTCTCTATTGATTCTCAAAAACTCTCTAGATTGACCTCCAAAAAAACCCTTGGCATTTGAAGAAATGACATGCAGATGTGTGCTAGCTTCTGTGGGTGAGTATATTAGTAATCCATCTCTAACAAACAGACAATTAAATGTCCCTGGTATGTTCTAAATGGGAAAAAATTGCAATCTGCCATGGATCATCGTGAGAATGGGAGCTTAATGAATCAAAGAAAAACCAGTCAGAAACTGAATTTGCTAAGATACACCTGCTAAGTTATGTGCTTTCTGATGATGAGGTTGTATCTAAAGCAGCTGTTCTGGAAAATGCAAGGTGAATCTGAAACAACTAGAGAGGCAGAGCATATGGAAAAAAATTGAACCAACGTTTGGTGCTGTGTGAAATGGTCCTTCAGCTCAGACATCCTGGTGTTAAATTTTCTATCTGTACCTATTTTTTGATATATGAGTGCACTTCACACTGGTATTTTTTCTAGCAACAGTGCATTTATATTCATCCATCTAAATTATTCCTGGAATGATACATAGTACAGCTCTGTAGCACTAGGAAATGAGGCAATTATAGGTAGAGTTAATAAATCCCCTTTGACTGCCTTCCCCTTTCAGAGCTGAATCCCAAGCCTGTGGTTAGGCTACATTTTCTACACCGTACAGGAGGCATTTCAGAAGAGCAACCCAACAAACCTCTTGCTTTTGTAGAAGATGCCCGAATTGAGTGTGAAGCAGTGAAGCCTTGTTCAGAATTGCCTCCACTGCTCCTGAATGAGAGCTAGAAGCAGCATAGCAATGTGGTTGCAGCATTTTATTTGGGTTTATACAGCTCACTTATCACAGCCTGCCTTCAGCAGAGGCTGTGGGGGCTGCCCTGGCAGGCACCAGAGTGGATAGAGGAGTCTTCTGGGAGGAAGCACTGTTTTTTAGGGTGACTGAAGCAATCCCAGAGTCAACCTCTCCATCTTTCTATGCAAGTCTTCTAACTATGGAGTTGCTATTTAGACAAATACTTCTCCTTAGCAGTTAGTGGCCCCTGTCACACCCTAAAACACTTCTGACAGCAATTATGATGAAAAATACTATTAAACAGCCTGTCTACAGGTTTTTAAGTAAAGTATTGCACTCTTTCATGGATGGAGCCAGTGTCTCCTGCCTCGCTTTCTCAGTTCTCCTCCCTCAGATTTTTGGCTATAGGATTTTGGCTGTTAGTGAAAAAAGAAAAAAGAAAAGAGAGGTGCTTTCGTGAAAAGACACATGCCTGGCTTCATCTCTAGTCTGATATTCCTGCTAGCAGATGCTGCACATCCCTGCATCATTCTAAGGAAGGCAACAAAGTGTGAGTTACATTTTTAGGAATCTCCTTCTAAAAAAGGTGAAAAGCAAGGGTCCCTTAATGGCTGAAGGGGAATGGAGGAATTACTTCTGAATTTACTCTGAATTCATAGTTCTCTGTATTGCACCATGCCTGGATGAATATATTACACTGTACAATATTGTTGTAATTATAAGAGATAGGATATTAATGGGATTAATGATTTTTTCCATTAAGCAATTCAGCAATAACTGTGTGTTTGTTTAATATTTTTTACCCAGCTGATCTCCATCTTTCCTATATTAGTGATGGGATTTGTGAGTCCCAAATCCTCTAGGTTTGTAGATTAATATGACATGTTTCTTTTTATGTCAAAACATTTACAGTGTACTTATAAAAATTATTAGAAGGTTTAAAAGAAGCCCCGCTCACATCATGTTTAGATTGTTTATTTCTAATTTTCTTATGAGTACTGTTAATGAATTTCATTCTTCTTAGCAGCGTCCTCTATATTTTTGATAAAGTCAGATTAAGTTTTTTCTCCCTTAGTGTTTCCATTAGCCACAACAAATCTTTCTCTTGCTGTCTGTGCATGTTCTGACTGTCACTTCAACAGTGACTCATGGCTGAGAAAAGATTAAGACTTTGATTCGACAGGTTATAATCCTCTGCCTGCACAAGGAATGCAGTGCTCTGCTATCTTACAACAGCCAGTCCGTGCCTAAGGAGGCATGATGGCCCCGTCTGATGTAATTCAGCTCGTCCTGATTAGACAGGGGGAGAAATACACACATATCTAATTAAAGCGTGGGAATTATTTTATTGGATTACTAATGCACTTGGAAAATCTATGGTAACATTTATTAAATAAGTGTTTGTTCGCATGTGTAACCTGCTTCACTTCATTACACAGGATGAAGGTTGGAAACTGCATCCTGTGAAGTAGTTGGAGTTTTTCCTCATTGCTGAACAGGCAGCATTTTTCATGTTCTTTCCAAATCATCCTTATGGTTCACAACGATCTTTTCTCTCTTTCTATAGCTTTATTTTATTGCACAAATGCTAAGAATGGCACTTGTTTTAGACAGCATTGCCAGAGCTTTAATATGCATTTCAGTATATTGCACACATTGAAGAAAACTTACCTTTAATAAAATGTAGCATACAGTTACACGAAGCATGGCTCTTGTATTTTCTTATGTGCTCAGTTTCCTACCATCTGCTTTGCACATAATACTCAGGCTTGTGGAGCAGCTTCCAGGATTTTGGCATTTTTATTGCAGATGCCATGCTTCTTCCCTGTTACAATGCCAAGCTTTTCTTTAATTTGAAAAACAACATACACAGGTTATACACTAGCTGACAAAGATGGAACAGTGTATTTGAAGAACAATGATTTCCATAGGAAACAGCCTGAAATGCCTGGTAAGGCTACATCATATCAAGCTGGCAGATACTCATTCTCAATTTGTATTTAATTGTCATTAATTGCCATACTGAGGTCACATAGCCATCCAATTTAGAAAAATGACAGAAGAGTCCTGAGGATCATTATAAAAGCACAATTTTCATTAATACACTTTGGAGTGTGGAATTGTGTTTTGCTTCCAGAGGGCATAGCAGGGAGGAAGACTAAAGTAGATTTATGGCAGTGATGCAACAGGCAGACCCTGCCTGGTGTCAGGGAAAGGCTGCATCATCACCTCTTTGACCTGGAGGTTGCCCTAAGCTGGGTGTGGGGAGAACGCGACAAAAAGTTTGAGCTAAAAGCAAGTGAAAGGAAATAAAACAACCCAGAAGTATAAATAGGCCCTGAAATTCAGGAAATAATCAAAAAGCACTTCTGTTCTTACCTAATTCCTGACTTGCTTCTGACAACATTGAACAGGTCCTGCTGTCCCAGCACAGACAGAGGAAGGTTCACAGTAGAGCTGTGCTGGGGCAGATTTAGGGCAGGTCATGTCAGTCCCCTCTGTAGACCCATGTGGCACTGTGGGATGTGCAAACCACTGCTACCTGCCTGTGATGCTACACCCATGTCCAGAGCATGTCAGCATGCCTGGAGGACAGAGGGACTCAGGCAGGTCACCACATGGCAGGTCCCACTGCCCATTCTTCAGATGTCCATTCTAACCCTGCTCCTCCTTTCCGTGCCCGGTGTGAAGCCTCAGATGAAAACCAGGCCCACCAAAGTCAACAGCAAAACTTGTGGAAGGAATTCAGCTGCTGCCTGGAGCTACAAAGTGGATCTCTTCATTCTGCCTTAGTGTTTGTAAAAAAAAACTGAGCAAATATGTAACTTTTGAGATGTGTGAACCCAAGTACATTGTCAAGGTGTTCTAAAACAATTTCAAACCCCAAATGCATTCCAATACAGCAATATGTGTCTCAGCTGGAGAAAGCACCAATGCCAGCAATATGTTCTTCAATAGATGGTATCCTGTGCTTCACTGGGGATGTCCCGCATGTTCGAGGCCTGGCTGGCAGTATGCACTGCCTAGAGTCAAAGCAGCTACCTAGCCCCAGCACCAGCAAAACCCTTGAAATCATCGTTCTTTCCTGAACACTGAAGACTTACTAAAATCTACATCTGAAGCCCCAGTTTAAAGACAGCTTTGGGGAAGTTCATCACAACTGCTCTACTGTGGCAGTACTGTCGCTCAGCAAGTTGGTCACTCATGCCTTCCCTTGCACACCACAATCTCTGACAACCACGGGAAACAGATATTTGGATTTCCATAACACTTGTACACTTCTCAGGTGCACTTCATTTGCTCTCATTAATAATGGAACAGGTTTGATCTGGAGCAAATTTAGCTTCCATAGCTAGCTAGGTAGAGGAAGTACCCGATCTTGATTGTTGTTGTGAGACTTTTCCCCCATTTTTTTAGCTGGGAACTGTTTCACATGCTTAGGGCTTTTCTTACATTTACTGAGCACCCGAAATCAATCAGAGTGCAGGAAACAAAATTCTAGATGGTTCATCAATATTTCAGGCCCCATCTACAACACATTCAATTTTATTCGGAAAGGGATTGGAAATTTTGCTCAGTTTGCAGCTTTGAAACAGAGTAATCCCAGTTCAGTGAAACTGGAGCCTTAAGCAGGTGACAGTGCCAGATGCTCCAGCTGCTCCTTGCTGCCACCCAGTCCAGTAGACCCATGTAGAATGCCACCCATGGGACCACAGAGGGCTGCAGAGCAACAGAGGTTTCACAAGACTTGTTTTCCCCACACTGAATGTGGCAAAAACCCTGACATGGAGGGAGTAGTCAATTTTTTGCCTCTCTCTGAGACTTTGAGCCAAAACCCTGGCCCTTCTGCCTCACCCTGCTTACAGATGGCACTGACCATTGGGAGAGCAAAAATTCAGTCTTAACTGGGAATCCCTCCTTTCCTCAGGGCTGGTTTTTATGTTGCTGGTCTATTTTTTACCTCAAGGACAAAAAAACTTTATCCAGAAAAATGAACGTAATTTCCAGAAAACACCAAGGCAGCAGTAAGTCAAGCATAACAGATCTGAAGACATTTAGAAAGTTATAAAAACTTATTTCTTTGCAAGAGTGCTACAGCTTTCAGTTCTTCCTTTATTCTTTTTGGTTCGGTTATTTGCAAGATTATTGCAGCTTTATCTTTACTTGATAAACAGTGGGAATTTCTGTGGCTTGGCCTACAGCAGCATTTTGGGGGCCTCTAAAAGGACCTGACCCTAAGAGGATCATATCTTGTCATATTTTCTTTTCTGCAGAAGTTGAGTTTTCTAAAACTTAGTTCCCTGGTTTCTCTCTTTATTTTCTGACTTTCATTTAAGGCTCAACAGTTTTCTACCTGTTGAAAGTGCAGCAGATTGACTAATGGAACAAGCATCATGATTCTGGCAAAGTATTTCCCAAAGCATGTATATTCTTGTTTGACTCACAGTGTTTCTCTCAGTGGGAGAGTTGCCGTGCTTGGACGAACATGTTATGTACCAGTTAGTCAGGTATCCTGGTGATTACATGTAGCTTTTTAAAGGAACATCATGCCTTTTTCTGCAGTTTTGTCTTACTTTTATGTACTTTTTTGGCAGCTTGCTCATTCTACTTTTTTTTGTCCCTCAAACCACATCATTGTTTTCAAGAGTCTTAGAAAATTAGATATGAATGTTTTGACTTTACTCTTCCTGCTCAATAATTATGCACTTCACTCTCTGTTTTTGCTTTCCCCCTATTTCAATGTGATTAGTGTACAGCAACACAAAAATAAATCTTGCAATTACTGAAAACGAAGTTCAGGGCTACAGTTTCCAGAGACCAAAAAAAGAATAACCCACAAAGAAATGGAGGGTTAATTTTTACTTTCTGGCAGGCAAGGCAACATGTGGAATCAAACATATAGTTAGGATCTAGCTGGGATGGTAAGCCACAGCCTTCAAGAAGAAGCTGCATGGACGTGCTTTGCCCAGCAAAAGCCCAGAGGGAAATGTTTCCCAATGTCATTGCAGGGAAACCCAGGATTCTGCTGCACTGTTAAAGGCAGGATGCAACTGCCATTTTACATGGGTGGGCTGGGATGCACTCTGCTCCCTCACCTTCTACATGTCTGGTGTGATTTTCTCTGCCTGCAGCTGCACTGGGACCCTCTCTGTCAGCTGTGGGAGCTGGGCTTGGCAGCAGCCCCATGCCCTGGATCCCACTGTACCCCCTCACTGAGGCACAGCCTGGTCTCTGGTGCCAGGAAAGCTGTGAATGTTGGAAAAGCCTGCTCTGCTTGCTCTGTTTTGCCCTCCTTGGGATAAACAAGGATCCTGTGCTGTGGGCAGACTGCCCAGAAAGGCAGGCAGGCTTGGAAAAGGAGACTAGGGCTTTGTCTTTAATACTTCCTAAGAAAAAAAGATGTTTGCTCTACTTTGGAGCAAATAATGGGTATGTGATAAATTGACATGAGGGACTGGGCAAGGAAGTTTTACTGCAAGAAAAATTCAGTGAGAAAAAGCACTAAACTCTGCCTCTTCCTCTTGTCTCCAAACACCCTTTCAGGCTAAACTTATTTATTCTGTAGTAAAGTTGCAGGGTATTATCCACACAGTGGTTTTGGTTTTTCAACCTCAGGAGACTTAATTCATGTGAGGTACCCCAAGGGGTAAAATATACTTTTAAGCAAAAAAACCCCACAAATAAACAAAAACCAAAAAACCCTACCACCAAACCAAAAAAACCCTAAGCCCTGTGTTTGACTGGATGTTGCTCATTTTAAACTCTTCCATCCCAGATTACTCTAGTTTTCCATCTAGGCTGCATACTTCCCTCCTTTAGGTCATGAAACCCTGAGGAGTTAGCAGTATACAGCTGTTGTGTAAAAAACAGGAAAAAACTAGAGTTAGCCAGGAACATCACAGGGCAAGAGCAGAAAGAAGACGTTGAAGGAAATGCTTCTTGAGCGACAGAGGAAAGTGTGAGGGTGCAGAGAAGGCCTAAACTTCTCCATTTGCAATAGCACTGGGGAGAACATCAGTGCATAAAGGGAATTATAAGAGAGAACAAAGAGAGAAGACTCACCAGGGAATACCAAGGGTGTTTTACCTGGCATATATTACATGACACATGCAGGTAGCTACACAGACTTTTGAGAGTTAACTCCACACCCTGAAATTCCCTTTTAATAACAGTAAGTATCACACGCAGATAAAATCTGCTGCGCTCCATCATTCTTTCCATCCCCTCTGGGAAGAGAGTATGAAAGCTGTCAGGGCTGGCATCCATGCAGTCCAAAGGCTCGTTCTCCCTTCCACATCCCCAGGCTCATCATGCACACACCTCCCTAATGGACTAGAATTGGCTTAATTTGATCTTGACAAAATAAAATTAAGTAAGCGCAAAACCACTAAAGTTATTATAGAGAGTGACTTTCTGAATCGCATTTAACTTCATGCCATGCCAGAAGATAATCTCCAGCTAAATCCAGCCTCAACTGAAAAGAAATATGAAACTAATTCAGCTCACTATACTTCAGATCTCAAGAGCAGAGTAACTAAAACTACTAACCACTCTTTTAAAACTTCCTCTTTTCCCAGGACATTTTAGGATGCGATGGTCTGGATGATCACCTTAAAATCAATTTCAACTTCCAGGCACAGATGACGTTACATTAAAAAAAAAAATCCCTTTCAGAAGTCTCTCATCTACCAAAGGCCCGTTCCACCATTTTCTCAGTTTGTTCAAGTTGATCATACAGAGATGGAAACAACTTTTGTCTTTGTTGCAGAACAACAAGATGTTAGGCTATTCAACTGACACAAGATGTGATTAAATTGTGATTAAATAAATTCACATTTAGATGTGAATCAAATCCTGAGTAAGGGTAAAATCATTATAACCCTGTTGGATTAAATTAATTTCTGCCCATTTTCATCAGCTGAGACTCTGACTAGAGCTGAACTCTTCTGAGTAATCTTCAGCTCTCTATTACTAATACAATTAGTAATTTGTTTTTCCAAACATCTTGCAATATTTCTATCCACTCATTTATGTGGAGTTCCTCTTCAATATTTCTTGTAGCTTGGACATGAAGCAGGAATCCTGCACCAGTTCTTGCTGAATCAGGGCTCAGTGCATATACTACCAATCACTTTTCTCACAAGGGTTCTTAAAATAGCAGCTTCAGCCCGTCGTAGCTCACTGGGAAATCTGTCAGCAAATTTCATATTTCTATTATTACAAGACCAATTTTAGAACCAGAAAAAAAAAAGTCATAGCAGTGATAAAGCTCCAGGTGGAGATGGGTCAGCACTGCAAATACTTGCACAATGAAGTGCTGAAATTTCAGAGTGAATTCACTTTTAGCATGTTCATATTATCTTGAATTGGTTTTCCACAAACATTTGGTTGATTAAAATGTTGATTGACAGCAGTATTTACACTTCATTTCTTACAAAGTTGCATATGCAAGTATTCATGGCTAATGAGTTTGCATTAGCATGAGCAATTACTTTTGCTAGAAATGCTCACACATTTCTGAGCTTAGGAGAGCAGGTAAATCCATCCCTATTGTGGGCAGTATCAAACTGTGTGCTTCCATCTCAAAGACTTCCTCCAGGCACAGTCCTAAATTCATCTATTGATGTGGAGGACCCCAGAACTGAAGCTGTAATGAGCCTGGGGGAGGTGGAGACTGGGTGCCATATGACTTATTGATTAGTAAGCTTAAATAGCTTACACCATGCTATTGCCCAGAAACTTCATAAAAACGTACACACAAGTGGTTGAACAATTTCTAATAATACATCTTGAGAGAAATCACAAGTGCTTGCACATGTGCTATAATTAAGGAGCATGCATTATTTAGCCACTGCTGTCAAATATCACTTTAAAATCAGTCCAGTCTAGCACTCGGGGTTTTTCTTTTTGTGTGTGTGATCAAGCCTTTTCAGACCAGACTGCAGGCACCCTGGTTAATATCACAACATTAAGGACATCTGACATGTTCCTAAAAGAAAAAAGTGGAGAAAATTCCTCAACATCTATGAGACCCAAGTATTAGTAAAGAATTAGGTAACTCGTAATGCCTTGACTAGTCACTGTGATGAAGCGAAAGTCTGATTTAAATCATAGAATCATAGAATGGTTAGGATTGGAAGGGACCTAGTTAGATCTAGTTCCAACCATCCTGCCATGGATAGGGATGCCACCTGCTAGACCAGGTTTCTCAGAGTCCCATCCAACCTGGCCTTGAACCCTTCCAGAGATGGGGCATCCACAACTTCTCTTGGTGACCTGTGCAAGTGCGTCACTACCCTTTGAGTAAAGAATTTCTTCCTAACAGCTTATCTAAATCTCATCTCTTTTAGTTTAAAATCCTTCCCCCTTGTCCTGTCTCTATCTGCCCATCTAAAAAGTCACTCTCCCTCCCTTTTTATAAGCCCCCTTTAAGTATGGGAAGGCTGCAATGAGCTCCTCCCAGAGCCCTCCCTTCTCCAGGCTGAACAATACACACACACCTCCTGGAATAGTCTTCTGGGCTCTGTAGCCCTATTCCAACCATATTCTCAAGGGTGTCTTAGAATGCCCTCCTAGCACAGCACAACACTGAGATGGTCAGAGTGGTGCTGCTGCTGACTCACTCGTGAGAGGACAGCAGGAGACCAGAAACTATCAGAGTAAATTTTAAATAATGTGGAGAAGTGGCTGACTTCAGTTGGGAATCGAAGGAAAACATAAAATGAGACTACAATAACTTGTTGTGCCTGTGAAATTTGACCTTAACCATGCATTGCAGATATGTCAGTATGAAATATGACTCCATGGTTCTTCATGGATGTGTCCCTCGGGGACCAAACACGACTTGGTACAGGTTGTTTCACATTTGGTTGACTTTGAGCAAACCTATAAAATCTATAACTGTTATGACAGTCCGTATAAGAAACGCAGATCATGAAGAATGTATTTAAATCCTTATTATCCTTCTGGGATTTTTCTGGATTTAAGGAGAAAGACAGTAAAGAGCAGGATAAATTTATGGACAGATTTTTGGTGTAATTTTGTGTTCCAGTCCTAGGGATAGGCACTAGGACACAGATTTTTACATCATAATCTTGGGCTACTAATAATAAATATGCATTATTTATTTTTAAAATGCAACAGTAATTAGAACCTGAACAATGCATGCTGTTATAAAACACACAGATTCTCATAGGCCGTAAAAAACTTCCCTTATCCATATGCTTGTTCAAAGAAGATTAAATTTATAGTGTCTAGGTATTGCTTTGAAAAACTGATGTCAATAAAGATGCAAGATCTGAAGATAGGAAGGATTCAGAAAGGCAAATTAATAAAAAACCTAACAATTCTGGCTGAACTCTGAACATTCTGCTAATAAGCAAAAGAATTGCTAACTGGTGCTGCTGACTTGTGCTGTTCCTGCTGCATCTGCCACCATGTTATTATTATTTTGCCGCAAGCATTGCTGTGGAGCTCACTTTAGCTAATGATCATGCAACTAACAGTCTGTCAGCCTCAGTATCTGTGGGAAACAAAATGGAATTTGTCCCTACACTATTAGCCATGCTTTCTAAACACTCTTCCTTTGGCCATATGTATTGAACATTACATTTAATGCCTGCTCTACTATATGCCTACTGGATATGTGAAATAAAGAAAAAAATTTATAGGGCAGTACGTAGAAGTCTACATAAACTTATTTGGCACACCCTTGAAATACAAAACCAGATCAACTTAGATCATTGTTCAGTTTTTGGAGTAAATGCAAGAGAGAAGAAGCAGTGGGTCAGGCAGCCAATAAAAATGCCAATTTATTGAAAGACTCAGTTTTTGCCTGAGGTCATCTAATTACATGTATTGTAACCGAAATGAGGTTTAACACAAGGACAATTAAAGCTTCCCTTTTGAGAAGGTAAAAAGGTCTAACTCCACAGCGAATCAAAGGGGAGGAGAGGCAGCTGGGATAAAATCAGAAAGGGTTCCTGATCTGTGAGTCACTTAACCAAGGCAGGGATTAATATCTTTAGTGATTGCCACCCTAACCACCGCTGCCCCCCAGGTGATGGGTACTGAGCTGTGTCAGGAGGAAAGCTGGCTGCCCTTTGGTTCCCAGAGTGAGCTGGGAAGGATCAGAAGCCCGAGTCCTTGCTCTGCTCTGCTGCATTTGCTACAGTGCTGCTGAGATGACCCATTTCTTATGGCAGTGAACTAATCTGTGAACTGTCAGGAAAGCATGAGAGGAGGGAACTGGGGAAAGCAAGCAGTGGATTCCTTTCAGGCAAACTACTGTTGCGTCAGATTCTGTCCCTCTAGACTATGTTTCCGGGTTCCACAAATAGCTTTGCATAAAGAAACCAGGAAAAGTGAAATGACTGCATCTTGCTTTCACCACTGTTTTTCCATTTCTGAACACAATTGCCACTTCCTCTCTCTCTCCGGTCACTTGTTCAATTGGTCAAATTTCACCTCATTAGCAAAGAAAAGGAGCAGTTCTTGAGATTTACTGGTTCTTTTGAAGTGTTCAGTGACAGAGACAGAAATCTTCCCTCCTGACTTGGACTCAGAAAAACTTGAGTTTAGGACTTCCTAACATGCATCCAAATGAAGTGCTGGGAAGCATTTGAACCTATAGGGATTTCCACCTACTCTAAAACATGGCTCAAGGAGTAAACAGTCACTGCAAGGCAATGTAAGGCTCATTGTCTGCACCTCAGCTCTGATATTTTCCAGCAACCAAGGTTAGGGTCCTGAGTATTTAGATATTCTCACTTTGAAGCTAGTGAAAATACAGTCAGTGTACTGATACCAGATTAAGTTTTCCTTAGAATAAGACTAACGGATTTAATTTTTCATGCTGTAGGACATAAACATCCAAAGTGCTCTGAAAGGGTTGAGTACTAAAAAGTTAGGCATATTAATTCTGTAAGTCCTTTAATTAGCTTCATTTCATCATATTCTACTTCCTTATACCTGCCCCAGGGTCTTACAAAACCCCTCACACCTGCTGCCATGTTTTGCTCAGTAACAATTTTCCACCAAAGCCGGTTTGTACCCTGTGCAGAAGATTCCTACAGAACCTTACTTTGCTCTCCTAGATACGTTTTGTTATATATTCTATGTTATGCTGTGTAGGTATGTATTTTACTGATATGGCTTCAGAGCTGAATATTTCAGGAATAAAAACAGTCTCATAGAGACAGGGGCGGTGTATATAAGCACCCAACTGGAGTTCTGTGTACAGTTGTTTATATCACATGCTTTAGGAAAGATGGCGATCATCTGAAAAAAGTCCAGGGAAGGCGAGAGGAGGAGTTATGAGAAAAACGGGGTTGTTTAGTCTAGAAAATGGGGGATGTGAGAAGTCTTTCAAAATTTAAAACATTATTGCAAAATAACCAGAATGAATAAATTCCCATGTGACTGAAGACAGGAGGAAAAATGCAATGGTTTGTGCTACAGCATGAGAGATTTCAGATGACCTTTAGGAAAATCTTTCCAATGGTTAATGGCAGTTCAAGGCTGGGGTATCCACTGGGGAAGTAGTGGAGTACTTAACTGAAGTAGTAGGGGATAAATCCACTGCTTTTATAGTGGTCTTGACATAAGATGATGAACAGTTTAAGTGTGTATCTCCAGGACATCCATCTCTCACCACTCAGAAAGGCGACTGCCTGTAGATGGGACCTTCCAAGGGAGAAGCATGAGGGTATCTTCAGCACAGTGAACTGGCCATTGCTTCGCTGCAGCATGCCAGGCTGTCTTGCCATTTACTGGTTGATAAAAATTCCATGGGGCCAAACCATGGACCCTTCACTCTTAAGTGAAGAAATAATTATTTCAGTACTCAGGTGGGAAGTGACTTGCTCAGCTGGTTAGCAAACATTGCTAATTATGCTGTGGTTTTGAAGTCTTGAAACCATATATTCGCACTCTACTGTGCGTAAGACACCACAAGAGAGGCTTGAGGAAATTAAAACAAATGAAAAGCAAGTTTTTGCTTTATAAATCATATGCAAAATCATCAGAGCCTTCAGAAGTCCTTCTGGGTTTTCAGAGAAGTTGTCTCAAGTTAGATCTCCAAGAGTTTCATAAATATTGAAATAAGAAAAAAATTTTAATGTAATAGCAATCTGGTAGAGCACCCTAGAGTTACATTACTTGAATGCTCTCCTTGGCCCCAAACCACCTGCGTTAACTTCATAGGAGACTGATATAGTCTTTTATTCATTGAAAAGGTCCTTTTGTTTAAACAACACATGAGGTTACAAATGTCACCTGGAGGTAAAAACATTCAGCATCTCTACACTAGAAATCTCAGGTTAGTGAAAGGCACGGGAGCCAGTCCTGCTAGAGTGGAAAGCGGGATAGGGTCATTTTCACCCATCAGTGAAGGTCCTGGAGAAAGCTTAATTGTGTACAAACCTTATGAGACATGAAAGGTATTAATTTTAAACAGTAAATGGCAAACTAAACACAAGATTAAATATAAGGCCTTGTAAATAACTATATTTGCAACTTTATATTAACATTATAAAAATAAAATGATTGCTAAATTGTGTCAATCTTTCTTAGTATACAAATTGAAGTGAATAATATAATATTTTCACTGGTGGTTAGGCTCTACACACATGCACTTCTATTGTAGCAGGAATTACTATTTTCATTTTTATCAATTGTTAGAATTATAAATGTTTTCCCTTATTAAATCCTTTTCTCTGGAAAATTAGCTGGGAGTGGCGGACTTACACATTTTGACACTGAACAAAATTTGCCTAAGCTTAGAAAACATCTCCATTATACAGGAAAGAATATATATTTTTCATATTAGCACAATAATAATGTGAAAACATCCATTCATATTTTATAGGAATGGTTGTGCACTGTTTAGAGAAAAAGAGGAAATTTGAGTCTGCCCAATATTTTTGTCTTTAGAGTAACTGCTGTACAGGTAGTTCTTCCAAACATAAACAAAATGGGGCTTATAGCAGAATAGGGCACTTAGAGCCCATTAGAATCTTACTCTCTATTTTTTTTTTTCAAATAAAGTTTAAAGAAAAAGAGCTCCTACTTGAAGTTTCAAATTTAAAGCAAAAAGCACTTAGAGTTAACTGTGAGTGCATATAGGAATCTTGTCTAATACTGTAAACAAAGGGGTTACATTTTTTCCTGCTCAGAAGGAAGTAGGTGTATTCTTTCTGACATTCTCTAGCCATCTCACTAGTCCCTGACTATGCTTTGACTTATAATCAGTATAATTTATGAAACAATCAATATTTCCATTTTTATGACAAAATGACATCTTGTGTGCAAATGAAAAATCTCAAAGCATCTGTATCAGCATGGCAGTAGTCAAATTGCTTGGTTGCTCTGTATCACAGGTAGAGAACACATCACAGAAATAAAGAGGGACAGTCACACACAGGTGTAATCTGCTAGTCAGGGAATAGCCATAGTAACAAGCTTATGTGAAAAATACACTGTTCAATTTTTTGCTTCCAGGGACCCAGTTAATTTGGTATACTTAGAAACTCAGCATCTCCACTTGTCAGTCAAGCCACCATCTGTTCCTACTCCCTCTAACCCCTTCCAGGTTCCTATGTAGCTCCACGTATCTTCAAATCCCTTCTACTTCAAAGAGTTTGAACAACCTCTGATCCTTTCCCTTCTGCTTCGAGCATGTCCCAGTTCCATGTTATACAGGCTGAGAAGTTCTGGCCTTTTAAAAGGTTATGTCTACATCATATTTTGAAGACAGATGCAAGTTTGCTTCAAGCTGGTAGGAAGCAAGCCAGTTTGGATGCAGAGGCCATGTGACTGCATTATCAGCATAATGCTGATCTTGATGCAATAAGCCTGACGGAGAAATAGAATATATTAGCTGAGCTTCAGTCAGAGCAGAGCACAGGCAAAGCAAGCTTACATCTGTCTGCAATCTGTCAGGCAGCTCCATATTGTGCCTGAATCACATAATTCCCCCTTCTCTCTTAATAGCCCACACACAGACTGAAGCAGGGACAGAAAGCCATTCTGTTTGCTTTCTACAGATTAATTTGCTGATACTGGGCTTCTGTCAGAAATAGCACACCTGCATGGAGCTCTACTCTGCTGTGCTGCCATTTCTATCATAGGAACCAGGTCTACATTTGCCAGGAAGCTTTTATACTCCACATCTATATTTACATTTGTTCAGTTACCAGTAAGAGTTTTTTTCTGCACTGCTACCTGTCTCCACCCACTGAGAATCAGCTTGAGAGCCGCAAAACATTTTTTACTAAAAAAGATTTGCAATTCTGTTTCCATTTTCAGTCTGTCCTAAAGCACAAGAGTTCTGATTAAATAAGACACTCAAAAGCACTGCTTGCTTTCTGTGGTCCAGCACCAGTTAGGATGAAACCCACAGCTAGCCATTTTGAAGCACACCAGTAGAAAATAAAGAGGCTTTATTAACCCTTAGGACCATATGCCCCTGGGAGATTTTACACGCTACCTTTCCCAAAGTCCATTTTCAATGTTACATCTGTTGAACACAAAGACTGTACACTGTTATACTGTCAGCTGCCATGCACTCTGGCCATTGAAGGCTTTTCCTTAATGAAACTTTGAAGACCTCTGGCTTAGAGTTCTCTGTGCACAAGCATTTTTTTCTTTTTTTTTCCCCCAAGGAATCCCTGATATATAAAAACATTTTCCCCAAGGAGACACAGCCCTGATGCCTGGAGCATTGTATATCAGCTCCCTGAAGTGACTGCCTAATGCTTAGATTACTGCACTGATCGGACGATAGCCTTGATCCCTTCTTGCATGTTATTCTCCAATATGTCTGTAAATTCCTGTCTCAAATCACAGAAATCATCCTGGAGAAATAGTCACTATCCATGCTGCTTTGTACTATAGGAAGTGAGGCTGCTCTTCAACAAAAAGTATCTAGCTTCTCAACGGAGCTATAGAGATTATTAACCCTTAAGTAGCATCCAAATCCAATGAAATGAAGAAAACAAGAAGATGCAGACAGGTTTCCAAGAACAAAAAATCTAACCTACAGGTTTCTGCCTCTCCCCATGCCTCCAGAAACAGGCAGTGGCAGTTGGTCCAGACTGGAGCAAACCAAATGGCCATCTCCACGCTAAAGGAGAGGGAGACAGGACCAGCATGTCCATGGCTCAGCGGTACCTGGTTCTCTTTTGTGAATCCTGACCTCTTTTATCCTCGTAACACGGGATTCATCACCTCTCTTGCAGGCATGTGCATCTGGCCTGACTGAATTTCCACTGCGTCAATCTGCTTCTCAAATCCTTTCAGCCAGCAAAGAACACTGGTGATACCTGAGTGGAAACAAAGATGACAAAAAATACTCAGGGCCATTTTGCAGTGGGAAATTGTTTCAATACTGTGTTGTGCTCAGAAAGGTCTGACAAAAGGTCTACTCCAAGAAACTTCTCTGCCTGCTGTCTTATGCAGCTCTCTAGTTAACCAGAAATAGTTTAAGTATGAAATAATTGCAAATTCTTTTTCAAGAGGTTTTATTCAACCTTGTATGAAAGGCTTAGACACTGAACACCTGTCTTTTTATTGACAAAAAAGTCTGTTCAGTCTGATGGCTGGAGTGGAGACAGCCAGCTGTAGAACTGCTCTTGAAGTATCATCCTGTGGCTGTACTCAGGTGTCTTACATTCAGCTCTTCAGGCTGGAGAACTGCTCCTGCACGGTTATCCCAGCTCCACAAGCACTAGGAGAGCTCTGTGACTTTTCCTACACACTGTATGAATTATCAGGGGTGGCTGCTTATCCCTGCAGCTCTTGCAGAGTGAGGTGTCATCTTGTGTATCCCTCATTACTCCCCATAGACACCTACCAAACTTCCCAAGACTGGAGGCACTAGCATTCACTGGAAACAAGCTGTGGTGGGGTGGGGAGCAGGAAGGGTTCTCCTCAGGAGCAACAGGGAGATGAGTACATGGGTGCAGCCATAAGCTTTAATGCTTGCAGGAATCAACCCGATATTTCTTGGCCTGGCCCAAAACCTCATCTGTCTTCTGCTAGTGGAATGTGATACAGGCAATGAATCAGCACTGCCATGGTCACAATGCCCATGTACTACGAAATTGTTCTCCCAGCCCTGGTTGGAGTGTGCTGAGACAGCTTGACGAGAAGTGGATCGCACTTCAGCAAACTACAGACCAGGAGCTCTCCATGGGGTTTCATCCCAGCCCCAGCCAGGAGCAGCCCCAGTCCTGAATGTCTCCCAGGGGAGAGACACAGGATGTGGACCTGTTTTGGGGCAACCCGTGGCTGGAAAGGGCTGTGGGGAGCAGGAGACTGGCCCTGCTGCAGCATGGCTGGTGCAGGGGCTGACAGCCCTGGGGGCAGAGGTGGGGTGCTGGGCTGTGGGGAGCCCCAGGGGCTGGCAGGGACAGTCAGGGCAGGGGGTGCCCCGGGGACCCTGGCACCAGAAATTTTTTGTCTAAAATTTCTGTTCTCAGAGACTTCTCTCTCATCTGGACATGTTGATGGTCTTTTGCTCACTCTCCCTCAGCACTCCCTGACCAGGCTTGGCGGTAGCTGCTCACTGTGGATCGCACTGGCTCAGTAGCGGCACTAAAGCAGCCACCTCTTTGAGACATGCGTGTCTTGCTGACTTACGGCACAGCCTCCCAGCCCTGCTTTTGGAGAGGTTGGTGCCACACTGAGGAGGTGCACTGCCTCATGCTTGCCTGCAGCTGCAGCAACAGGAATTCCCCACCTTTCCACCTAGGGACTTCCAGCTTCCTTCTGACTACCTCCCTTGTCACCCACAGACTCTCTGAATCAAAAAAATCCCCATTCCCTGGGTTCAGAAGCAGTAGTCACTGCTCTGCCTTTCAGAGCTGCACCCAAGGGACCACTGTTCTGTTTCCTCTTCTACCCACCATGGTCTTGGCTACAGCTGCCCCTGAGCTGCCATGTCCTGGGAGGTCATTTCACAGCCATGCCACAGCTCCCTACCTCAGCACTAGTGCTGTGTCTGCTTTACAACCCACCTTTCAGACTCATGTTTTAGTCAAAGTTTTCTACTACAGGTTACAACAGCTTCTTCCCAGATGCAGGCTCATTTACAATAGGTTAGCCTTCACTAACTTTACTCGCTATTAACTCTCTCTGACTCATGCTCTGGTTCAGGGAGTTCAATCCTGTCATGCTCTGGTAACATTTTATTTTAAGTGTATCAATATTTTGAGCAGAGGGTGGGACCTATTTTTAAGTTAGACAGAAAGAGAGGAGGAATTAAGGTTCCTTCTGGCCAAAAGGCCAAATTTGATAAACCCAGGGAACAAGGAGATGAAGCCTATTCAGCTGAGGATCTCAAAGAATTCAATGCATTAAATACTCCATGTTTTTTAAAGTAAAAGCTGAAAACTAATATAGAACATTTTTTGTCAAGAAAAGAAAAAAAGCCATTGGAAAGGAATATAGACTTTAGTGAATGAATAGGCATGTCAAAAATGTGATTAGAACTAGGCAGGGAGACACGGCAGGGTGGATGGGAATAATCACTAGAGAAAGCTGTTTCGCAACATCCTTAGCAGAGTTGAAAAGACAGACGTGCCACTCAGCAGCTGACTTAGTCCACACTAAACATGAAGTCTGATGAAATTGTCATTTTGGCAGTATTTTGTAATAAGGAGTCCTATGTGACAGTTGTGCATTTACCCTTTAGTTTCACAATCCCCTGTCTTTAAATATATTTTGTTTCTATTAGCTTGCCTGCCCCTAACATTAAATCACTGCTGCTCTGGCATTCAGTGCAGAACTGCCTTGTGAAATGTCTCACTCAGTAATTGCCTCCACTGCCCTTTCTTCCCAAAGCCATCATTAGTGTTTGCCTCCCAGGTCTGCAAATCTGCCAGCAGCTCCCAAAGTCATCTCCCAACCGCACATTTCAGTGACCTCATCTCTGCAGGCCACAGTCTCCCTCACACTTGACATAAACTCAGATCAGCAAATCTACTCCCTAAAGCACAGATAATTATACTCCTCTACTGTCAGGAAGCTCGATCACATCCCAGTGAAACCCAAATCAAAAGTGGAGCCAACCTAGATCTTTGCAAACAGATGTGATCTTTGTTTTTGTAGATGTCTATGTGCATCTTCAGTTGGAGTATGAATGTCCTTTGGGCTTGCTTGTGCAGCAGCACTTTGTCTCAGACACACTTTAATCATCATTGGGAGAGATTAAATTTCTT
Source organism: Atrichornis clamosus (assembly GCA_013400975.1). Classification (NCBI taxonomy): domain Eukaryota; kingdom Metazoa; phylum Chordata; class Aves; order Passeriformes; family Menuridae; genus Atrichornis; species Atrichornis clamosus. Next base: position 341,900 of record WBMZ01014813.1, read on the forward strand.
GAGTTGTGACAAAAAAGTGTGAGTTTGGTTCTATCTCTGTGGAGTCTCACTCAGTTGCTTTTGGATACAATCAAGGTTCAAGTTCCTTTCAAAGTCATTAAGCTGCATTTTCAGTGGGACAAAGTTTACCTGAAGGTAAAGAAGTTATGCTGCAATGAGATAAAAATAATGTGCTCTCATAGAGAAATAAATGGTTAAAAGATAGGACACAAAGCATAAAAGTCCTTGGAGGAGAATCGTCGGTGGAGTCCCACTGGACTGTATTAAATGTTATTATTATTACATATTATATACAGTGTATTCCCACTGAAATACACTGATTGATCTAGTCCTAAGTGACCTGGAAAGTGGGATGAGATGAATAACAAAGTTTGCTGATAATAATGGGTTATTCAAAGAAGTAAATTTGAAGCCAACTGCTAAGAGCTGCAGAGGGATGTCATAATGCAAAATGACCTGGAAATAAAAATGCAGCTGAATTCAATATTGATAAATGTAAAGTAATGCACATGGGAGAAAAAAGCCCAACTATACATATGCAATGATAGTCTCCAAAGTAGCTGTTACTACTGTGGAAAGCAATCTCGAGGTTATTATAGAGAGGTTATTGAAAATGTCAGCTCAGTGCTCAGTAGCATTTAGAAAAGCAAATCAAATATTAGGAAAGAAATTAAGACCAAATCAAAAAATAGCATGAGGTTGCAGTACAGATTTAGTGTGTGACTACATTTGAATACCATGAGCTCTTCTGTCCCCATCCTCCCAGCTCAAAAAAGTGTCTGAGTAAAAAAACAAAGATGCTTCAAAATCTGGAACAGTTTTGGTGTGAGAAATGGTCAATGAGATCAGGAACCTTTGCCTGAGAGAAGAGAAAACCAGGGAGGGCACATGATAAATGTCTAAACAATCTTAAGTGGCTAGAAGGAAGTAGATGAAGAATAAGTGTTCACTGTCTTCCAATATAACATCAAATTGAATCAATAGTGATAGTTTCAAATAAAGCAAAAGAAGATAACTCTTCAAACTATAGTTCAGCTGTGTAAGGCATTGCCACAAAAGACTGTGGGCACAAAAACTCTCTGTGGGCTTAAAAAATGCATCTGAAGGGAATTTGTTGAGGGTTACTGGATACGGAGACTCAGAGTTTTCCAAAGATGCAGACCTTGGGAGTATGAGAGAGGGGTCTGGCAGTATGGCTGTGTCCTTGCTCTGTTTCTGCATCCCTTTTCCTGCTCTGCATCCATTATTGTCAAGTGCTGATGAGCTGTGGTGGACCCACTAGAAAAGTTCTGGGGTTTTATGGTTGTCCCCTAAGGGATCAGAGTAAGTCCCAAAGCTCACCCTTTCCTCCTTGGAAATGAGTGAGACAAACTTAGCTCTGATGCCTATTTTATGCTGGAATAAAATATAGTTTGGTCTAAGTCAGAAGGGAGGTGTAAGCTGTGTGACTTGGATTAATTTGGCATTCAGTGGGTGTGCGAATGATGATATACCCTCCAATGGAACAGATGGTCTGGGCAGCAGAAAAAATAACCAGATAGCTATAAAATAAAACGAGAGCCTTCCAGGCAAGTTCTTATCTTCATTTCACCTGAATAAACCTGAAACAATTTCATTGACAGGACTGAGCTGCTTACCTCTTTCACTTGAGGTACATCTTGGGTCCTTGCCTAATTTAGACCCTTGCTGGAATGTACTTGCTGGAAATTCATCTCCTTTCTCCAGGTTGAATTTGAGTCCTTACGTTATTAACTCTCTTGTTGAATCTCTTATACAGTGTTTATGGAGCAGCATTTAGACTGATGGCCAGAAAGCTGAAATCAGTCTTACATTAATTTCTCCACAGCCCTGTGCACCTTGGAGGTGGCAGCTGGGATGAAGGGATCCCAAGGCTGATGAGGCAGGAGTGATACTTATGTCTCTGCAGGCATTGCTGAGCACCATGGGCGAGAAAAAACTCTGAAACTTCCTTAACGTGAGCTAAATCAATCTTGAAGTTGTTGAAAGACAGCAAAAGTATCAGCCCTTAAATAAAACCATAAGCCTAGACTGCAGGAAAAATCCAATCCTAAGAGATGCACCCACTGTCTCTCCTTTTCTTCCTTGCCCTTTCCACACACCCCACACAGCTCTTTGTGCTGTGGCTGTACTGGTGGCCACCTGGCTCAGGCGGAGCACACGGATAATAGCCAGTATTGAGTAAGGAATTTGTCAGATATGTCCCAAAGGAAAACATTTTTACATGCCCTTAAGTGACAGCAAGATAAATAACAACGATGTGATAAACAAAAGTATTCCAGTTTTAAAGGCAATACTAAAATTGAGAGCTCTGTGTCAGAGCTTTTTCTCAGAATAAGAATTTCCATATTGCCGAATACAATTTTCTCTATTTTCATGTAATCTAATAAACATAGTTTCTGTTACCCTAAGCACAAATGTTTGTCAATACCAACTTTAAGTAATAAGAGGCTGATTTGGTTGCAGGAAAAAAGAATGAGTCATCCAGCTGAAGGAAAAATACTGCATTCTTGTAAATGTATCCTGTATATCTGTATACTTAAACAAGCCTAAGATATAATGATGCTATATTGTTTCCAAGTAGAAGCGGTATCCAGATCTCTGTGTGGGTGGAAAGGTAGTGGGTGGATATAATAAAAACCCCTATGATGTATTGTACATATCCCTCTGTTGTTTTCAAATATGGTTCTGAATTATTAATACCTAAAAATGGAATTGTCCAGTTCTGCCCTTATGCATCATTGTTTACTTCAATAAACCTAAATTTAGCAGGAAATGCTGAATATTTAATTGTACAGCATAAATAATGAAGATTCCCAACCATTCTGGAAAGTCCATGTTTCAGAGATGGCAAGTGCTTAATTTTACTTTTTATTGCTGTAATCTGCTGCTAAAGTCTTCTGATTCATGACTCAGCCACTTGATATGCTGTGATGAACTCCTCACTTTCACACACCAGGGGGAGAAAACAGAGGGGTCTCTGACTTTATCCTTCATATCTAGGTCATCATTTACCAAGCAGATGCAAGCAAGTACCCAAAGCCCAAACTTTGGCTTACCTTTCCCTTTGGGACCCACTAGTGGGAGACACTGAGTTTCTGCTCATTGTTCCCTTAACTGGTTTTTGCAAACCAGACCTCTGTGTCTGTCCCATCTGTGTTTTTGTTTGGATACTGCTTGGAAGGAAAGCCGTGTGCCTGTCCATGGGAGAGGCCCCCTGTGTTTTTGCCTGGCACCCCAGCCAGTGGAGGAGGCATGGCTGCCAGTGCTGGGGAGGCACCCTCAGAACCAGACACAAAGATCCTCAGGTGGTTTGTAGAGCGGGATCTGCCCAGCGTGTGAAGGCAGGTACTGATAGGAGATACACTGACAGAGGTGATGCTGATCTCCTTCAGTTTTTGTCTGTAGTGCTTTTCTCCCTTCATTTTGGCACTGGCACATGTCTGATGCCTCTCCTTCACTGCCTTTGATCTACACCTGAGTGTTTTGCAGTTAGGAAAAGTCTGTGGTTAAGGCATAATTGCCTTAGAAAGGCACTTAAGAACCTTACTCCAGTTCTCCAGGAAATTCATGGCTTCATCAAAAATCCAAGTGGGTTGCACCACACTAGATAACTCAAGGAAAACATACAAATGTGGCTCATTTTATTGTGGGCCAGCATGCAAATGTACAGCTGTATGCAGTGGGGCTGTGCTGGGGGCAGTTAGATTTGTTAAAATCACAGAAACACCCTGAGAGAGTTGCTAAGCACCTCCATCCAGCAAGCTCTGCTCTCCCCCAGATCACAGCAGCATTCTGCTCATCCCTAATGCAAAGGTGTTCTGGGTTAGGCAGAGGCTGCATGGCCCCTGTCTGGCCCAAAAAGCACCCCTAAAAACATCAGGATCCCTTGCCACCTGCTGACACAGGAGCCAGTGTAGTACCTGCCCCTTTGGGAGATGCAGCCTAAACCCTCTCTGCACCCTCAGGGCCTGTCCCCCTGCACACACACATCTGGAGGGGACAGTGCCAGCTGATCCCACACAGTCACAGTTTTTTGAATAAAACAGGAAGCTGAAGTCAGCCTCAGACCTCAGTGTGTCACTGTTCAGTCTGGAATATTAAATACAGTCCATATTTTGTAGGTCTAAGGAGATTTATCCCTGTGAATGAAAAGCCTTTACCGTTCATCTACACCCTCTTCTGTATACAGCCTCATCTACCTCTATGATTTTCACCCTTCTTTGTTCACTGCCATGCCCTCTACTAGCAAGGGATAGGCAGGAGAAAACTGAACATTTATTAGTCTTTTTAAGAAATTGCCTGTGTGCCATTGTAGGAGTCAGCTGGCTGGCTCTGGCTGCAACCTCCTCTTCCCAAAATCCATCAGCCATGGGCCAATGCACAGTTTGGCAACACATTTGTACAGAGCTTGTGAGTATGGCTTGGGGTTTAAGGGGGGTTGTGTCAGGAAAAACGATTCTACAGGAGACTAGACAAGCAGATACAAAGGCACATTGCATTTTTCTTACATACCAAATTGTGTCTTAATTCCTATCAAGACTGAGCATTCAGGTAATCAAAACTTACCCAAGCTAGTAGAGTTTTCTGCATATCATTTCTTTCCAGAACTTCAGAGATGTAGAGATGCCACCTTTTGATTTTCATTCCCTTGTCCTAAACACAGTATACAAAATGGTCTACCTAAGAGTAAAAATATTTCTAAAACATATTTCATAAGCATAAAGGAATAAAACCTATTTATTTCACATTGTACCCGCTTCGTATGTCCTTCCAGTGTAATGTAAATTGTGAATCCTGTAATTTCACACTTTCATTTGTAGATTATGATAAGCAATTTTACCATTATAGTTAGTGCACCTGGTCTGGGTCATACCTACATCTTTATCTACAGTGCAGATAGAAGTGTTAACATGTACATTTTGTATCACAGAATCCTATGCACACAATGTAACTTCCATGGGGAGGAGATTGAAAGCAGTGCCCCAGACAGGCGTTATGAAAAGGCCTGTGAGTGTGATTGCAAAGCCAGAGATTGACAGAATCTGGAATTGAATAGGGAGCGTTATTAATACCAGAAGAGCAGGGAGTGCTTGCTAATGTGGTAAAAAGGCATATTATTGTGCTGAAGAAGTATGAAGTAAATATAAATAAAACTTGTTTGAATTATCCTTTCAGAGCCCACTGAGGAATGAGCAGTCACAGAGGTAATACAGAGCATGGTAAAGATATTTTACAGCAGTATATTGCAATTGCAGAATGCAAGACTATTGTTTAAAATGAAGGAGTTTATACCTAGAGATGCTGCATGACTGCTTGTAAAGTAGTGTCGTGGTTTAACCTCAGCCAGCAGCCAAGCCCCACGCAGCCACTCACTCAGTCCCCCACCAGAGGGATCAGGGAGAGAATCAGAAAGGTAAAAGCTAGAAAATTTGTGGGTTGAGATAAAGACAGTTTAATAGGGAGAAGAAAAGCCGTGCACACAAGCAAAGCAAAACAAGGCATTAATTCCCTGCTTTTCATGGGCAGGCAGCTGTTCAGCCACCTCCAGGAGAGCAGGGCCCTGTCTCACGTGATGGTTACTTGCGAAGACCAACACCATCACTCCACACATCCCCCACCCCTTTCTCCTACTTACCCCCATTCTATATACTGAACATGATGTCATATGGTCTGGAACATCCCTTCAGTCAGTTGGGGCCACCTGTCCCAGCTGTGTCTCCTCCCACCCTCCCAGGTCCCCCCAGACCCCTCACCAGTGTGGCAGTGCCATAAGCAGAAAAGGCCTTGGCTCTGTGTAAGCCCTGCTCAGCAAAAGCAAAAACATCTCTATATTATCATCACTGTGTTCAGCACAAATGCAAAACACAACCCCGTACTAGCATAAGTAGATAAGATGCCTAGTCTACAAATAGCTTGGATGCTCTCAGCACATGTATAATACATCGTTCCGGCCTCATATAGGTTAATTACAATGTCTGAGGGCAGACAGAAAACATTTCTTTCAATATATTACAGTAATCTTTTCTCACTCTCAGGTAGTTTATGCCTTCAATGCAAACCTGCTTTTCATTCATGTGATATTGAAGTCAATTTCAGCCTACTGATGGAGCTCGCTGATAACTTTTTTACTACTGGCAGCATCCCAGCTGATGATAGTTATCAAGGGCCTAGATTTTTTAACAGTAATTCCGGGTTTTTTGATCTTCTTTAAAAGCAGGTGGGAGGAATAGCACGATTTCTCATGCATTTGTATAAGACATAAAGACTGCAGTTAAGACTCTATTCCTAAGATAAAGTGACAATTTCCACTAAGAGGATAAAGTCCACCTGTCAATATCATCTTCAGGACAGAGCCTCAGGCTAAAGAAAGAACTTTTGCATCCACCAAGAACCACCTTAAATATTATCACCTTCAGCCTTTCAAAAAAGACATTCCTCTTGAGCCTTGCCTTCTCTAGGAAAAAAAAAAGTTAAGTATATTTACATAGATTTATACGTACAAATATACACGTTTGTTTTATTTATATATAGAACAGAAACAAGACCCTATTAAAAGAAAACCAAAACCTATTAAAACAAAGCATTGCTCCAAATGCACAATTTTCCCCAAGAGAGACATGAGGCTGAGCTGTTAGTGGCAAATAGCAGATCTATCACTTCAGTCTTGTACTTGGATGTTGCTTTGAAGAAAGTAAAATGAAAAGCCACATGGAACATAATGGAGCACTCACCCTCCACGGGCCAAAATCACCTAATGTGTAGAAGAGAACACCCTTGTGAGAATGGAGAGGTTGGCACAACTCTGAACTAGAGTTCCAGGCTGCCTGCAGGCTTCAGGTAACAACGTGCTGGGGTGACAATGACGAGTGCTTCACCACGTCCCAGACACGTAGGTTTTTTGCAGCACTTGAATTGAGGAGGAAGCAAGGAGACCATAAGATTTTGCACTTCTATAGAGAGTCCACTTATTTCCCTCATCTTCCAAGCAGTGTCTCTCTGTCTCTAATCAGGTCCTTTATCTGCTCCTCCTGTTGAGAACCTGGTTGCTTAGTAAATGCCACCTTCACATCCAGCCTTCAAAGCCACCTCTACTTCAACTCATGCCAACACAACTGTGCTCTGCAGGTAATTGCAAGGCTGTCCCAGCTCTCGGAATGTTTTGGCTGCCTAGAGGACAGAGTGGCTTTGTGTGGCAGTGGTGCTATGTGGCATCTGGGGGAAAATGTGCAGGTTTCCATGTAAAAGTTTAGGGTGAGGCTGTGTACGTTTGTAGGGCATGGTTAGGTGCAAGCTAAGGGGCAGAGCTGGGGTAACCTGTGTGGTGCAAATGGGTTGGCAGAAAAAAGTTAATTTGGGGCACAAAGACTCAAGACCTGACTAAGCTGCTTCAGCTCCTTTCCTTCAGCTTGACTGAGCTGGAGATAATCAGGCTTAACTGAAGTCTTCTTGAGCAACAAACCACACCATGGCAAGCCTGATCCACATCCAACTGAGGAGAAGAGATGCAGAAAACACTGGTCTCGTTCTATATCTTTCCAGAGCAGACCAGGATAAAAGTGTCTGGTTGTCCTTCCCCAAATGAATCACAAGATTTTTTTCCTATAAAAGGTATGGCAAATTATCACATGAAATGTCTAAATTCTTATCCCATTAATTTAATGTAATCAAAGTTTAGAAGGATGCACGGACTTGTCTTAGCTAGACAAGAAATAGTGCAACAGCCCATGGTGCTTAGTGGGGGAAGAAGGCAAAACACATCTTTTTCATGACTTTGGTGAGTATGTTAATATATTCCTTTACTTTCCACTGTACTGTATATAATAAAGGCTTTACATCCAGAAGTCTCTCTTCTGTTTCTGCATAACTAGAATAAATCAAATAAGGAGTTCAAGTTTTTTAATAGAATTAAATCCAAATCACATTTAGCTGGGAGAAAGCTATGGGCCTGAAAGGGAGAGCACAGGTACATAAGTATGAAGATCCGGTTGGGAGACCTGGTCCCAGTGTGCAGAGGAAGGCAGAGGAAAAGGGCTGTAAGGGTCTGTTCTATTTAGTGACATGTGCTGTAGAAGACAATGGAAGGGAGGGCAGGAGAAAACAGAGCAGAGTGGTTGTGTCATGCCTGGGAGAAGTGAGGTGTGACATTGCCTAGGGTAGGGAAAGAGAGAAAATTTGAAAGGGCTGTGTTCTGTTTAAGAGAGACAGGGCAGAATGACTATTCACTATACAGACTTGGGGTGTAAGAAATGCGTATTTATTTCTACTACAAATTAAAGCTACTTCTCAAAGTCAAACTCTTCCAACAGATCAGGACTTACACAGTGTCCTGATGTAGAACTGGGATATTCTAGGGAAATAACTGCAAGAACGGCACTGACAATTTTCTTCAGGATGTAAAAGATATGGAAGGAATTCACTTAGAGAGAAAGTCATGCCATTTTCCAAAAACTGTTGAATGTGGAAGTTGTTTAAACAGATGTTCCCTTTATGCTTATTGTCTAATAAGTGTTAAATCCTGTAACTGCAAAATAACACCCCCTCAAATAAATAAACAAAAACCCAACATGCTGTTTCTCAAATTCTAAAGCTGAAGGGTTCTGTAGGCATGTTCCCAGTGTCTCTGGTTTTGGAAAGGCAGCCTGGATTAGCGTGGCTGCCTGGATGTTGAAAGGCCATGAGCTAGCTGGGGAACAGCAGGGTGAAGGTTGGGCAATGTACTGCAGGGATTTGGCAGCTTTGTTACAGGAGAAAATTATACTGGGTATTCATGCAGGCTATTGCTAAGCTCTTTAAAGCAATACACAGATTAATAAATAATTGAAACAGCTTAAAGGAACAGGAGGATAAATTTGCTGTAATCAAGTGACACATGGTGCAAAATAAGGCAGGATCCCAAACTCCATTAAGAATAGGCACGTGACTAAGTGGTATGTTGACCAAAGGCAATGCCAGCCTACGGATAGGTGTGTTATACTCACCGAACAGCCTACGGATGCTTAAGCAATTTTTAAATGTGTAACTCATTTGCCATTCCTTTTTGTGTCAGACCACTGGAGAGACAAAGAGAGAATATCCAGAGGCCATGGAAGACCCAGGCATCACAGAGACAAATCCCAGATTTTACAAAGTCTTTACCTTGAGATGATATTCCATGTCATGACATACTATATATGGAGTAATACCAGGGAAATTATCCTCAGACTTGAAGTTTCAACAACAGCTCATGGAGAGTGAGTAAGCAAAGCTGAAATTCCCTAGTAATACCATAGCTGACAAAACAGCAGTAGTCTTTCCCTCTTTGTCGTGCATCCTGTAACTAAAACATGAACTGGCTAATGGGACTATTCTTGAAAAAATATTACATTATTATTTTCCAGAAGGATGCTCACGCATAAAAATTGTATTTCCACCAAGGAGAGGAGAGTTTCGCTGCCGGAGCTTAAAGAATTTTCCATGAAGTATGGAAATTGCCTTCATATATTTCACCTATTTTTTCTTGCAAATAGTAGTTGAGTAACAATTACATAAATAAAATATTATTATACTGTGGTTAAATTGCTAATTCACGTAAGCATTAAATTACTTGATTCTTCTGCCCCTTTTCTTGGATAAAAAAGAGAGGGTAAATACATTGTTGCCTCATCTGAATTGAAAAAGTTGCTGATAGAAAGGGAAAAGCTAAGGAATGAGAGATCTTTTTTACAACATTAATCGAAGCACATAAACTTTCCTGAGGGCTGTTCAAAGATACCAGAAAACCCTATAGCACATACCATTATCACTTTAATCTACCTCTCAAATAAACTGTCAATCCCACACACTATCCAAACCTTCCATACCATCTGGCAGGAAGTTTATACAGAACCTGAGAAAATTCCTCGGATTCCAGTCTGGATGGACCCAACAGTGTGATTTGTGAGGTTGATCTAACTAAGCAACACATTTGAATACTTGTCCCACGCATAGCCAAATTTCTTAGCCCTTGGAAAAGACTTGTGTTTTTTGTAGAGAGAAAGGAGAATGGAAAAGAAAAGGTATGCATTCAAGTAATTATCTAAGTATTAGGAATCTGAACGCTTGTAGACTGTATATTGCCAGAGACCAAGAGGTTAAAATCTGGCTCAGCTGGAAGAGAGCCAGCCAGATCTATTCTGCAAAACTTACAGATTAGAAGAAAAAGTAAATTCAGTAATTTCATCAAAATGAGCTGTTGCACTGTATGCATGATTTATAATCAAACAATAACAATGAGAATGTTCTACAATCAAGTATCTCCATAATATCTGATAGCAAAACCTCAGTAACTCTGCTGAATATGATATGAGTTCCAGTCAGGAATATGATTTACCAGCAAAAGACATCTCACTCAGGGAGCTAACATTACACCAGTGATACGGGCTCAGCATTAGTCCTTGGGCTTTTCTGTAGCTGATGGAGATGTAAAAATATGGGTAGGCCTTCAGCTCCAGAAGTGCCAAGCAAATAGGCACTACACAACAATTTGACTGTGCAGGGAAAGCCTTTTAAAATGGCTTCATGATACAAATCGAATACACTCTTACTGTGAATTGCCCTGCTTTCAATCACAGTTTCCCAGTTGCACATATAAGTAACTTCTGTACAATATTAGCCATGGGAAGATCACCTGGGTGAAAAGTATACTGCATAATGCATTTAAACTGCATTTATTCACAGCCCCTTATACTGGCTGAAGCATTGTCTGGTTAAGTAGGAATGTAGTATCTTGATCAAATAGAATCATAGAATCATAGAATGCTTTGTGCTGGAAAGGACCTTAAAGCTCATCAAGCTCCAAACCCCCTGCTATGGGCAGGGACAATTTCCACTAGACCAGGTTGCTCAAAGTCCCATTCAAACCAGTCTTGAAAACTGCCAGGGATGGGGCATCAGAAACTTCTCTGGGCAACCTGTTCCAGTGCTCCACCATCCTCACAGTAAGGAATTTCTTTCTAATATCCAACCTAAATTTCTCCTTCAGTTGGAACCCACCATTCCTTGTCCTATCACTGCAGTTCCTGATGGAGAGTCCCTCTCCAGCTCCCTTATAGGCCTCCTTCAGATACTGGAAGGTTGCTATGAGGTCTCCATTCCCTTCGCCAGACTGAACAGCCCCACATTTAACAGAGGTGTTGTTCTAGTCCTCTTATCAACTTTGTGTCCCTCTGGATTCACTCCAACAGTTCCGTGCCCTTCTTATGTTGGGAGCACCAGAGCTGGATGCAGTACTCCAGATGAGATTTCACAAGAGCATAGTCAAGAGAATCATCTCCCTAGACCTGCAGGTTACATTCCTGTTGATGCAGCCCAGGACAGAGAGAGAGACAGACAGACAGACAGGCAGAGTGACAGACAGAAAGAAAGAAAGAAAGAAAGAAANGCCTGCTAGACAATATCTCTTTGTCTGACTCTATTAATTCTCATGGTATCCTGAATTATCTGTGTTGGTATTGCAGTTGGAAATTCAAAGGATAACAGACATTATGGACAACTGGGAAAATTTTTCTATCAAAACCTAAGGACCATCCTATATAAAAGAACTATGACCTATATCATATATATATATAATTTTTATATATATGTATACATGTATACAAAGACAAAAACTCAGTATTGCTCAAGTCCAAGTATTTTTCTCTTTCTAAAAGAAACACAAGAAGGGACAAACTGGTGTGGTCAAACCATGGACCTGCTGAAACATTCATGTCCTGACAGAATTGAGCTTCAGAGGAGTTGCTTCTGAGGGTCTGAAACAAATGGTTTCCAGATTAGCCCAGATAAGAAGTGCAGAAACTCTGAGAAAATGGATGTTATCACAGTATGTCAAGTCCATATTTGAAGCAATAAAAAAATAATGCTCATTTTAAAAGTATTTTTCAGTAGTATTACCAGCCAGTTCTGGACATTCTAATATACAATAGCTCATATATGTATTCAAGCTACGGGTGCTTATTAAACAATAATGCAATCTGAGCCTAACCAAAATCCAGATATTCTCCCACCACAATGTATATACTGTGATAACACTTAAATTACAGATGACTGAGATAAAATGACTGGGATTTTTTATGCTGACACCGTGTGTGTTATTTACCTAGCCAAGTTTTTCACCTGTGAGGAAACATATGCATCCTTGGAGGCACATACTGGAGAACGTTAGGAAGAACATCGGAGGATTATCTTCATTCAAGTCGTTTTGCCTCAAGCTTCAATACAAAATCTGTGATTTGCAGACCAATTTAAAGAAAATCCCACTCTCTCATCTGTCTAAGTTAATTTAACAGCTCTGCTGCTTTGAAGTCCTGAAAGACTTTTTTAATGAGGATAGAAGTGAAATGCTTGGAATAAAACTCATATAAGTGCTCCAATTAACAGGCCAGTTATGACACACCTAAAACCCGTTTCTCCACTGGTAGCAAAGCAGAAACACCACTAAACCACACCACTGATTTCACCTGGAGAGATTTGTGTGTGTGACCTACCATGCGACTGAAATACAAAGGAACTGCTAGAATTGTACAGTCAGAGTGCTTAAAAAACCACCACAGATATGCAAATCCAGAAATCTAAGGCAAACACAGTCAGATCAACAGCAAAAGAGGAACTGGATTGTAGTGAGTGAAAAAGCAGACAACAATATTTTTAATTACATCATTTAATTATTCACCGCAATGATCTCAAAGTGTGCTATTAACATTAATTAATTTTTCTCTTGCAGCTCTCCATTTGTGGATATCTATTAGTATTTCCAATCTGCAAATAAGAGATGCAGGTTTTGAAACTGACCCAAAGACAACTAAAACCAGCAGAAGACTTTTGTCAGAGCTGGGAGGACAAGCTATGTGATCTGCTCTGCAAGGGACAGAGAGAGGATCTACCCATCTTTTTTGTACACCTTCAGACTAAGAAAAAATGCTATTCTTTCAGGTATCATGGGTTAATTTTTTTATGCCTGCAACAGAAAAATACATTGGGTCCTACTAGGCAAACCAGTGTGGCAAGGCCAGATGTCATCACTTCTGTTACTAAAAATTACGTGAAAACCTAAGGACAGGCTTTAACTATTTTTGAACATCAAGGTTCAGAACTCCTTTGCATGACCTTTATTGTCTTTCCACCTAATAGTGGCTGTATGCACTTAAGACAGTAGAAGAATAGGAATGCAGCAACTCATGTGACTGACTGAACCAAACTGCACATGTATCAGTGCTAGCTGATATATTAAACTAGCCAATGCATTCTCAGCATCAAGAGACAAAGCTTTATCCAAGAAATCACTTTATAAAAAACACTGAGAGACCTATCAGCTGTAACACAGCAGGTGAAAACTATATGCAGTGATTGCTACACTCATTTCCGTTGTTTAACATCCCCAGGAAAAGAACAGAAAACAGAAAAGTCTGGGAAGAAAATGGAAGTAGATTTGAGTTTACAAGGAGTTTTGTCTTTTGCAATAAGATTAAAAGGAAGCCTTAAAAAGAATGGAGTGAAGAAGGCTGTCACCTTTCAGTGTACATCAAACTGTCAAGTCAGTTTATGATTTTTACTATTGCCAGTAAATTAAACATTATCATCATTATATTTCTGTCTCCCTGTAAAATCAGGATGCAAAGGATCTGCTGGCCTTACAAACATTCTTGAAGCCCTGAAAAGTTTGGAAACTGCCAGAAAGAAAGAAGTGTTGAGAAGTTCAAAACTGTTCATTTAAGAGGAGCATACTAAATATAGAGCGTATAAATGAATTCCACATAAAACTGCTCCCAGTGACCAACTATACGGCTTCTATTTGCCCTTTCTGTGAAAATCATGAGGAGTTACTTACAGAAAAAGGAGTGTTGGTAGTTACATCCAATACATTTGCTATATTTGCACAGCCCACTATCATTTTGTAACCTCTTTCAAAATCTTGACATTATTGATCAACGTCAAGGCTGCCACCAGTTTCCACTGACTCACTATTCCAGAGCGTATTACCCAACTGGTTTTTATCAACATGCCATGCTGCACAAGAACGCATGGCTGAAAGAGCAATGAGTAATTTTTTCAGCTAGATATTTTCCTTCTGTGAAACAATCCTTTGTAGTTTAGTGCATGTCAAAGCTTCATATATTTCAAAAAAACCCCTCCAAAAACCCAGGCATAAAGGATTTAGGCTGTCAGTTATGTACATTCAGACAGTACATGAAATAGTTTTCCACGCCTTCAATATGCAGTAGTAAATTTTTTCAATGACTGGTGGACACAGACTATACAAATCTTTGCTTAGCTAACTAACACCTTGGTGCACAAGTTGTTCTGCTCCAGTACAAATATAGCCAGAGACAGTGTTTTCAAAGGTGATAATATGCTGACTGTAAAAAAAATGCATAATATTGACTCATCTTCATTCTCTTAACCGTTCCCCTCTTAATGGTGCTGTTTACAAGGAAAATAACTTTTTCTGCTCCTAGCTTAACCTAGTTTTTTACTGTTTGTACATTATTGGTAGCCTATTTCTACAGATCTGGCTGAAATTCTGGGTAAAAATAGGTAGCTCTAACCCTGACTAGCCCTTTCCCAGAGAAATATTTTATTAATTTTAAAAAATAACTGTCCCTCATTTCTCAGATTGCAGTTTTACAGCTTTCAGGCCCCAAGAAGCAGTTGGCACTGCTATTGCCATGATCAGAAGGATGCTGAAGGAGTATCTGGTGGATTCAAGTTGAAAAGAAATGCGTTTGTCCAAGATCCAGCTAAGATATGTGGTAAGAATGATGATATTCTGTCAGCAATACCAAGATTTATTTGCTTAGCTTTACCCTACCTCTCTTTTTACCCTGTCTGATTTTGATTTTGGTGAAGGAGCCAGTTCACCCTAGTAATGACTATACCTTAGCAGCAAGGAGCACAATCATTATGTGACCTCTTCGCACAGGGAATTTCACCTTACACCAGGTAATAAACACAATAACTTCACCTTACAGAAATGGCTCTCCTCCTCTCACCCCTAACCATCCTTGTTCTTTGCAAGGAGATTTTTTTTGTTATTTTTTTAGAATATTTCTCTCAGTAGCAGAGCCCCGGTGCTTTTGCCGTCAGAGTATGTGTGCAGATACCACGTGGTGCCTGGCTAATGCTGTGCAGTCAATTATGCAGTATCTGGGCAGAGAAGCAATTGCAGCACGTATGAGCGTAATGTTCAAGTAATCACCTGATGCCTCAGCCCGATCCTCACTGCTGCTGCTCGTGGGGAAGGGTCTCTAAAAAATAATCTCATGCCTTTTCTCATTCTCTGCCTCCTTCCCTGTTTTGCAGTAAAATATTTACTTTGTGCAAGGCACAAATGCAGTCAGGCATAGAGAAAGGAGCGGAGGCGTTGTTAATAACATTCCACTTTATCAAAGAGTAGAGCTCTCACTTTTTGTACACCGATATTTAATACAGCAGTAGAAAGACAAGAACAATTATATACACTCATACAAATTGCCAAGACAGGGCTAGGCTATTTTTCTCTCCTTTAAGAGGGCAAGGAAAACAGTTTACCATACTTGGACTAAAACCGTCACAAGCTGTAACTGGTCATACCTTTTTAACTTGCATGACCATGGGATGCTCATAAAATCAATATGATAAGACGCACTTTTATGATTACATTTACATTTTTCATTTAGGAATTTGAAAACTTATTCCTCCTGCTGTTTTCATAATACTGGTACCACAGCATTACACAATTTTGCTCGAAAGCGATGTGGAATATTAAAAAATGACAAAACACCAAACCTGAGTTAAATACCTGAGTTAATTCCTCTGCACCCATTCCTAACATTTACCCCCCTAGCTTCTGTTATTTATGCGGAACTCCTCAACTCCCACTCTCACGGTCAGAAACCTGAATCTTCAAGCTGCAAAGAAAAGGTTATCACTTCAATTCATTCGTGGGCAAATTGCACAAACTGAGCTGTCAATCAACAGTCCACTCCAGCATCTGAGCTGATTTGTATCTATCATGGGTGTTTACTCGACAGATTCTCACAAGCAAACTGGAGCAGAGAAAATGTGTCTAATGATAACATCATGCCGACAACACGTTTTCTGCAGATAACATTTGCATTATGTGTTTACTGTTTGCAGAGCATCTGGAAGACATCAAATGAAAAGGAAGACATACTTTTGAGCACATATTCCAACAAAAAAAGAAAACACGACTCCATAGGAAACCACTTCAGATGAAAAAGCCTGGATGTAACTTTGCCTTTTCTTCCTGCTCCTTTTCTACATATTCTGGTTCTTTCCATCTACTCCATTGCCTTTCTGTCCTCTGCTTTTTAATCCCTGTTATTCTCTTACTTTGGAAAAAATACAACTAAAGGAAGGGAAAAGCATATGAATTCAGATCTTATTCCCATAGTTTCAGCTATTTTATGAATTTTGAACATGAATAGGGATTGAAACTAATCAACAGATGGTTGAAAACATGAATATTCATGAATTCTGAATGAATATTCAGAATTAGTCTGCCAGGTATTGTTTAGGTGTAAAGAATATACATGTAGTCTAATCACCACTTTTGGAAAAGAAAGCTAGCAGTCTCTGTAGGGGTCCCATGTCTGATGAAGTGGATGTTTTGTAAAATAAACTGGTACGTGCATGTATCCTTTGAAAAGGAAAAAAAAACCTAAAACCTGACAAATATCTTTACGAATTTCTAATGCCCTCTGCTTGAAAACCAGCCATCCTAAAACTTCAATTTGATGAGAGGCAGGAATAAAATATATTGTTACTATAAACTAGATATTAATTTTTATTTGCAACTCCACAACCCAAGGAAAAGCTGAGGAACTCACAACAATGAACCTGTAAAGAAATGTGAAATTAAGTATAAGTAGTTATGATTCTATGATTTACCCTTAAGCAGACATTAATGTCTGGCAGCAATCTGTTTTATATAAGTAATAAGATGCTGCCACCTTCTGAAAAAAGCACAGCATGACTACAAAGGCCATCTTTCTCACAAGGCCAAATTAACGACATACACATTCTGAGAAAAGAAAATTAGGCAACAAAACAAGTTCTGCTCCAGTATCAATACAAAAAAACCTGCTGCAGTTTTTTTGCTCAAGAAGCTAATCTGAAGATGGTGTCAACACTTCCAAGCAAAAATGTAAGCATGTTATCCTTATCCAAACTTAGGAAGACATTTTGACATCCAACTAACCTTCAAACTGGTAAAAGTGACAGTGAAGCAAGACAACAGGACTGTGACCTCCCTTTAGCCATACCCTTCTTTACCTCTTAAATGCTCACCTGCTTGATGAATAGTCTAATCGTCTTGGAGACACCTTTCAACCACGGCTTCCTTGTTATAAAGCGACAGAAAGTGAACATTTTTCTCAGTGGTTTCTGCAAGAACTGCCGCTTCAGTGTCACCACCGCTGACAACCAGGGACCACCTTTCTGGTAGAACTGGATACAACAAGGATGGTGGGATGACCGAGCCCCAGTGTCCCCACTAACCAACCATGGCTGTGTGCTGATCCAGAACTGGGAGCTTCTGGTCAAACAGAGTAGTTGCAAATTGTTGGTGACTCTGAGAAGTGACGACCTGGTGAGTTTTTTCCCTCTGCCACCTTTAACCTGCAAGATGCTGGTGTGACCTTTACTTTGGTTTACATTCAGGAAGAAAAAGTATTATCAGTGGGTACAACAGCAGAGCAGAAGCAAATCAGTGTCACCTCTAGCAAATCAGTGCTTCACAGTCAGTACCTCTGTTATGAACAGATTGAACACCCCTCCAAAGTTTTCCTACAAATAAAATCGTGGCATTTCAGCCTGGTTTTCAAAGCAAATGAGGATTAAATCATCCTCCTGTCTAGCTACTCCATCTTCCTGTAATCTTTGAATGTATTGATCACTTTCAACTAAAATTGATGGGAAATTGAAAGTCTCAAAAATATAATTTCTAGAAATTTAGAAAACCCAATAGAGCACACAGCCAGAGAAAATCAATCTTCAACAGTTGCACTGCTGACAGGCCAACATGCTTCAATGAATTGCTGAACTAGAGTCCTGTGATTTGGGAGAGGAGGAGGTGAAATCATAATCCAAACTACAAGCCGCATGTGAATGTCCTGGGCAACACCCAAGGGTCCATGACGGTAGAATATTAAAGTGGTTTTGTTTTGGAGGGAATTCTGCATTATTCTGGGAACATGGCCTAAAATAAGCCAAAAATATGAACAAGTACAAAGATGTCTTAAAGCCATTCCTAAAATGCCTGTTTTCCATATCTATTCAAAGCATCCTGCCATAATAATATTTTTTGATGCAGCTATTAAGATTTTCCCAGTAATTAAATAAAGGTATGACTCTGTGATTAAAGATGCTTGCAAGAATGAAGCATATGAAGATGAAAACAAAGAGTTATCACTTGATCTCTTATGACATCCCTTTGTACACAGCTCAAAGTCCATCACCACCTCTACATATTTACTGACAGGCTTATGTTTCTCAGTGCTGGTAGACAGGTCTCCATGGGCCATTCCAGCACTTTGAGGCTCCATACATCTGACGAAGAATAACAAAGCTGACGTTTTCAAGGACAGCTGATTTTCAGGCATAATAGTGTTATTGTGTCACAGAATCAGCCTTAATTTCATGATAAAACAGAAATTGTGACAGATGCAAAACTGATTAATTTAATTGGAAGCATTTCTCTGAAACTCATTTAGCAAAGACTTCAAAAACTTGCTCTGGGAGTTCTTCACTACTGTTTTGGGTGATTACAATCCCATCTAGGATTTTTTTGCTAAAAGTCAAGAGGTCACAGCTTTGTGCGTTACATTTTCGACTACCGGGCTTTTTTTATTGTTGTTTCTTGAAATCTGAGCATGCCTGGGATGGAGTCCTCCACAATTTCTTTTTTGTCTGTTTGTTTCCTTCCTCGGGTTGACAGAACCACCAGCAGTTTCAGGGAGCACAGACTGATTATTTGCAGGTGTTATCTCACCATGTGGAGTCATAGAATCTCAGAATCATAGAATGTTAAGGGCTGAAAGGGACCTTAAAGACCACCCAGACCCAATCCCTCTGCCATGAGCAGGGACACCTTCTACTAGAACACGTTGCGCTAGGCCTTATCCAATCTGGCCTTGAACACCTCTACAGACTGGGCATCCACAGCTTCTCTGGGCAACCTGTTCCAGTATCTCATGACCCTCACAGTAAAGGTATTTCTTTCTAATATCCAACCTAAATTTCCCCTCTTTCGCTTTGAACCCATTACGCGTTGTCCTATCACTGCAGCTCCTGATGGAGAGTCCGTCTCCGGGGCGGTCCGGGGCGGGGCCCGCCGGAGCTGTTCGGGGCGGCGGGTGCTGAGCGCGGCCGCTCCGCCGGGTGCAGCCGGGCGGGGCCGGCGCCT
>WBMZ01014814.1:0-123460 GCA_013400975.1 Atrichornis clamosus
GGCCCCGCTTCCCGCCCGGCTCCGGCCCTGCCCGCTGGGCTGCCGGCGGGGCGGAGGGCGGAGGGAGGGCTGGCAGCGGCGGCGGGCGGCGCACACGCACACACCTCCCTGCATGTGATTAAATGGCTCGAAATCTGCTTCTGATTTCCTCGGGGAGGTGACTTTTCCCTTCTTTTCAACCCGGGATTTATTGGAGCCTTTTTACTCCGCGTCCAGGCAGCGGTCGGGGCTCAGTTTCTCCAATTCTTGCTTTTCTTTTTATTTTTTCTTCTTTTTAAGTTTTGTTTTTTGTTTTTCCCTTTCCTCTCCTTTTCGCCCTCCCCTGCCGCCTCCCCCGCTCCCTGCCGCAGCCGAAGCAGCCGCGGGCGATACGGCGGAGCGGGCGGGAGCGCGGCCGGCTGCGGGCACAGCGCTGGGACCCGCCCGCACCGCCGGGAGCAGCGCTCCCGCTTTCCACTATTTCGCCTTATTTTGCCCCCCACGCACAATTCCCAGGAAATTTGTTATTATTGCTTTTTCCCCTCCGACCCTTTTCTTCACTTTTTTTCCTTTCTTCGTGCTGCGGCCAGCCCCGGGAAGGAGCTACCCCTGCCCGCCATCCGCTCCATCGCGGCCCCGGCTCCTCTCGCCGCCGCTCCCGGACCTGCCGCCCAGACCGGCCCCGCTACCTGCCCGGCCGCGGTAAGCTGCGCTCCCAACTTCCCGGCGCTCCCGGCTCCCGCTCTCCTCCCCACCGCTCCCTCCCTCGTTGCCTTTTATTCCTCCCTCTCCCCCCGCACTCACCCTTCCTTTATTTCCATTTCCATCCTTTCACCGCCAAGGACGGGACCTCCCCGCGGTGGAGCCGCCCGCCCGCCGCCGAGCCCCGCTCCTGTCCCCGGGGCAGCTCCGGCCGCCGCCGCTCCGCGCTCTGGCCCGACTCGGCCCGGCCCGGCTCGCTGCCGCCGCCCCGCAGAGCCGGCTCGGGGGTGCTCGGCGCTGCACGGAGCCCCGCAGTGTCGCAGTCTGGCGGAGCCCCGGTCCCACTCAGTGCGGGTGCGGTGCGGGCAGCGGCGGGAGCTCTGCCAGGCCGAGCCTGCGCTGCCAGCCCCGGCTGACCGGGCACGGGGCACGCACGTGCTCCCGGCCCGCAGCTCCCGCCGCAGGCCCTTGTCCGCCTGGGAGGGCTCCACCGGCACAAAGCCACCGTGGCGGGTGGCATCGCCCTTGTCACCATCCCAGGTTTGGGGCCATCGCTGGTCCCTTCCCAGCACGGCTGTCCCAGAGAGACCCTCTGCGGTGTGGCTCAGAGGGTAGGTTCCCTTTGGAAGCGGCTCCTGCGTATTGTGCTCGGCTGCACTGCAGCCCTGGGGCCAGGCTGAGAGAGACCCTCGGCACCCCCAGCACCCTGCCCTCAGCTACTGCTGGGCTGAGAGCTCTGGCCAGGGAATGTGAGAGCGGGCGGCAGCACGGAAAGAAGGGAAGCTGCGTTATGTGTGGTGCGTTTGCTTTTGCTTTCCTCTCTTGGAGCTGCTGAAGCCTCATTTCCTCCAAACACTGTCCCACCCACAGCTTCCCTGGCCCACTGGAGAGTGGGTGGATGGAAATACCTTTCTTGGGATAAGGACTAACTGGTGTGATGGGGGACATGGTGCATGGCAGTCTGCTGCCTTGCCAGTCAGGGTAGGAGAGGAAGGCCCCGTGGGCAGGAGCAAGAGCTCCTCTGGCAGTGCAGTGGTCATGCTGGCTTGATGCTCAGCTGGGCAGCACTTGGGCATGGATCTCCTCTCTCAGGGAGCTCACCCCATGAATGTACGGGATGTAAGCCAGGCTGAGCATCCCCACCTCCATTCATGCCATTTGTGTTGGACCGGTAGCTGGGCTGAGATGATACTGAGTGTAGACCTGGATGTCCACACCCCACACGGCTGGAAATGCCACAGATCCTTCCTCCCCAGCCAAGTTTGCTCTTGCCTTTCTCTCAGAGCCAGGAGAGGCTGGAGCTCTCTGTAACTCATGGAGAGGGATGTGACTTTAGCCGTGCTCTGGAAACACCCTCCAAGGTGTTTGGATGGATGGAGGGCAACTTTTTTTCTTTTTTTCTGCAATATCCCATTTACAAAACAGGGGGAGCTGCTGTGCTGCTCTGACACCTGTTTGGAGCAGGCTGGTGAGGGGACAGGAGATCCAACAGTCCAAGAGCATGGTGGACTTGCAGGGGTCTCAACACCCCTTCCTCCTCCACCTGTGTATAAAAGGAAGGTAGATCCCTGCCGAGAAGAGGGCCAGTGTAATGCCAGGTTGGGAAGGAGCTGATGTGTGCCTACAGGCTGCAGAAGAGAGAAGTCTGGCCTAGGGATGCAGCTGAGCACGAGATGCTCACCAGAAATGCAAGCTGCTAAGTGTTGATGCTCAGGCGTATTTCCACTGTTTCCTGAGCATCAGAACATGATGTCTTCAGCCTGAGCTGGCCAGAACAGAGGTCCCACCTTGGCTGGCAGCTGGCAGAAATGTGGGTCCCAGAGGGGTTTCTCCAGCCCTGAAGAAGGAGGTGAGCATCAGTGCAGACCTTGGACCATGTGCTGAGATGTCTTCAACAGGGAAGCAGCCCACTGTGTCGAGGGTGTCCGCAGCACCTCTACCTCCTGTTCCCCCACCCTTTTAGTCCGGCCCTGCTCCATAAGGAAGCAATTATTTTGTGCCCCTTCGAGCCCCTCCCTGAGCCTGCGCAGGACACTCACGCTCGGTATGAAAACGCGACAGATTTTCCATATTCCGCTTTGCCCCGTGATGTTTAAAAACGTACGTGACAGCTTCTTCCAAATGCTGCAGGCTTGGCTGGCACTCAAGCAATAACAGACTGTGGGACACCAGGGGCATGAAATATCGTACCAATAGCCAGAGAGGGGGTAAAAAAAAAAGAGATGTCGAAGTGCAGTGTGTTTCCTGCCTGTTGTTGTGAGCCATCCTCTGCCCAATGTGAGAGATCTTTCAAAGCCGGCCAAATGTTGTCATCTCTGAATACCATTTTAAATATTCATCCAGACTATTTTCAACATCTGTGCCCGGCATGTTGTGAAAATGCAATGAGGGATGTTATGGAAACCAGATCTCTTTATTCTCATATGGAGTGGAAAGGGGTTGAAGCAATGAGGACTTCTGGACTGGAACCATGTGAGTCCCTTGCATCCGCTGGGAGCAGTGGGCGGAAAACCCTCTGCACCTAGAGGGATGCTGCTGGGAGCACTCAATGGAGCCAAGCACTGTGGTAGGAATGTGCGAAGGAATTCAGGGGACTGAGGTGGGATCAGAGTTGGGTAAAACAACTGGTCAAGATGTAGTAGATGTTAATAAATGGGGTAGAAAAAAGTCAAAAGTATTCTAATACCCTGAGTTGGAAGGAACCCACAAGGACCAGAGACCAAATGCATCCAGGCACTGCTTGCTGGTCCTGCAAGCTCAAGGGCCCCAAATGCCTCCTTGAGCTGCTGTTGCATTGAGAACATGAGGAGGAGATCTCCAGCTTGTGCTTGCAGGGGGATGCAAGAGTGTTGCAGCAAAATGGATTCAGCTCCACATCATCTGGAGTGATACTATGCTGAAGTCTCCCCTCCTGGGAGCGGGACCACCTCTACCCAGGGCCGGTGGTGAGCAGAGTGGGCATGGGGGACCCAGCAAGGCACCCATGCTGGGTGCGCTTACGAGTTACCAAAATCAGTGAGCAGGGATGTGTCCGAGCATGCGCCTTTGACAGTTCTCTGCACATGGCTGAGTAACCTGGGGACTGTTTGCTTTATGATGGATTCATTTTTTTCTTTTATTTTTTGGTTGTTTTCGATAACCTTGGAAATATGGGCACCGTTTCTGCCTTTTGTAACATCAGGCTGCAACTAATTCAAGCCAGTCCAGATCCTGACCGCAGGTATGCCAGTGTAAATTTGAATGGAGTTGCTTACGTCTTGGTTTGGCCCGATGTGAATGGAGTTACTTCGGGCTGATGCCAAAGGACTGAGGTCAGAATCTGGCCCATCCTTTCCTGCATGCAGTGTAATTTGTATGCGTCTCCTGGCACCGCTGGGGTATCGTATGGCTTGTGTAATTCTGGCTCCGACCTGCCAGAGTGCATTGCAATATCCATCCACCCACAGTGCCTGCTGCAGGAAGATGCTGCTGTGTAATTGCCCCCCTGAGCTGTGCATCCCGGGGGCTCAGAGCCCGAGGGGCTGCGCAGAGTGGGCAGCCCTGCGGATGTGGGGCCGCAAGCGCTCAGAAGCTTCTGATACTTAAATATCAAAAAAGACAAGCGAGCTTGTAAAGGAAGTGAGGTATCTCCTCAGTGCCATTAGCCATGTCCCAAGTGGGCACCGGCTGCTCCATTAGCAGCTGGGAAGGCGATTAGCACTCCCAGCCACACTGCAACCCTCCGGCCTCTCCCAGCGCACACTCCCTCCCTCTGGAAAGCTGAGCTGGACCAGCACCTTGGCTGCATGGAGTTTTTGCTTTCACTTTAAATACTTCTCTGTTATGTTTTTATGTCCCAGAAACACATGGAATGATTTATCCATGGCTGGAGCACAGTTTGGGCCTGATTCTGCTTGTTGGGTGGAGGAATTAAGCTTCCCTCAGCTGGCATTGGCATGGTGGGTGAGGGACCTGAGTACCCAGGGACCCTGGCCGCCCATCAAGATGGATCTTGTTTGTAGGCTGGGGAGATCTGCTGGGCATTGCTCCCACAGTATGTGTGGCAGGGGAGTGCAGATGCCCTCATTAGAAAGGGCCTGTAACAAGGTAGAAATGTGCAGGTTGTGGTAGTAGATACATCCTGGTTAAGGGACATGCTCTGGTCATTTGTGCCTGGCTTCAGCTTCTCTGAGCACATCATTCCTCTTCTGCTTTGGGTCCTGTCCCATCCCCCCAGTAGCCTCCTTTTCAGAGGGCATCTGAGATGCTGGTGGGCTTTCCTGGGAATGACACAGTTCAGGAATGAGCAGTCTTTGTGGATCAGTCTTACCCAAGCACTTTGTATCTTGCTGTTGGACCCCCTCAAGTACTCAGGTCGTTTGGTTCTTGCCCAGGAATCTCTGCCTGCTTTTCCACAGCTCTGCTGTGCCATGAGGAGCATGTTTGTGCCTCATGCATGTGGGTGGCTCCATCCCTGCCCCACGCTAGCACCCAGGACCTCAGCCCTGGCTCATGGCCCCATGCACAGGGCCATGTAGCACCATGTGGGGACCAGCCATTCCCATCCCAACCAGTTCCAAGTAAGGCCACGTGTTTTCCTGGAGTGATGCAAGTACCCCACACATGGTGTTGTCCTGGCCTGGAGGAACTCAGCCAGCTGCACCCTGGCAGCAGCATTGGTGCTGGGGCACCAACCCTGGGGAGCAGCACAGGTCCCTGGCAGAGGGGAAGCACCATTCCCCTGTCATTCCTTGGGGTTTTCCTGTTCCCTTCCAGGGCATTGCTGGCTGCTCAGCTTTAGCCATCCCCTGCCCTCTAAGCCCGCATTTTTCCAACAGCAGAACACCATTCATGCCTTCCCCTCCACTTTAATGAGAGAAGGCTGCTGCTGTGCTGCAAAGGTCCTGGGATCAAATCTGGTTAATAACCCACTTCCCTCCCTGCCCTGTGTTGTTCCACTTAATCCTGTAATTACCTCAGTAAAGTTGCTGTGGCCCCGGTCTGCCGGGTGGTGATCGTGGGCCTTCTGTAGGCACCAGCATCTGTGTTGTGGGAAGTTTGCTCTCCTTGCCCTGCCTCACCTGCTGCACTTGCCTCATCCATTCTATTTTGGGGACCAAGCACCCACCTGATGGCTCAGAACTGGGAGACCTGGAGCTCCAGGCATGCATCTGCACCCGACATCACCCTCGGTAGCATTGCCTCCTGGAAAGACGATGGAAAAGGAACCCACGGTGGGCTGGAGCATTGCCCTGACAAGTCTCCCACAAGGCAGGGAAACACTGCTGGTTGCTCTGGGAAGTGTGTGGTTGTAGGGAGAAGGGGTGTGGAGGTGTTGGATGTGGAAGTTAATTTTTTTTAAAGCACTTCTGAAGCTCTCCGGCAGCATGACTTCCTTCCAAGCCACACGGCTGTTAGCATTCCCAGAGTGGAGGAGTGAGGAAATCGCCCACCTCAAAAATGCAGCCGCTTCTGGGGAGGAGCTGGGAGGGCGGCCGCTTCCTCGGGAAGGGTGAGCCCCGCCACCGCATGCCCCCAGGCCACGGGTGCTGCTGGTGACAGGGAGCTGGCAGCCACCCGGGAGTCTCACTGGGGATACCTTCGGGATGCTGTCCCTGGTAAAGGCACCCCATCACATATGTCCCTCCTCATGCTGGATCCAGGAGCGTGCTGGGCTGGTTTCAGCACCAAGGGGTCATCTCAATTCTCTCTGCTTAGTCAGCAGTGTCTGCATTTGATCTGAACTGTGGGCAGCAAAGATGGGAAGTGAAAAGGGGAGGCCGATGGGGGCCAGGGAGAGAAATACCCACTCCCAGGCCTCTCTGACAGCTTGCCGGCAGTCCCAGGGTCATGCTGAATATGCATAAAAGGGAGCAGATTGCAGCTTGCCCTCCTCTCCAATACGGAGGTGAGGCCCACGGAGACCACCGGCCCCAGCTCCCTTTCAGTGGGATAATGGGGTGAGCTGAGCACGGAGCGTGCGTGCCTGTGTGTGGTCTCGCAGATGATAATGATTTCCATTCATGCCCTGCCTCTGCAGAGCTGATGTGAGCTGGGTGAGCATTGGCTCCCTGATGGCTGCTCCCCAGCAGCAGAGCCACCAAAACTTTGGCACTGTATCTCAGGGACTTGTGTCTTGGTAAGACTGGCAGGAGGGCAGGGCTTCCCATTGGGGCAGGGAGGATGGGCAGGAGATGCTCATGCCCCCCACGCACACCAAAACCAATGGTAACCCTGTCCTGGGTCCTAGACCTCCTGCCCCAGAGCTCATAATAGCTTCAACTCTGGGCTCCCCACTGGCCACCAGAGGTGCTGCTGCTGTCACTCTCTCCTGGGCAGGGGCTTGCCCCCACCTTTGTGTCTTACCAGACAGGAAATTAAAAGGCCTTTGCAGGTAGCATGCTTGAGCACATCCCTACTCCTGTCACCTTGCTGCCACATAGCAGAGAGGGGGTGGAGGGTGGAGGAGACTCTTCCTTGGCAGGGTTTAGTAGGTGCCTTGTTCCATACATCCCAATTCCCCCTGGAGGGGATGGATGCAGCTGCTGAGGCACCCCTGGGTGTTTCTCCTCTCTCCTCCTGGTGCAGTTTTTCCCACAGGGTTGTCCCCATGCTAGTGCTGCCCTGTGGGTCAGGTGGCATGGGAGATGGTGGCAGCAGCACCTCGCTGAGTGCCCTCTGTGGGGTGTGTGGTGGGAGGGGGAAGATGTGGTGGAGAGGGCTGGCAGCATCACAGGGCTGAAGGTTCTGTGCTGGCCTCTGCAGGTGTGTGCACAGCCAGGTCTTGCCGGTCACCGAGGGCGGTCTGTCAGCTCTTTGCAGCCCCCTTTGCTGGGGGACAACACAGGAGCAGGGCTCTGCCAGTGGGCTGGCAGGGGCTCATGCTCACTGTGCACTGCTCAGCATCAGGCTGGTCCTGTCAGGATTGCATTGGGGGATTCACCAGCCACAGCCTTCGCTCAACAAGCAGATGCAGGGAGGTGGCAGCAGCCATGGCTTCATCTCCTGCCCAGGAAAGAGCTGCCTGCAGTGGGGCTGGGAGTCCCAATGGCGCCCTGTGGGCTGCCTGCAGCAGGGGATGCTCTTTGCTGCCTGGTGCTCGTGGCACAGCACCTCTGCTGCTGTGGT
Organism: Atrichornis clamosus; assembly: GCA_013400975.1. NCBI lineage: Eukaryota > Metazoa > Chordata > Aves > Passeriformes > Menuridae > Atrichornis > Atrichornis clamosus. The sequence continues at coordinate 7,789 of WBMZ01014814.1, forward strand.
CACTGCTACATCACTTCAGCCTCTGATCCTGTGGCCACACTCCTCAAGTAGTGGATTCTCAGTTTTCCTGGGACAGCATCCTTTGTCTTCCTGGCTGCCAAGTCACCGAGCCACGGGCTGACATGTCCCCAAAAGGCTCTGCAGCATTGTGGTAGAGCAGGATCTGTGCTGCTGGGGCAATGCACGGACCACCAAGGGAGCTGCCAGTTTTTCACCAGTGAACATCTCTTTTTCCAACAGCAGAGAATTAAGCAGTGAGGAAACAGCATGGAAGTGGCAGGGGCAGGTTTTGCCTTTAGGGGATGTCCTAGGATGGGCTGAGACCCCTGTCCCTTTTGCTCCCTCAGCAGGCACAGGCTGTGGCTGTTGGGCTGACTGTGGCTGGGCAGGGAGGAGTCTCCCCTCATTAGTGGTTTGGCAGCCTGGAGAGGCAGCTTTCTTCCACAGTCACGGCTCCTTTTTCTTTGCAAAATGGAATAACAAACCAAAAGAAGGTCCTGGATCATTTTAAATGGACTGTTTCTTGAAGCCTCCTTTGGCCAGAGTGGGCAGCTGGACAGGCAGGAGTGGCACAGGGGCTATAGGTGGCGGGTGGAGCTGGGGATGCTGGGCTGGGTCGTGCTGCTGGCACAGGAATTCATTCCTCAGGCAGAAACAAAAAACCCAAGTAATCCTGTAAGGATTTACTAGTGGGAGAGGGGGAAATCAGGGGATCCCCTCCTCCAACTTGGCCATGACATTGGGCTGATTGAGTCTGGAGAACTTGGCTTTGTCTTGGCACAACCCGGTGGGATGGATGCCACCCACCCATCTAGGAGGCTCAGGGGTCTGCTCTGCTAAGGATGGGACATGGCCAATCTGCATCATGTGGGATGTTCTTGGTGCAATCAGAGCCAGCAGGAGAGAATGTGACCTCCATACCTCTTCCACTCTTCAAGCCAGTAATTCAGGAGATGGGCCACATCCCCTGGGAGCCACTCAGCTCCCTGGCCCTGTGTTGCAGCTGCCAGGAGAGGAGCCCAGCCAGGACCTGCATTTGGTCCTGGCCTTTCCCTCCATCAACAGACACACCAGACCCAGACCTGGATTTCTTGGGGGTGAGGCCAGAATAACTTCCTTTTCTGCTGGGGTTACTCAGGTAGTGTGGCAGAGGAATTTGTAGGGGATCCAGCCCCTGGCTTGGAGAACTCACTGTGCCCGTAGCCAGCAAGAAAAGTGGTACTATGCCCAGGAGCCCTGGGACTTCATCCCAACAAGCTGCTGCCTCTTGCAAAATGTGCCTTCAAGGTGTTTTTCTGCTGTTCCTTTCTCCTGCGCTGTCAGGAGATGTTTTGTGCTGCAGTTGTATAACTTGGTTTGCAGCTCCTGTTGCAGCTGAAAGGTCTCCACAGCTCTTCCCCACCACCAGCCCTTGTCAGCCATGCAGTGACAGGGTCTCTGAGCTGTGCATGACAGCCGGGGCTGCTGGCAAGCAGGAACATTCCTGTCACCCCAGGATGGTTTGTAAGAGGTCAGGGAGGGGCTGTACACTGATTTCAACCTCCTCCATCCAGAGCTCAGCTCCTTTTGCCATTTCCACGGTATTTCAGTCCTGCTGATGAGCAGTGAAGGAGTGGTGTGGATAAGGCAACACAAAGTAATCACCTCCCTGCCCCATTCCCAGGATGCTGCGTCAGTGGATGTGAGGTGGGAAGGTGGGCACAGGTGAAGAAGCAGATGTGGTGGTATTTCCCATCCCTTATCAGCCCCCCCAACACAGGTAGTGCTGCAGCTGTGACACTGCCGCTGCCATTCACTCTTGTTGTTGTTCCTCCAGGGAGGAGCCACGTCTCTTTCCCCAGGAGGATGGAGGTCCTGCAGCTCCTGCGCCTGCTCCTCACTACTGGCATGCTGGGCCTCTCCGAGACAGTGAACCCCTTTGTGGCCCAGCAGAGCCCCCCTGACCCTTGCTACGATGAGAGCGGTGCTCCTCGCCGCTGCATCCCTGAATTTGTCAACGCTGCCTTTGGGAAGGAAGTTCAAGCCTCCAGCACGTGTGGGAAGCCCCCGACACGGCACTGCAATGCCTCAGATCCCCGCCGAGCCCACCCCCCTGCCTACCTGACCGACCTCAACACCGCCTCTAACATGACATGTTGGCGCTCGGAGACCCTCCACCATTCGCCCCAGAACATCACCCTCACCCTCTCCCTTGGCAAGAAGTTTGAGGTGGTCTACGTCAGCCTCCAGTTCTGCTCGCCCCGGCCCGAGTCCACCGCCATCCTCAAGTCCATGGACTACGGCAAGACGTGGGTGCCATACCAGTACTACTCCTCGCAGTGCCGTAAGATCTACGGCAAGCCCAGCAAAGCCACTGTCACCAAGCAGAACGAGCAGGAGGCCCTGTGCACTGACGGCCTCACCGACCTCTACCCACTCACCGGTGGGCTCATCGCCTTCAGCACCCTCGACGGGCGGCCCTCCGCCCAGGACTTTGACAGCAGCCCTGTGCTCCAGGACTGGGTGACGGCCACCGACATCCGCGTGGTCTTCAGCCGCCCGCACCTCTTCCGCGACCTGGGCAGCCGGGACGCTGGTGAGGAGGAGGGGGGCACCGGCTCCACCCCCTACTACTACGCAGTGGGGGAGTTGCAGGTTGGCGGGCGCTGCAAGTGCAACGGGCACGCGGCGCGCTGCGTCAAGGACAAGGAGCAGAAGCTGGTGTGCGACTGCAAGCACAACACGGAGGGGCCCGAGTGCGACCGCTGCAAGCCCTTCCACTACGACCGGCCCTGGCAGCGGGCCAGCGCCCGTGAGGCCAACGAGTGCCTGGGTAAGGGATTTTTAAATATTCTTGTTTTCTGGGGCTGAAATGCTAAAACAGGTCTTGGGGGAGGAAGTAATGGGCACTGAGCCAAAGCGATGGAGTGTGCTTGTCCAGAGATGCTGGGGAGCACCCCCCTTGCTGGAGGATTGGGAAAGGCTCAACCATCCACCCTGTCTCTGCTGCAGGTGTCCCCTCAGAGGTGCAGTGGTTCAGGCATGAGCCAAAGCACCAAAACCCTCCCAAATGCCACTGGTGTCTTCCAGCTGGTCAGCAAACCTCAATGTGGGATGCCTGGCTGGGAGAGTTTCCCTTGGGCAGCAAGCCATCTGTCTGTGGGCTGGAGGGGCAATCACAGAGGTCCTCTGTGAGATGTGCTTGGGGACAGTGAGCAGGCAGAAAAACCTGGAAGAGACTGAAGAAATATCCCAATTCGTCTTTTCATCCTTCACAATCAGTCTAGTGTTGTGGTTTTAGTTTGTCTGTCCTTGCAAAGGTGTCCATAACTTTCATTAAAATATGTCATCAAAATGAAACATTTCCATAATATCAAACTGGTGTTGCTTGGCTGTCCCACTCATGAATCTTTGTGGGGTTTTAGTGGAGACTTTTGCCTTTTGTCCTGGTTTGGGATGGGGCTGGGGTATGCCAGAGCCCTGCAAAGGTCTGGGAGAGGGAGGAACGGCCTTCCGCTCCTCCTGGACTGGAGCCCGGGTCTCAGGGGGTGGTGGGAGGATGGAGACAAGGGAAAGCTGTACCATTAATCAGCCTCTGAAAGGCTCAGTGGATGTGCCAGAGGTCAGAAGGACTTGTTAGTATTTGTGATCGATGTCTTGTTGAGAACCCAGCTGTCTTCTTCAATATATACATGTTACAGCAGATTTCTTCTAAGAATGGCTAAAAAGGCAGTGGATTCAAAGCAAGTGCTGGAGCTGATGCTTTAGGCCACCTCATGCCCTGTGGGAATGTGTCAGCCCTTGTGTTTTTCCACTCGTCTCAGAAAGATGAGCTTTGGAGCTCAGAAAAAACCCTCCACTTTGCATCCTCCCAGGGCGGCTGCAGGTCTGGCAGGGCAGGCCTCCAGTAGGTGCGTGAGCCTATGGAAACCCCCGGGATAGAAGGAGGACCTCAACCCCCACTGACTGCCTTCCCTGTCCCCCCACTTTGCACCTGCCTCACCACCACATCCTCCAGTAAAGCAGCACGATAGCAGTGAAAGTGGCTCTGGCAGCATGAAAGGGGTTAAACCAGAGGAGGCTCATTCTTGAGGAGCATCTGCAGGTTTTCTGTCCATCTTGTCTACGGCAGGGTGAGAGCCCTTCGTCGCAGAGTCTTGATCTGAGCATCCTGACCCCAGCTGCGTCACCCTTTTGGCAGATGGGGCTGAAAAGATAAACGAGGGAGGGAAGAGGAGGCGGAGCCACAACGTGGTCCCTTCTAGCCCCCCCGACAGCCCCGCACACAAAGACCCTTCCCCGAGCTGCGTGTGAAAGTAGTTTTTTCCTGTTGATTCGCTCCCCTTCTTTCTCCCTCTCCCCTCTCGGGCTTTGTGCCCTCTCTGAAGGGACCTGAAAGAGTTTCTCCATCACCCGCCTCCGAAGGGCTTAGCAGCTGAAAGCTGGATTAGCAACCCGAGCCTTCCCCTCTGTGCCTTTCAACAATGACATCTCCCCAGCCAGCAGGAACAGACGTAGCAATTAGCACCAATTAAAAGGAGAGGCTGCCCGGGAAGTTCCCTTTGCTCAGCCTAGGGGCTGCGGGGTTTCGGACGCTGTCCTGTGGTCAGACATCAGTGATGCTGGCTCGTGGTGGTGAATGTCAGGCATGACTGGGGAGTGGGGAGGAAGCGGAGGAGAGTGGGTGGATGCAGAAGCTTGGCAGCTCAGTGAGAGCTGAGGGGCAGGGTGGGGGATCACAACACCCTGAAAGTGGGTGAGAATGGATCCATGGGGCTAGTACAGCTGCAGGTCATGTTGGGATATGTCAGCTCTTGGCTCTGTGCTCCCCAGCACCCTGCATGGGGGTTTGTCTCTGTCCAGTGCATGGGAGTATCTGCCTGCTCCAGCATGGGGACAAACTGACATCCTACAACATGGCACGATGCTGGGACATCCATCCACGCGGCTGGAGGTGAAGACAAACGTTTGTTGTTTCACCAGAATTTGTGCCTCTGGGAAATGCAGAGGTGAAACAGCCCAGGGCCGCCTGAGATCTGAGCATCGGCACAGGGCGTGACCCCACCACGGCTGCCATCGGGTGGGGACATCGCTCTGCTGCAGTGTTGAGGGGGTCAGCGTGAGTCTGGCAAGCAGGCAGGTTTGGGGATGTTGCAACCAGGACAGTGACAGTGGATTTGCCAAGCTGCTGGCTTGGCAAGAGGGCACGGTGCCAGCTTCGTGCCGTAGGGTGCATGGCCCTGTGCCTGGTTGTTAGAGACCATCGGTCCACAGCCACAGGGGGCTCTCCTGATACCCCATAGGGGCTGCATGTCCTGCAGGGAACTTGCCCTGCCAATACTGGGATGCTCTGTGTGTCCTCTGGTGTGCCCAGGGCAGGGAAGACGGACATGTGTCCCCATCCATGTATTCCCCCAGCTTTTAGCCCGGGACAGGCACAGTGAAGGATAATCCCAGCACAGTGGCTGGCAGGAGTAGGATCGCCCAAATCCTGGGGAACCCCCGTGTGATGCAGCAGCTTTATCCTTGCAGACTCACACCTCCTCCTCTTCCCCACCACTGTTGCCGTTCCCGGCCTGCATCCACGAGCTGCTGGGGGCAGCCTGGTCACCCCCTAGGCAGCCCGGCCCCCAAACACCGGGCCCGGGAAAGGAGGGGAAGCGGATTAGCACGAGGCAGCCACTGGAAGTAATTGATGCACTCGCTGGTGATGCGGGAGCTCTTGTTCCCTTTGTGGCCGCCGCGGCAGGAGCACTCCCCGGAGCACCAGGATAATGCACGGGGCTTGCTTTGATCCGGGGCCTCGGCGGGGAGGGGGCGGCGCTCTCCTGGGAAGACCTCGCAGGCTGGTCTAGGGGGATGTGAGGATCCAACCGGGATGCCGGTGCCAGAAAACACCAATCCCCGGAGCAGTGGTGGGATTTGGAGGATCACATGTCATTCCCTTGTGTCCTCTCCCCCTTCCTGTACGTTTGCCCGTTCCCTTGCGAGTTCCCCTGACAGGGTTTTCTGCACCTGCTCTCCAGTAGATGTGCTGGAAACCAGTGAGTTCCCAGCAGCACAACCCTTCCCTGGGCAGAGCAGGGGGAAGGTGATGGCTCTGTGAGGTGGACAAGTGGTCAGCATGCCCCTGCCACCCCTGCCTGGGCACTTGCCTCCCCTGGGGTGCAGTATCCCAGTGGATCTGGGGTGCAGGGGAAGGCAGCCACCCCAGCAGAGGGGTTTTACATTTGTCTGACCATCCTGAGTCCCGCTCCTCCTGGGATGGGGCTGGAGTGGCTCAGCCTTGTCCCTCACAGCCCCTTGGGGAGGGCTCTATCCTCCTGCTTCTCGGTAGCAGCAGAGCGAGTCCTTCTCTCCCAACATCTCCCCTGCCAGGATGGAGAGGCAGTGTGGGTGGGAGGAGAGGGGCTGTTCTGGTCTCGCTCCCATGGAACCAAGAGGTGCAGCCTCATCCTGCCCTGTGTCCCAGCCGGGCTCTCCTCCAGCCAAAGCAGGGGCATAGCTCAAATCCACTGCAGGTTGGCAGCAGCAGCCAGTCTAGGGTTTCACTGATCTGGCTACCTTCCCTAATTATTCCCAGGGAACTTGTAGGGGTGTTGAGCCCCGCTCCTGCCCTGAAGGCTCCACTGCCTGCCTCACGTGTGCCTCCGTGCATGGCGCTGACCGTCCCGTGCCAGGGCCCCTGCCCCAAACCCCCTCGTGCCATCATTCCAGGCTCCTCCATCTGCAGCAGCCTGGAGGAGGAGAGGTTTTGGGGTGGCCAGGGCCTGGGCAGGGGTTCAAATGCCATCAAGAGGGAGACAAAGGGTTGCTCCATTGCAAGGTGTCAATGTTTAATTAGTCTATTATTGCAAATTATTAGAACTTGTGATTGTTTAATTGATCATATGATTGTTTAATTGGGCATACTGTACAAGGGCGGAAGCAAGCTACCACGTAATTAGCCCCAAACTGTGCAATTAAATTCTTATTAATACCCCAAACAGCAGGGAACATTCAAGCCTTTAATTAGTGATTAACAGGAGACAGACAGATCTTACAACTGCCTCGGCACACAGGAACAGTGAGAGTATTTAGCTGGGTAAGAAGGGGACCTGTCTGCCCTGATTAGCTCTGGATGGCTGCGCCGGCGGGTGAGGGGTTTGTCATACGTGCCAGTGTGACCCTGTCCCTGAGTGGGGACACCCACCCAACCCAGTGTGGCCAAGCTCAGCCAGGTCCCCTTGTTGGCTGGCTGGGATCATTCCAGAATCCTGGCTTGGCTCCTGCCAAGCTGATGGCAGTTTGCCGACACCCAGCCCAGAGCGAGCACCACTGCCTGAAGGAGAGGGGATGATGCTGGGAAGCAAGGGGAAGTTTCTTCCCAAAACCCAGCTCCTGGGAGGATCAGAGAATCTGCAGCATGATCCCAGTGAAAGGTGGCCCAGGGCTGATCAGGACATGCCGAGGGCAATGATGCCAGGAAAAGGCACAGGCCAGTTACTCTCTCACCAATTAAACTGGAGGCAGAGAGGGACCTGTGCCGAGGGAGGCCAATCATTTACCCAACTGTTCCCCTCCACTGCCTATTGCCTCCCCTCTGGGCTGCCAGCCCCTCTCCTTCCCCAGAGGTTGCTGGGGGCATTCCCAGAGGGACACAAAGCTGCATTTTGAAATGATCCAACTCACCTTTCAGTGCTGCAAGGGGATAATGAGACCCCTCTACTGCCAAAAGTTGCTCTTACGCCACAGTTCTGTGAGGCTGCCTCTGTTCTGCGGCAAAACCACTTGGACTTGTCCCTGTCCATTATATGGAGAGTGCAAAAACAGCCTGGATGTTGGCATACTTCATCATGTCACTTCTGACCCTGGCAAAGCCTGACCGAGTATCAGCATCCCCAGTTCAGCAGCATCCTGGGCTACCTGGGACCTTGGGCAGTATTTGTTGCTCTCCCTCCACACACCACAATCCAGAATTTGCCTCAAAAATATGTATTTTCCACTGGTACCAGGGTAAAAGAAAATAGCTCAAAAGGCAAAAGCCCTGAAAGCACCTACGGCCGGGTGTTATTTTGATGCCTGCCATGTGATTTCTCACTAATCTCATAACACAGGGGAGCTCCAGGGGCAGCTGAGGTTTGAGTGTGTGATGCTGGCCCTAACCTTCCGCTCAACTCAGGCCTAGAAAAAAGCTCTTTTTCACGGCTGGGGTTTGCTCTGACTTTCTCCCCGCAGCGTGTCCGTGGCTGGAGTGCCGAGGCAGGCGAGGGAGCATTTGATCTGTGCAGGGTGAAGCTCCCACTGGCACTGCCGGCTGTGGGGAGACAACTTCACACGGCCGCCAAGCCAGGCCCGGGTAGTTAAATCTGGGCTGACACGTTAATGAATTTCACAGTATGCCTGGAAAAACTCTCGCCCAACCTCAATTTACCAGCACGGGGAGGGGGTCGGGCTGGAGGAGCAGGCCGCCACGTTTTGCCGAAGGAAATCTTGTTCCCATTATCTTTCTGCAAGAGTGTTAAGCGGGAGCGAGCAGTGCTTTGACTTTTTATCTTGCACACGTGGAATCGGCCGGGAGGGCTATGTGCTTCCTGGGGCTAATTTGTGTGTGCACATGTAACGGCGTGCAGATGTTCCTGTGCACATCTGTGTGTGTGCCTGCCTGTGTGCACATGTCCTTCTCCATGGGTATTTTGGTGCACGTTTATGTGCACACACATTCATGTGTACGTTTGTGTGTGCACACACATGGATGTGAGCACACACGGGCTGCTGTGTGGGTTCCTTTGTGTGTGTGCTCATGCACACAAGATAGAGCCGTAATATAAAGAGTTTGGGGGCTCAGTTGCAGGGGAGATGCTTTGACAAACCCTGGCATGAGGTGAGTGGTGCTGCTGGAAGGTTGGGTGGGCTCTGTCACCACAGCCACCTGCCAAGGAAGGGGCAGGGGGAACAGCAGGACTGCAGGTGCCCAGCTGGCACTGTCGAGCCCCTCAGCTGCAGCCCTCCATCCCACACTTGCCTGCCTTCAGCCAAGAGGTGCCAGTCCCTACATGTGCCCTTTCTCCTCTGCTCTGACCCCACAGCATCAGCCCCATGGGGTGGTGGATGCTGCACATCTGGATGGCGCGTTGGTATGAGCTGTGCTGTGCCGTGTCCTTCTCACTCCCAGCACAGCCCCCAGCTGCAGTGAGGGGCATCAGGGCTGCTCCAGCCCATCCGGGGTGTCCTGGGCTTCCCCTCCAGCCCTCACCTCTCCCCTTCCCTCACAGCCTGCAACTGCAACCTGCACGCTCGGCGCTGCCGCTTCAACATGGAGCTGTACAAGCTGTCGGGGCGGCGGAGCGGCGGCGTCTGCCTCAACTGCCGGCACAACACGGCGGGCAGGCACTGCCACTACTGCAAGGAGGGCTTCTACCGCGACCTCAGCAAGGCCATCACTGACCGCAAGGCCTGCAAAGGTAAGCTGGGGCGTCTCCATGTGAGCAGATGGGTGAGAGAACCTCTCTCGGTCTCCTTGCTCTCGCTTCCCATTCCTGGGACATCCCCCTCCTCACTCTGGCAGCTGCAGGTCACCTCCAGCCTCCCGCACCCTGATCACCTCTGCCACCCCAGGGGCACCAGGCAGGGATATTGCTTTGAGCCCAGCATCTCCTCGAGGTGGAGGAGGATGATGGGCAGGGAGCGAGCAGGTTGCCAGGAGTCCATCCAGCCCAGGCAGGTCCTGGTGTGGTGACAGTTACCACCTCCATGGTCAGTGTTTGGAGAGATGCTGGGCAGGTGCTGAGGTAGGTGCATGGCTAAGTGTTCTGGGAACTTGTCTCTGATATGGATGTTGTCTGCGACACAGATATGCTTGGAGTGTGGGTTGCCTGCTCTGGAGGACTGGGAATGCTGGAGGAAGTTCCATCTCCCTGCTGGGCTGTGAGGCAGGACCCCACCATGTGTGTTACAGCTATGAGGTGACTCTTGGGTCCTTTCCACAGGGGAGTGCTGAGTACCATGACTCCCTGAGCTGGCCAGGAGCCATGCTGGCTCCAAGCCATCAAGCTGCAGCTTGACCTCATAAGGTCCCCAGCCTGTGCCAAACGTCATGGGACCTTTATCTCTCCTCTCCTTCCTCTAACTCCTGGCCAAATCTGTCTGGTTGCTCTTTCCTCTCCCTGCTCAGCCTGTCTGTGGAGCCTTTTCAAAATAGTAGTTTCACTAAATAATTTGAAATAAGAAAACACCTTGCCTGTCCCCAAGGACTGGCGGGATCCAGACTGGAACATCAGAGTGGGCAGGAAACCAACCATGGCTCTTTGAGAGTCTGGGAATTCATCCCTGATCCCTGGTTTTCCATCTTTGATTGTGAGTCCCTCCTGGAAGGGAGCACAGTATCTCTCTCTGGTCTCTCTCCAATGCATTTTGCAGCCGTGTGGGCAGCGGGCATCTTCTCTGCTGTGAGAACATGATGCTCATGTGTTTATGTAGGGCTTACAGGAACTATCGGAGCTGGGTTTGGACCATTAATGTTGTGGCCATGGACCTGAATTGAAGGATTTGACTTTTGGTGTTCCCCTGTCAGGTACTTTAGTGCCTTTGGAGGTCTGGCCCATTCAGGTTGGGATGTAATAGAGGACATCCCTCCCTTGCCCGTCCTGTGCAAGTGGCCTCTCCGCATCCTTGCTCCCCGCAGGAACGCTTGAGAGGGTGGAGTGAAGAGAGGAACTTCCCACATTTGTGCAGTGTCACTGTGGGAGCAGGACTGAGTGGGCACTGGTAGGAGGAGCCCTACCTGCAGCCAGCTCGTTAGCAAACTGAGCTAATCATTTTCAATAACCCAAGCAGCTGACTTGACACGTCCCACTCACAGCCCGTGCTCCCAGGGACTACAGGCTGCTTCCACTCCATGGCCTCGGCCAAGACGTGTCAGAGCCATGGCTATGGGCTTGACAGCCCCTGGCAGCAGTGAGGGTTTCCCATTGATGAAGCTTGTGCCAGGTGGCAGCCAGGTCCCAGGCCGTGCCAAGTGCCAGCATCCTCAAGGAGGCACTGGAAGAGAGGAAGAGGAGGAGGCAGGACAAGGCATGTATCCTGATGATCTACGGCACAGCATCCCAGACTGTGCCCCTTTCCTGGGAGGGGTCCTGACTCTGGGGAATCAGGGATGGATGGCAGCAGCCTCCAGCTCCTGCTGCAACACCACCAAACCAGGGCAGCTGCAGCAAAATTCCCTTTTCCATGACAATTCCCTCAAGTACTGAGGGCTCACAGGCAGCCCTGGCTCTCCACAAATGGCACCGGGGCTTGGGAGGCACCGATGTGGCTGTGCCACCTCCACCTCACCCTTCCTCTGCTGCAGGCAGCACCTAACCTCCCAGCCCTCCCCAAGGAGGGATTTCTGCTCCTCTTCAGATTAGGGAGGGTTAGGTTGGATATCAGGAAAAGGTTCTTTCCCCAGAGGGAGGTGGGGCACTGAACAGGCTCCCCAGGGAATGGTCACGGCCCCAAGGCTGCCAGAGCTTCAGGAGCATTTTGTTGGGGTTTCTGTGCAGGGCCAAGAGTTGGATTCAATGATCCTATTGTGCCCCTTCCAGCTTGGGATATTCTATAACTCTATGACCAGCTCCTTCTAGTTTTTCTCCAAAACTGTTTGATACAATCCCAAGCAAAGGGGAAGCCCTGCAGGCATTCGCCTCCCCAGGGGACCTGGGGTCCCCAGCACTACCTCCCTGGGCATTGAGGGGTTAAGTTTCTGCTCCAGACAGGAAAGAGAGCACTTACCAAAGAGTAATAATAGAAAAAAACACCCCAAAACTAATAAAGCAAGCTGGATTTGGCTGGGACTAGGGAGGATTACTGAATACAGCACAGATTTGTGGGACCAGGGATGCTGCAGGCGCAGTGTTTCCTACCTGGCTGTAGCTCAGGTCCCTCTGCTTGCAGGGCTGAGGATGGAGGAAGCAGGGGGGCCCTGGCTGCTTCCATCTGCCTTGCCCCGCCGTTTGTCAGCGCCATTATTGCTCCACCACCCTTGCAGGGCAGAAATCGTGGAGCATTACAGTGATGGAAAGCATCTCTGATCTGAGGTGGCTCCTCTGGAAGGAACAGGATGGGCAAATCATCCCAGGATACCCAGGAGCTGATGGGGGTGGGGGGTGAGGGCAGATGCCGCGGTGCAGGAGAAATTCCAGTGGGCGATGCCGGGGCTGCAGAGGAGCAGAGGAGTGGGACAGGTCCCCCCTTGCAGACAAACCTCTGTCCCTGTGCCACGCCACAGGCAGGTCTCTGCCAGCCCGGGCAGGGGGTGCCGCTTCCGGAGGGCTGGCAGGGTTTGACCACGGTTTGGAAGTGCTGCACAGGCTCAGCTGAGCCAGAGGAACATGTGCACAGTGCCGACCCCTGCCACGGTGCATATGCTGGGGAGGATCTGGCAGTGAAGGTGGTACCCTGGGTCTGGGGAGCCAGTTCCTGGCTCTGCCTCAGGGAACAGAGTTAATAATAAAATCCCTGATGCTTCTGCTCCTTTGGCTGCCCCTCCTTCAGTAAAACAGAACGTGTTTCCACCCCTTCCTTGTACTTATTTAGTGGTGGATCTGTTGGGATTGGGAGCTCCTTTTAGAGGAGGAGCAGGGTCCCAGGTGCTGGCAATGGAGAGCTGGTGCTGCCAGAGAGGCATATAAATACACAGAGATGTGACAGGACAATTTGGGCTTGGTTTTTCCAAATATGTGTCCCTCACTTACAGCTCCGGTATCTACACTCCTGCAAGGAAAAAAGAAAGAAAAGTAAAAGCAAGGATCCTGACAGTGAATGTTTAAAGTAGGCATGAAGCAGGCTGGTGGGAACGGCAGGCTGTGGCTTTGAACAAAGGCTTTTACACTACCACAGCACTGGTCCAGGGCAGAGACTGAGCATCACAGCAAGGCAGATGCTCATAGAATCACAGACTGGTTTGGGTTGGAAAGGACTTTGAAGATCATCTGGTTCCAATCCTCTGCCATGGGCAGGGACACCTTTCACTAGCCCAGGCTGCAGATGCAAAGGGACAAATCAGGAGGCAAATCACTAGCCCAGAGGCCAGGAACTATTACATCTTATTTAAACAAACCCCAACACATCTTACTAAATCACTCTTCAATCACCATGTTACTCATCACTGTTCTCTGCTGGGATGCAGCATCTTTGAAATGGCACAAAAATATGGCTGCAGGTTGCCCAAGCCTGTGTCTAACTGAGCAGAGCCCCCAGGCACCAGCCAGCGGGCGGGGAGGCGAGAGCTTCCCTCCCACCGTCGGCGTCACCACTGGACACTGTGAGACGGAAAAGCTGGGGGATGGAAAAGGCAGAACAACCTACAGGATTAATTCAATGGTGGTAATTGAAAAGTCAAATAAAGAATGGCCGTGCATTAATCCCTGTAATTTAAACAAAGCAGTAAACCGTGAGCTTTCTCCAATGAAAACTGGTGAAGCAGTAGCAGCTAAGCCTCAAGATGCAAAACTACCCTCAATATGAGGTGCAAGACATGCTTTCTGGCAAGCACGCCTCGATGAGTTAAGCTCCAAACTAGTGACTTAATCCACCATTCAAGTTCCATGGGCCAGATCCTGGCAGGCAGAGGCTGGAGCAGCAGGGCTCAGTGTGTGGGCAGCGGCACAGAGCTGCACCGTGCCCGCGGCGCCGGCCTTTCCTGGGGCCGGGATGGGCTCCCTGAGCCAGCCCCCTCCACAGGTCATGTCAGGATGAGGAAGGATGGAGTTGCTACAGCCAGAGTGGTGGGATGGGCCATGCTGCAATGCAGGACCCATCAGGGTAAGCACTCTTCCCATAGAGGCAGGAAGGAACAGTGTCTTTTTGTGGGACTATGGGAAATCCCACTATGGCAAGGCAAGGGGGCAGAGATTGGTCTGGTGGAGACCAAGCTCATCCACCAGTGACACTGGTCTGTTGTGCACTTAAGATGAGCAAAGCTGCCTTAATTGCTGATCCATGAAAAATACCCAGAGTCACTGAAATCTGCCTTGCACCGCATGGAGAGAGATTGGCTTAGATGAACTGAATCCTAATTGGGCTGAGATTTATGTCCATCTGTAAACTTTACACCAGGAACACACCACTGGGGCCCAAGAAAGCCCCCGTGTTTCCAACAGCCCTGAGTCATGCCAAGACTCCCTCGCTCGCTGCCATTTGTTATCACAGCTGAGCCCCCGAAATATCCCTGTCAGAAAGACGTCCGCTTCCAGTCCCAGCCGAGATCTGATAAGGATGGAGCATCTGGTCCCCATTAGAGGCTGCTCGCTCTGGTTTCTGGCTGTGCAGGAGGGGGCTCAAGTGCCATGGTGCTCCCACTAATCCCATCTGGTGAAAATTAGGGAAACAGTAACATCGGGGGGCTGCGGGGGCGGGCGAGGGAGATGTTTTTGTTTTGCTTTGAAATCACGTTCAACTCTTACACTGATGGAGGCCAAGATAACCTCCTCCAGCTTGTAGCCAGCCCAGCTCCAGGCAAGCAGATGGGAAGGTCCTCTCCTGAGTGAGCATCTCCTTCCCACATCCCTCTGTAGACAATTCTCAGTGGGTCCGTCGTCCAGTGTGATGTGATGGAGAGACACTTCAGCATTCTGAGAATGGAGACCCAACTTTCTCCCACCTCAGGTGTAGCTTATCCCTAGAGAGGCCGTGGTAGAAATGTGTGGGGTCATCCTCTGCCCAGGGTCAGGGTGGGCATTGAGGCTCATGAGCTTGGGAAGCATTGAATCGACCTGCTTCATCCTCAAACCGAGATAGGGTCAAAGTTTGTATAAAAACTCAGTGTTGGCTCAGCTCCATGGACTGTAAAGCTCGGAGGTGGGGGAGCAAGTGGAGAAAATGGCTTTTACTTCTTTGACAGGAGCATCTCCCTGGGGCTGAGGTGGGGGAAGATCTTAAATGAGAGCTGGTGGCTGCAGGCACCTGTGGGAATTGCAGAGTCTCCAGGGGATCATCCTGAGCATCCCTGTCAGCAAGGCCATACTCTGGCCAACTCCTTTGTCTGCTCGCCCTCCTGCCTGTGCTGCTCACAGCACACGCAGGGACATGCTTGGTCCAGACCCATGGATCCACCTGGGTCTAGGCTGTGCCAGCCCCAGCAGCTGCTTTCCCGTGGTACACTGGAAGGGGTCCCCTCCTCACCTCTCTGGGGTTGCACCTTAGGCCCAGTTTGGGGTTTGTGTTGTGCATCTCCTCTCACATAACCATTTCTCTCTCTCCCACACAGCCTGTGACTGCCACCCGGTTGGCGCAGCTGGCAAGACCTGTAACCAGACCACCGGGCAGTGCCCATGCAAGGACGGCGTGACCGGCCTCACCTGCAACCGCTGTGCCAAGGGCTACCAGCAGAGCCGCTCGCCAGTGGCCCCCTGCATCAGTAAGTGTCCCACGTCTCGCCCTGCACTCAGGGACCCCCACGGGCACCAGGGGGTGCCCCTTGGTCCCCCACCCATGTTGGATGGCTTGTGCTGGGTGGGAGGCTCAGACAAGAGGGTGTCTGTCATTATGGATGTTCTCCAGGAGGTGATTGAGTAGGACAATTGGGTCACTTTCTGGGGTGACCTGGGCTTCACCTGCCCCAGAGCAGGTGGCTCTGGAAGCCCCTTGTGTCAGCACTTCCAGCTGGCTGAAACAGGTCTGCCGGGTCCCATCCTCGGTACAGCAGCTGCCCTCCCCACCCAGCTGAGTCCTGAGCATGGTCACTTCTGGGGCAAGGCCAGAGCCTGTGGTCAGCATAAAACCATGCTTATTGTCACAGTGGTTTGAATTTGACCCAAATGGCAGAGGAACAACTTCCCACCCTGCAGCATTTGCTGGGCTGCTGGAGCAGTGGCAGTGAGGGTGAGCTGGTGGAGCTGGCTCCTCTCTCTCTGTTCTTCCCCAGTTTTGAGTTTAGGACAGAATTTCCCCCAAGTTTTATTGCCAAGAGTCCTGAAAAAGTGTTATCTTTCCCCACATTTATCCCTGTGCTGGGCAGCTTGAAGCATGCTGAGAGCAGCCAAGCATCCATTCAATGTCCAAACTGAGTTCAGATGAGATGTGTGTCCAGGAAGCATCCATCCCTGGAGCACACATCCTCCACACAGGGACTCAGGGCTCTTGGGGGTTGTAGAATCTCAGTCTAGCCCAATTTACTGAGCTCTGTTTGTGCACCTCCAGGTCTATGCGATGGTCTGTGATATTCAGGTCAGACTCATCCCATCATCTTTCATTTGTGACCCACAAAATCCCCTTATGGCCCATTTTCAGAGGGCTTTTGCCCAGTTGTCACCCCCAGATCTGGGGATCCATTTTCTTAAGACACTTCTCCCTTTCTTTTCCAGAGATTCCAGCCATCAACCCCACCTCCCTGGTCACTAGCACAGAGGCACCTGCGGGTAAGTGCTCCATGTCCCCCTGGGGACCCATCCGACCACTCCTCTCCCCTGCACACCAAACCTTTTGGCAAAAAAATTAATGGTGAAAGATTTTGGTGAAAGAAGTGACTGAGATTTAAAATCCTATGTATTTCTGGAAAGGAAGCAACAAAGATGATGGACTTTCTCAGAAAAGGCTTTCTCCATCCCCTCCAAGGAGGAGAGCAGGGATGCAGCCCCTGGGGGCCTTGCCATCCTGTGGCAGGTTAAGGCAGGGGTTGTGGCATATGGCACCAGTGGGTGCTTGGGGGCTGGTTTTGTTTAAGCTCCTTTTATCAGTGCCAGTGCAAGAGGTTTCTCCGCAGTGTCCTTCGCCTCTGCAGGGCCCCAGCTCTCTGGGAGGTGCTGGGGCAGTGAGGTCTGGCAGGTCTCAGGCAGGCTCTGGAGCCCCTGTGCTGGGGCACAGGCTGCCAGGTCTCCCCTGGAACATGGGTGACGTGGGGCTCACTTTATCCAGGTCTGGAGGAGTGAAGGGTCTGGGTATGAGCTGCTTGTCCTGGCTGCACAGGGTGATGGGGTCATGGGTGTTGGACCACGGGAGGATTGATGTCACTGCTGTGATCAACAAGTGAGAGGGGACAGCTCCATTGACAGGCTGCAGGCCTTGCACAGGTGAGGGAGGCATTGCTGCCATGGTCCTTAGAGCTCCTCAAGAGCTTCGTGGTTGGGGTAGGGTTGGCACCTCGGTGCAAGCTGCACTTGTGCTCCTGCAGAGGCTTGGCTGGGGCTGGTAGGTGAGTGCATTGATGCTCCCTGATGGATTCGGGTCCTTTCAGCCCTGCCATGGACCAGGGTCCCACCCAAGTGCCCTGAGTTCCCACCATGTCACAGCACGTGCTGGTAGCACCAAGCAGTGCTGTGCTGGCCCCTGAACCCAGTGCTCAGCCCTCCTGTGCTGCAGAATGCACCCAGCAGGGTAAAGATGGCTGGGGCAGGGCTTTCCTCTCTCCCTTCCTCTCCTTCCACAGTCCCCTTAGCAGTACAGTGTGGCTGTTCTCAGACATCACACTTCTATCCCTGTAGGGGTTCCAAGCCAGGTGAAGGATGAGAAGCCAGGTAAAGAAGGAGCCCCTTTCCTCCTTGGGCCACCCTTCCCCTTGCTGTCCACAAGACCTGAGTCTTCTCCTGCATGCCACTGTGGTGGAATAGACATCCTGAACCATCCTCCACTCCATCCCATGGCACATGCTCCCGTGAAGAGAGCAGGGGCACCTCCAGCTCCTCACACCCATACTTAATGAGCAGCTTCCCCATGCCCTAGGTCTATCCCAAGGAAGCCAACATGCCTTTGGGGGAACTGGTGCTCTGTTTGTATCCTTCTCCCCAGCTCGCCTTACCATGGCGACTTTGCCTTAGTGGTAGGAAACACCAACAGCCTCTTCCCAGGCTGGTGTGTGCCTGGGATGTACCTTCTTGTTCCCAGCCTTCTGGGAACACCTTCCAGCACAGCCACTGCAGCCACATGCATGCACTCAGTGGCTGCAGGAGAAGGGCAGGGACAAGGTGTGCTGAAGGTATGCAATTTTGGGCCCCTCACAACAAGGCAGACACTGAGGTGCTGAAATACGTTCAGAGGAGGGAACAGAGCTGGGGAAGGGGCTGGAGTACAAGTCTGATGAGGAGCAGCTGGGGGGGCTCTGCCCAGAGAAGAGCAGGCTCAGGGAGAACCTTCTGGCTCTTCACAGCTCCCTGACAGGGACTGGGCTCTGCTCCCAGGGAACAAGGGACAAGACAAGAGGAAATGGCCTCAAGTTGTGCCAAGGGAGGTTCAGATTGGATATTAGGGAAAATTTCTTCCCTGAGAGGGTTGTCAAGCAGTGGAACAGGCTGCGCAGGGCAGTGGTGGAGTCTCTGTCCCTGAAAGTGTTCAAAAAGCAAGTAAATGTGGCATTTTGCAATATGGTTTAGTGGGCATGGTGGTATTTGGTTGAAGGTTGGACTGGATGATCTTGGAGGTCTTTTCCAACCTTAATGATTCTGTGATTCTCTGGCAAGCGTAAATGGGATGGGGGTGGAGAGGGGAGATGCACAGGTGGAATCGGTAACTCCTTGCAGAGCGGTGCTAGCTCAGCACATGTGGATCCCATGGAGCAGTGCAGAGCCTGGGGATGCTGCACACTCGGTGCCTGTGGGCACTGCTGAGCCCTCAGGGCCCTGATCCACAGAGGCTCTGGAAAACGGGAGGTGTTTTCAGGACAGTGGCAAGCAGCCCTGCCTGCACCTGGCAGAGGTTTCACTCCATGCTGTGGCAGTAGGGGCGAGACAATCCTTGGAGCGCACATCTTGCTCCATGGGAAGATGCTGAGCTGAAGTGCTGGTGCCACTGCTGGGAGGGGCTGCATGGGACAGGACAGACCACCACCACCTCTGCTCCTGCCTGCCCTGCCCACCCTGCCAGCTGTGAGGAGGTAGCTGGGGACACCAGGCTTTGGGAAAAGGAAAAAAATGGGAGGAGGGAAAGGGCAATTTGGACAGTTTTATGGCCAACAGAGAGTGCCATGTAGAGCAGAGTTAATCAAGGTGACTCCCCTCCAGTGTTTTATTAAGAGGAACAGTCTTGCAGTGATGTCTGAGCTGTTCAGCTGTGCCAAAGCAAATGGCACTGGTGGAGAGCTTGGTTGTTTGCTTTGTTTTAGCAGAGCAGGTCTACCTCAAACTTCCTCCAGTTTATCTGTGGATTTGTTGGTTTAAGACTTCTGGCTTCTAGCTCAAATATCTTTAATGCAAAGTAGCTGCCTCTGCCCAGAGTCTGCACCACTGGTGGAGCAGGGTACGCTGTGGGGGTCCTGCTGCCCCTTTCACTGGAGGGATCAAAGATGGGGTGTGATGCTGCCCTGCCCAGCACTGCCAGGGTTACCCGCCCCTGGTGTGCTTGTGTCGTGGGCAGGGCTGGCTGTAGTGCTGCACCCTGCCTGCACCCTGCCTGCGTCCTGCCTGCACCCTGCCTGCACCCTGCCTGCACCCTGCCTGCACCCTGTTTGCTCCTGATGCCTCTCTGCCTACATCCCTCTACCTCAGGAGTCCCCAGCTGTCCCTGAGTAAGGCACTCCCCAAGGGACTCTCAGCACCTCAGGCAGCCTCCAAGCCCCTTCTCTCCCCATTTCCCCACCTCCCACCCTGCCTCTGGCAGCAGGTGCTGACTGCAGGAACAGGGGGACATTGTTCAGAGCTGCCATGCTCAGGTGCTAGGCTTCCCCCCCTCTCCCCATCCTCCTCCCTGCTGGAGTTCTGTCCCCGGGTGGATCCAGGCTTTTCACTGACATTGCCATCTTCTGCATCACTTTTCCCAGCCTTCTCCTGCCTTTCCAATCTTCCAAAGCCTTTGAGGTCCAGCTTTGATCTCTGTGCCTGAGCAGCGGACTTGCTTGGTGATGAAATGTCCTGAGTCCACTTTTCATAATTTTTATTATTATTATCTTAAAATATTTTCCACTTAGTGGAAAAAAAAAATCCACGTTTCCCATTAGCAGAATTAACAAAACTCGTGGAGCATAAAACAGGGCTTTAGAGGAATTCAAAGTAAGCAGTAAAAGATTTGCAGCCATAACACCTAAGTTACATCTCTCTTAAAACAAAATATTCCTCTTTTTTTCAAGGAGAGGAGAAGTAAACCAGATGTGCAAACTTGCCACCTCTTGCTCATGCTTCCTCCGCAGGGACAGGGAATGTCCACGGTGTCAGCACCTCCTCCCACTCTGTACGTGTAGCATCTCCCAGGGATGCAGCAGTATCACGGATGGGGCTGTAACATAGACCAGGGGTGCCTCAGTGTCTGGGACAGGGCCGCAGTGGATCCCAGGGATGCAGCAGTGTCAGGGATGAGACTGTAGCATATCCTAGTGATGTCTCAGTCTCAGAGACTGGTCTGTAGCTTATCCCAGAATTTATCCCATCCCAGTGCAAGGGATGGGGCTGTAGTGTATCTGAGGGCTGCAGCAGCATTTCAGGGTTTGTGGGTTCACTTTCTCAGCCTTGGGCTGTGGCAGGTCTCTGTCATCCCCCAGCCCTTCTGCAGGGCTCTGCTGCCGCATCCGGCTGCACAGACACAGCTGAAGGGCAGCTGCAGGTGAAGGCTGAACTTCATCTTCTCTCCACTGCCCTGTGGAATGTGTAATACCATGGGCTCTCTGGGGCCTGTCTGTGGGAACAGCCACCATGAGGCACACAGCATCCCAGGGGGCTTGGGAGCATGGAGCTGTGGTCCAGAGCTGTGTTGTGATCAGGAGTGGGGGGCTGAGACCCCGAGCAGAGCCCTTCTATGGGAAAACCCTGCAGGAACAGGACATGATGCCCAGGAAGAGGCAGTTTGGGGAGGTTCAGGCAGGACTTATCTGCCCTGACATCCCAGCCACCCATCCCAGAACCCATGTGTGCCCCATAGCCGGTGATGGAGGCCATATGCTCAGGGACAGGGAAGGGAAACGCTTTCAGTTATTTGGACTTTTTTTTCTCTTCCCAAGTTTCTTACATAAATGGAGCAGGAATTGATTTTACATATGAGGAATGTTCCTCAGTACAAAGCCATGGTTAAAAAAATCCCCAAACTAATCCCAAATTGTTAATTCCCAACACCATTTTCTGGCTCCTTTGAATCACAGTGTTATGTTGTTAATCATGAACAGGAGCCCAGGGCAGTTACTGGATTTCTTTCTGCTTTTCTTTCATCCCCATTGCCGAGGAAGGGGTGGCAGGTTGGCTGAGCCTGCCCAGCAGCCTAGTCCCACCACCTATCACCCACCACCCCACCACCCTTCACCTCACTGCCCGTGGGCTCAGGTCCAGTGTGGCCTCAGCACCCCTGGCCACCCTCCAGCCGAACACCTGGGCCGTGCCACCCTCCTCTCCTACAGCACCCAGTGTCCACAGGCAGGCCCGAGGCAGAGCCACAACTGACACAGCTGCAGGATTATTTCTGTGCCCCTTTGCTTGGAGAGGAAAAGGCCTCCTGTCCTGATAGGCACTCCCCAAAATAAGGGATCTCTTTTTAGAGTCCCCCCCATGTAGTAGGAAAGGACAGAGTCGTGTGTCAGGATGGGCCTGTGGCCATCTCAGGGGATGCAACAGGGTATGGAATGGGATTGTAGCATATCCCAGGGAACACAGCGGACTGAGGCTGTAGCACATCCCAGGGATACAGTGGATGAGAGCACCCTCAGTGCCATCACTGAGCACTCCAGCACACTCAGCAGCCACCCTGCACAGAGAGGCCCTGAGACCCCTCCACAGCCACCACCACTGTCCCAGGTGATCCTGCATCCCCTCCACAGCCACCACTGCTGTCCCAGGGGAGGTAGCAGGGCCAAGGCAGCTCTGCCAGCCCAGACAGAGGGGCAGTGGCAGCATGGGGGGGCCGAGCTGTGACTCAGGGCTCACCTCCCTCTGCCAAGAATTAGCTTCGTGCTGCAGTGCTTCAATCACTGACAAGTTTGGAACAGGCGACACAAAGTCCCAGATAAAAAGGACCTGGGCAGAGAGGAGAACAGCAGAGCCCAGGGTGAGTTTGTGCTCCTGGGCTTCTTTCTTTGCTCATTTCTCCTCCTCCCTTTGGCACAGGGTGCAGTTATTCCCTGTCTTTCCCCAGAGCTTCGCCTCCATCCCCAGCGATCACTGTGGCAACCGGCAAACAAAGACAACTTTAGAGGCTGCTGGCTCTGTCCTGGGACGCGGGGCCAAGCCAAAGGGAGAACCTGCAAAAGGGAGAGAAAAGAAGAAAGATGGGCTTAGAAAAAAACATGCCATTTGGAAAGAGACAAATTGAGATGTTCAAAGGAAGATGGCAGGGGAAAGAAAGGAGGAGAACAGGGCTGCTTCGGGCAATTGTTGTGATCAAAGGCTTTGGGGAGAAGGAAAGAGGCATTCCCTGCCCTCCCTCTGCTTGAGATGCAAATGTAGGGGCTTTAGAAATGCACAGAAAAAAGCCTCCTGGAGGACAGGAGCCTTGGGGGACAGCAGGGTGGTGGAGGACAGCCTGGTGGCCTCCCCAGCCTCTCTGGAGCAGCCTGAGCAGGGGATGCCTGGGCAGCAGGAGTGAGCCGGTGGAGCTGAGCCACTTCCCCCACCTGCCTCCTTCTCATGGCCTGAGTCCCCTTCCCTGCTTATGGGAACCAAGGAGGCACAGGTCCCTGGAGAGGCTGCCCCATGACAGTGCTTCCCACCACTCTTGGCCCCTGAGGGCTGAGTCACTCTGAGGATTACGACCCCCTTGGTCTGGCATCAGGCCTGACTTTGGATCAGGCCTGTGGGACCTATTGTGGGATTGGTGCCAAATCCTCTCTTCCCACATCCCCCAGATCTGCAGGGCCACAGCTGTTCCATTGACTCTCCTTTGCCATGGCCCCTGCCAGCTCTCCATGGTGGCCACCATCACCTCACCTGCATTCCTCCCATCCATCCCCTTCTGTGTCTAAAGGAGTGTCCCCAGGCTGCCTGCACTGTCCCTGTGCTGATTTATCCTGCAGGACACAAGTGACAGTCTGCTCAATGCACTCAGGGCCTCTTGGTTCCTCTTCCCAGCTGTTGTGGTATCAGATGTTTGTGCTGGGCTTTGAGCCCCCAGCCCCTGTGAGGTGCCAGGGGAGCAGCCGGACTTACCAGACCCCCATCTTCAGCAGTGCCCAGGCCCTGGCTCAGGAGGAGTGGAGTACCCACCACCCTCCACCGGGCTGGGTCTTGCTGCTGTCCCCTTCACACTGCTCCCTCTTCCCCTGTGGTGGGATGAGCCCCCACATGCTTTAAGCCCGTTATTGCTCAACCCTCTGTTCTTCTACTGCAGACTGTGATTCCTACTGCAAACCAGCCAAGGGCAACTACAAGATTAACATGAAGAAGTACTGCAAGAAGGACTATGGTAAGGACCTCCCACCTCCCTGGGCCTCACTGGGCTTTGCCCCAGAGGCAGACAAGGGCCAGCTGCAGTAGAGGGGGGCAGATGAAGGCATCAAGGGGATGGGGAACACTCTGTATGGAGAGGGGTCTCAAATCTGCCCTCCCAAAGTTCCAATGGATGAGGCAGGTGGGGCTGCTGGGGAAGGGCAGTTCCTGTCACTAAAGCTTCCTTTAGCCAAAGCATCCTCCATCACTGTGCCTCCCCCTTTTTTCCCTCAGTGGTCCAGGTGAACATCCTAGAAATGGAGACAGTGGCCAACTGGGCCAAGTTCACCATCAACATCCTCTCTGTCTACAAGTGTCGTGACGAGCGGGTCAAGCGTGGTGACAACTTTTTGTGGATCCACCTGAAAGACCTCTCCTGCAAATGCCCCAAGATCCAGATCAGCAAGAAGTACTTGGTCATGGGGATCAGCGAAAACTCCACGGACCGGCCCGGACTGATGGCTGACAAGAATAGCCTGGTCATCCAGTGGCGGGATGCTTGGACACGCCGCCTTCGGAAACTGCAGCGGCGGGAGAAGAAGGGCAAGTGTGTGAAGCCCTGAGGGGTTTCCACCCACCCCGTCCCCCATGCTCAGCCCCAGGCTGGCTCTGTGCTGCCTGACTGCACCCACAGACTCTGTACATACATAGAGAGTGAACGGACTCTTTGTCTATAGTGTATATTTTGGCAATGGTTTCCCGTTGTATGCGTGTGCACGGCTGGGTGTGCGTGTCGGTCCTTTTCTCTTAAGTGTGTATTAAAAATAATGCAGTAATGACAAACCTTTAATGAGGAGCAAAGTGGAACAAGGTCCTGTGGGTGCCTGCTGCCTGAAGGAGCTTGAAGGGGATTGGTGTCCTGCGCCAGGCATGCTGGAGCTCATTTTCTAGTCTTTTATATTCTCTTTGACGCAGTTGTCTTCTGCCTGGTGTTGACATTTGAGTTGACAGCTCTCCCTTCTCCAGCGTCCAGGGTATGACTCCTCCTCACTCTGAAAATGTGCTGCTGCCAGACCTCTCTCTGCCTTTCTTCTTGCCCAGGAGGAACAGGAGATCAGGGTCTCCTGTCCTTCATCCTGATGTGCGTGCGGGCAGGCTGCGTGGAGACTGTCCAGTGCTGCAGAGTGACTAGCCCCAGGAGCTCCACCCAGAAGGACAAATGAACTTTTTCAAGGCCTGATTCCCCAGTGACCTGGGGTTCACATGGACCAGTGCTGCTGGCTGGGACAGGACCCATGCAATGCTGCAGCACTGTGGGGAGGAGCCAGGTTGTGGCAGTGCTTTGGTGGCTTCTACCAGGCAGAGCTGTGTCCACCAGGGAGAAAGGAACAGACTTGGCAACCCCTGGTTTTTACTGTCCTGGTGCATAGTCTGGACAACCCAGTGGGAAAGACCTGGACACACCATTTTCCCCTCTCATGCCCACCTGCTCCACCTGAACATGGGCTGGAGAGGACAGGCTGACCAGAGCCGTTATGTATCATCATCCATCTGCCCAGGTCTATGTGCCTGTATTCTCACCTGGTACCAACTGACATAATTCCACCTGTTTCTGTTGAGATGACACCAAGTGACCACCTGTCTTGGTGTGCATCCTTCAGAGACGGCCAGACTGCCTGCTCTCCTGGGAAGTATTGCTGTGGCCAAGGTTGTCCAAGGAGATGCACAAGGCAGAGGTGACAGGAAGAGAGAAGAGCTTTCATTGATCCACCTCTAGTCTTTTGTATCTTCTTCACCATGTATTAGTCCCCAGTTGAACAGACACCAGTATCTTCCCATGTTGAGATTGTAGCGGTCCTGGCTTAATAAATATGAATAGAAATAATAGGTGCTCTGGCAGTAGAAGTTCCTTTCCCTACAAACCTTGCCTTTCTTATTGAATGGCTCAGTGAGGTGGTGTAGCCTGCATCACAGTCTTCCAGTCAGAATGAAGCTTTACCCTTTTCAGCCCATGGCAGCTTGTGTGGTCTCTCCGTCCCATGGGTGATCTCGTTCTGCTGGGCTTCAGCATCCCAGGGTGGTACTGGATCTTCCAGCTGAAGAGACCGGTTTGGTTTCAAAACAAGGGAAGTGAGGATCTAGGCCCTGGAGGATGTCTGTGTGGACATGGAGGTGCATTGGTGAAGCTGCTGGAGCTGCTGGAAGTGACCTTTCAGAGATGGGGAGGGCCTGCAGTGCTGCTGTTCAGGTCCCATGGCTGCTGGGGTGCCTACGCAGGGCATGGGCAAAGCTGGGGGTAGGCCAGAGCTGAGGGACAATGGGTATGTGGGACCACTGGGCCTTGGATGAGCTGGTCCTATCCACACTCCTGACAGAGACCCCTTTCCCTCCTCCAACTGAGCCAACGGGACCCTCCCATTCCTGGCTCCTCTTGTTTGGGTTATCATAGGCTATTGATAGGCTCTGCCATGAGATGGCTTTTGAAGCAGTTGGGCCACCCAGTTCTCCTCTTTCTCCCACAGCTGCTTTCACCAGACTTACTCTTGCCTCAGACTCACTCCAAGCTCATGCACGCAACAATCACAGAACCACAGAATAGTTTGGGTTGGAAGGGACCTTAAAGGCCGTCTTCTTCCAATCCCCTGCCATGGACAGGGACACCTTCCACTAGACCAGGTTGCTCCAAGCCCCATCCAGCCTGGGCTTGGACACTTCCAGGGATGGGGCAGCCACAGCTGCTCTGGACAAACACAGGAGTCGTCGCACAGACATCAGTGGTGGAACGCCCTTTGGGTGTGCAAGGACTTTCATCAGGATCATCCCTTCTGTTCCAGGGACTGCTCAACATCACCCAATGGGGTGTGGGGCTTCTCTGACCCCTCTTCTCAGCAGTCACAGCCCAGGAAAGAGCAGGACCACTGTTCCATGGGCATGGATATACACATCAGGGCAGGGCTACAGCAGCAAATGGTTTCTCCAAGCCACTACAGTCTTCAGGAGAGGCACAATGTGTCTGTATTTCCCAAAAGCACTGGGCACAGCCTTCTGGAGCAGCGGACTCCAGGATTTCCTTTGGCACCTGATTTCTCCTCCTCTTTTTGGAATCGCCAACTTGATGATTGAAGTTCTCCATTTACCCTTCCAGTTGGCTCTTCCTTCTTGTTTCAGCTCTGCCCTCTGGGATTGCTGAGGAAGGATGGCTCCCAGTTGGCTCCCAGTCCTGGTGGGGCAGATCAGACACGTTGGAGCAGGATCCCATGGTCTGTGCTGAGGAGTGGAGCTCTCACCCTTTGGCTGGGGAATGTCCTAAAATCCTGGCCAAAGGACTGGAGGAGGCCACTCTGCACCTTCACTGAGTCTGATGCCTGAAGGACTTTTCCTGACTTCCCTTGCTTGAGTCACAATGTCCAAAGCAAGAATTCACCCTTCTTCTCTCTCTCTGCCTAGCATGGCTGGCTGGAAACTGGGGACTGCACATGGGTTTGGCTGTCCATGTTGTGGTATGCTGTAGCTGGGTCACCCTGAGCTGGTGCCAGGGCACCAAGGGCAGTGGAGGAGGCACCACAGAGTTTCTCAGAGATGCTGCTTATCCTGCCCTGCAGTTCAGGCAGCGCTTGGAGCAGTCACCAGCACAGGCATCGTTTGGGGAAGGGCTGCAAATCCAGGGGCAGTTCCACATCCAGCAGCACCCACTCAGCCCTAAGCACCCTTTTGGTGGTGGGGAGTGTTTGATGTTACCAGGTGCTGCCAGAGCCCATGGGTGACACAGGGCAGGGGGGATCAGGGGGCAGCAGGGGATGTCACACAGCACTGGTGGCTACAGCCAACAGCTGTGGGCTTTACAAGGGCTAGAGAGAGATGTTGCAGTGCAAACTCACCTTGGCACTACAAAGCCATACGTTTTCCAAAATAGCTCTTCAAGAAAAAAAATATTAATTCAGCAAAGGATGTGAAAAGCCTTTGGCAGGCTCTGGTGCACTCCTGTTTCCTCGAGCACGGATCTCCCCACCCTGTGCAGCAGCTGGTCGAGCTCTGTGCCGAGAAGCCCCACGCTGGGACCAGCTGCTGCAGCAGCGGATGCCTCGGCCCACATGGGAAGGGCCACAATGACCACGCACATTTCCACCGGTGTTCTTTTATTTAACAGGCCTTTTCCCAGTATTCAGCTGGGGCAAAATATGTGAGACACAAAGGCAGCTGAAAGAGAGGCCAAGTTTGCAATTCCCCCCCTGCTTTGGGACTGAATTTTGCAGCTGGTTGAAATTTTTCTCATTTCAGAACGCCAATGGACATTTTTCATGAAAACCCAGAATTTGGCCAAGGAAAGATGTAAAATATGAGAATACTACAGAAAACTCAATGCTCTTTTTCTGTATTGTCCAGACAGCTCCACTCATGAGAGATCACAGGAGCTTGGACAGCTGAACCCCAGCCTGGGTGGACAGACAGATGGATGCATGTGTAGATTATTTTCCATCATTTTGCTCTTGGTAACCAAAGCCCACATAAATAAAAATTGACTGAATCCCACAGGAAAACCTCCCTTAGGTGCAGCAGGATCAAACAAAAGCATTTTGCTTGGCCAAGAGGGCACAGCTCAGTGGTGGGGTCTAGGAATATTCTGCCTCTAAGAATATTGTATATTGAGAGGAATATTGAGCCTCTAAGAAGGGGCAAGACCTACTTAGAGTGGCCCTTGTCATAGTCTGACCTGATCTCCTTGCTCTCCTTGTTCTCCTGATGCTCTCTGGTACACAGAGCAACTTCTGTCCATTCTACAATGCAGATTCATGTGGATCTTGGTAGTGGCTTCAGCTGTCAGAGAGCAGTGATGGTGGCTCTGCCAGCCCATACTCTCCAGGCTTCTGTGGGGAAGAGTGGCCTGCTGCCACTCCTCAGGTGTGGTGACCTGTCCAACTTACACACTCCGTGCCACATTCTCTGTCCTGACTCTGCCATGCCCTTGGTACAGCAGCCCTCTGTCCACCACCCCTTACCCACGCAGGTGCTTTACTCAGCACTTTACAACCCTCACAAGTCTCATTAACATCCTAAATTTTGCTTCCTAAGCAAAGCTCAGCCTCTATATTTCCCAGCCTTCCTCCTGCCCTCCCAATCCCAACTAGGGCTCTTTCACCTACGCAGGCTCCTTCCAGAGGGGCTGTAGGACCAGGGCAGGGTGCACTTTTCTCATTCATGACCAGGTCGAACAAGTGTTTGTTGGGGGTTTAGCTGCTCCAACCCACTCTAGTCCTTACAAAGAAGTGAGAAATGTGCTGTTCTTGCAAATGCCAAATGTATTTTTACAAGCCTTGAGGGCACTTATTACATCAGAGTTAATCACCATGTCATTCATTCATTTGTTCATTTAGTCCTTCATCCAACCTATCTCCCTGTTCATCTTTACGAGGGCACAATTCACTGGTTAAACACACGCTCCCCGTGTGCTCGGGATATCCGGCACCTATGCGGGGTGTGGGGGCATAGGGAGGGGGGGGCTCAGCTCAGCAGGGCCTGGGGGCAGGGAGACAGCTTCCC
Source organism: Atrichornis clamosus (assembly GCA_013400975.1). Taxonomy (NCBI): domain Eukaryota; kingdom Metazoa; phylum Chordata; class Aves; order Passeriformes; family Menuridae; genus Atrichornis; species Atrichornis clamosus. The sequence continues at coordinate 36,531 of WBMZ01014814.1, forward strand.
ACCTCATCTGTGTGGGGGGAACATGAGGAAACCATTAATCGATGGGCTGGCCCACGCCGTGTTTTCCTAAGGAAGAGCTGAAGACAGGGAACAGCTGGGGTCAGCGGGGCACCATCTGGAGAAACCCATCAGCCCCCTCCTGCTGGGTTTTTCCCACTTCAGCGGTGATGGAGAGGATGAGGCAGAAGAGAAGAGCGGTCCCCACCAGAGCCCTGGGGGTGGGGGCTCCTGCCACAGCCCAGGACCTGCACATGCACCGAGTTGGCTCCAAGGCATCACTGTGAGGTCGTGCCAGGTTTACCAGCGGCACAGGAGCCAAGGCACAGAGAACATCCCTCCCAGGAGTGCTGCTGCCCCAGCAGAGCTGTGTTGGGCTCTTTGGGACTTGAGCTCAGCATCTCTGTGCCTGTTCCCAGGCTTCACAGCTCAGCTGGGATGGTTTTTTCAGAGGGATACTACATCTCCATAAATCAACAACTTCTCTGCATGGGGCAGGATCAGGCCCTCAGCACCCACTCAACATCCATCGAAGCCAGTCCTCTGTTTACACAGCCTCTGTGAGACTCAATAAACGGCAATGTTTTCATCTTGGACAAGATGCTCTACCCCAAAAGCTTGGAGAACCAGCCTCTCCACCATCAAAATAAACACCACACACTGCTTCCCCCCAGCACACCCACACGATGGGAAACTGTTGGCTGTGCAGGAACAGGGAGAGGTGGCACTCCCAGGAGACAGCTGGTTCTGGGGCAGCTCCAAGGAGGGATTGCCTGTCAGACAGCAGGCAGTGGCCAGCCCAGGCACACACAGCCACCAGCTGACCACTGGGTTGTCTGCAGGGGAGACCATGGTCCTGCTCACAGCACAGGGAGAGAGGGGATGGAGACTGGGCAGAGCAGACCCAGCTCACATCTGAGGGGTCTGGAGGTGCCTGGGTTGGGTCTCCCCCCAGCACCAGCATCCCCACAGTGATCTCTGCAGCAGCAGTTGTTAAAGCCAAGGGCTGCTTCCTGCCTGTCCCCTCCTGTCCCCTGCCTATGTCGTGCCAGACACATGACAGTGGGAGTAAAGCTTCTCCAACGCTTAAAGCTCCAGGGCTGTGTGATGGGTCACTAACCTGACCTCATGGCCATTTGCAGCTTTTGGTATGTGGTGACTCTTGAGTGTCCCTTCCCAGCCCTGCTGGCCACCCACATGCTGTGATCCCTGTGGCTCCGGGACAGAGTTGGTGCTGCTTGGAGGAGTGCCCTGGGAGCCCTGGGTGCTCACCACGCTGGAGCAGTGGGGGTTTGCTCATCCCTCAGAAATCCCAGCGGACCCTGGCAGCCTCTGGCTGGCATTTTGAGCCACAAATCAGGTCCTTCGGCCAGCACACTTATAGAGTGTCACCCTGTCCCTTTTCCAGCAAAACCAGACAGTACCTGGAGCTGGGATTGAGGCAGGGTGGTCGAAGGGGGCTGGTGGGGTGGCCAGGCAGTGCTGCCCCAGCACCAGCAAGGCTCAGCCATTTCCTGCCCTGCCCAAATCTGAGCTACTGGCAGTAGCCCCCAGGATATTGGTCCCCACCTCCACCTCCATCCCCATCCCTATCCCTTGCTTCTCACTTCCTGAGCAATCCCTTCCCCTCAGCCTGCTGGCTGTATGGGGAAATTCCCGATCCTGGCCGTTATGCAAAATTAGCTCTCAGGGAACGCCTGGTGAAATCGTGGGGCCTTCGTCTGCTCTGGGTGTTTTCAGACTTTTCCCTGGCATCCAGTGGGACGGCCATAAATCTCCGCTACTGCCTTCAAGTCGAACATTTCCTCCGAGCCCCATTATTAATTTTCTGAAAGATCCCATAAACCCCCAGATGGAAAAATACGGAGATATTTGCACATGTGCCGTAAAACACATTGCCCATCTATTTCAAATGGATGTGGCAATATATAAAACACACTTAGGGCATGAGCCAGGTTTCACGGTATTTAAACAAGGCAGCATGATGTAATTGGAATTTACAGTGTAAGAGCAGATTGAAGCTGGGCTGTGGGTGCGTACCATATATCTTGGATCTCCTGAAGATTTGGCCTGCTTTAGGATACCAAATGCCTTTTGTACTTGTCACCTATATTTTAAGTGGATGAACAGCTCCTTTTGTGAAATATAATGGTTGGAAAATATATATTTTTTCCATCTGAATGTCCAGACTTGCTGGACAGGAGAGTTCTGCCCTCTTCCCTGCAAACAGCATGATTCCCAGGGATGCAGGTGTCTCAGGGCTTTGTTTCCCTCGTTCCCTTGCCCAGATGGCTCCTGTTTATGGGAAGCACAGTTCCACCACCTCTCCCACTACACAGCCTCAATGGTGGGGGTGAGGACCTCAGAGGCTCTGTGGTGTGGCGGGGGGGTAAGGACCTGCTGTCCACGGCCACTGTCTAAGGCTAGATTGGATAAGTCTTGGAGCAACCTGGTCTAGTGGAAAGTGTCCCTGCCCATGGCAGGGGGTCAGAAGGGGATGTTCTTTAACGTCCTTTCCAGTGCAAACCATTCTATGATTCCCTGGAGCAGGAGAGGGTGGTGAGCCTCCAACACTGCTCCCTAATGCTGGGAAGAGCACCTGAAGCTCCAGAAGCACTGGTAGGGGCACAAGCAGGAGCTGCTACAGGAGAGAGCAGCCCACAGAAGAGGTGTCACCATCAGATCCCCAAAAAAGATGCTCTGGGAAAGCCTTTCAGGTGCCTCCACCTCCCTGCAGCTCCCTAAGGACAGCACTGGGGTGAGTGGTGGGGATCATTCCACAACCAGGCCATGGGAGGGTGATGGGGCAGCAGGGGATGTTCAGATGCCACCACCAACAAGGCTGTCCCCAAGCTGTACCCATCACCAGTGCAAGAATCCCTCTGCCACCCATCCCAGAACAGGTGGGCAGATGGGTGCAGCAAAGCTGGGAACTTTTCAGCTCCAGCAGTCCAATCCCTCCCAGCAAGATCCTGATTTCTCACCTCTCCTCACACTGCTCAGACCCCCATGGTGCTGGCAAGTGTCGGGAATTTTAGGGAGGTGGGGGTGGTCTGGGAGCTGCAGACAAGCCAGTCTTTGACTGCTGCTCCTCCTCTGCCTCACCTGTGCCCTTCCCATGATGCCAACCCAGCCAGGGGGGACCCACCAGCACAGAACTTGGCATAGGAAGCTGGTGCCCCATGGTTGGGGCAGGGACATAGTTACAGGTCCTGTCCGAGGAACTGATTTCTCCATGGCCTGGAAATCTCTCGGAGCTCCCCCAGCCAAAGAGAAAGGCAAAAAAGGGAAAAACAAAGACACCAAAGCATAAAAACCTGAATTTTACTCAGAGATGAACTGGTGGCTTCATCCTAGCCAGTGCCACTGGTGGGCTGTGGGCAGAGGGCTAATAGCACCCTGATCACCAGCCCAAGAGTGACAGGGTGCTGCAGGGCACTGAGGTGGCTGTGGGCACTCAGAGGGGTCCTGGGGAGCACATCTGCAAGCTGGGGACAATGAGGAGGAGCCAGGAGCCAGAGCCCCCCGTGCCTGCCAGCTTCAGGCAGGGCTGGTGCACCTAGTCTACCCAAAATCACTGTCCCTCTTTCCACCCTCGCTGGAGCATCCAGGAGGTTTGGATAAGAAATTTTTCAAAAAATTAATAAATCAAGTCCTTCTCTTCCGGCGGGAAGAAAACCCCTCCAAAAAATGTCAGTTAGAAATTATCCAAGTGATTTGTTTGGAAAATTTTGAAGTGCAGGTCCTCCCAAGAGCCAGAACAGTCTGTCTGTCTTCTCTGCAGAGCCAGGAATCAAAAGCCAAGGCCCCAGCTCCAGGGCAGGAAGCCTGGATGCTCTCATAGCCATGGCTCAAGCTGGAGCCCAAAGGAACTGCAGGCCACCTGCAGCAAAGCCAGGAGTGGGACCCCCGAGCCCACCTAGAGCCTCCCCAGGGCTCTCCGAGTGCAGGGGTTCAGCCTCCAGGGGACTGGGCCAGATGCTGAGGAGGGGGACAGACAGCTGGCTCAGTACAGGCAAACTGGCATTATCAGAGGGTGAAACCAGTTAAATTGGGGATTTTCTAACCAGCTCTTAACCATCATGAGTGGTGCTGGACATGGATGAGACATGGGACTGGTGCATGCTACCTGCTGGTCTGGAAACCAGGCTACTGCTCGTCAGCAGCCCCTGAGCTGTCATCTTGTGGGATCTTTTCCTGCTCCAAAGCTTCAGACTTAATTCCTGCTCGTGAATGAGCTGAACTGCTCTTCAGAATCATACGAGCAGCCATTAGCTGGACAGTACTTGTGGTTTCTTGAGACCTCCTCTATCATGTTCTAAAGGGCTCTCACTGCCAGACAGAAGGTCTCTGAGGGTTTCTCATGAGCTTCAAGTGTGTTCAGCACAGAGGAAACTCCTCAGCAAGATTGTGTGTGTGCACCTCCAGCCCTCAGAGACCCAGATATCAGAGGATGTTGAGCATGAGCTCTCCAAAAGCTGGGAGCCTTTCCCTCATCGCCACAAGGGAAGCATCTGGAACCACTTCCCAGGCTGGGGAGCTTGGACTTCACCACGCCAAAGTATCAACCTCACCTCCTGAATTTTTGGTCTTCAACTAATAATGGGATGTGTCCTGCAAAGGGCTTTGTGCTGAGTGCTGGTGGAGGTGTTTGGCTCCTCGAGAGCTCTGGAGCCACTGGCAGGTCTCTGGAGTGGGTTAAATGACATAGAGCTGCGTTCTGCCATCCTCACTTGATGGCATGTTTCTCTGAGTTGAGCTCTTCCAGGCTGGTTGTGGCCATACACAGGTTGTGATCAGGTCCTTCGCTAGGCTGACTGCAGTGGTCATCCAGTGTTTTGGCTCATTAACTTGAAGGGAAACAGGAAAGCAAAAAAATGAGCTTTTCTTGGCTACCCCTATGGAGTTATTTCTCAGGGTACCATTAGAGATGCAGGAAGAGGAGAAAGTAAATTATTTAAGTTCCATGGCTTTAACTAAGGAGTCTACAAACCACTTTCCCATCACAGGAGGAGTGGGATTGCCAGAGGCTGGGAGCAGTCAAACCCAGGCAAAGCAGCTCTGACAAATCGATGGAGCTGGAGGTGATGGCTCAGGAGGGAATAGTATGGATAATGGGAGACAGGCACAGTGCTAGCAGTTCTCTGCCTGAAGAGACTGCAGAGGTGGCAGCTCTAGGACATCAGAGATCCATGAGGCCCTTGCCTGTGTGGCACACAGTGGGCACTGACGTTGCAGGCCTGACCAGCACAGAGAGATCTTCAGCAGGAGTCAAGGAACTTGACAGAGAAAACACGTTTCCATATCTCTAGATATTCCTTTCACTTTCTCACCACCCTCCTCCATCTTTCTCTCATTCATTTCTCTCACCTTTGACCTCTCCCCTCCTGCAGCCAAACTTTCTCTTTTCCCAAGTTTCTTGCTGTTTGGCTGCTCATTCTCCCACTCCTGTCAGGCACGATAAATCGCCTCCACAGATGAGCATCATCAACATACCAGACTCATCCTTCTTTTGACCTCCTCGGCTCTGAGCCACTTCCAGGCGGTAAGAACTGGACCCAATTACACTGGAGAGATCACCAGTCAACCCACTGAAGCAGGAACTGGTCCATTTCCCTTTTTTCCTCCAGTCACAAAACCTGCCCTCACCAGTCCTGCATGTGCAGTGAAGACTGCGCATCCCTCCGGCCATCATGCTGTGCATCCAGCTGGGGCACCTCATGCTGAAGAGATGCCCATGTATACATGCCCCTCTTTTTCTCTTGATCTCCCTCACCTTGCTCCCCTCTTTCCCTCCCCCCAACACACATCTGCTCACATAGTTCCAGAAAATTCATTTCATATCACCATTGAGTCGTTTATTTCTTTCCAGAGAGTTAAAAGCCTGTCTCCCTTGATTTAGTGAGTCAAGAGTGGCTGGGAGGGAGTGGAGAGAAGAAAAGAATGAAAGAAATAAAATAATGAAAAAAAGGTCTTGGGAACATCTGGAGTTGCTCTTAAGCAAGACACAATATTCTTGGCCAGATGTTGAATGACTGGCTTCTACTTGGGAAACATCAACATGACAGACGTTGAAATCCCACCCGACACCACCTTCCTTCCCTCCCTGCCCCTCTTCACCTCTTCCTTGTCCTGCTGTGGTTGTGCTGCCCAGATCATCCTGCTGAGATGGCACCAAGAGGAAGGGGAAGCTTGGCTGGGACTTTGATGGATGTCACTGTGAGGCACCCATGGGCCAAGTGTGTCACTTGGAAACCCCTGGTTCATCAAGCAGAGGGCTGTGGAGAGGCTGGGTGAGCTTACAGGGGTGCTGCTTGCATTGGATGAGGCAGAGTCAGGCAGCAGAGGTGGCATCTTCAAGAGGTTCCAGGAGCTACGAACAGGGCTGCAGCAGGACAGGCTGTGTGGCAGAGCCACCTGGGATCTTTGGCAGCAAGGCTTTCCCAGTGAGGCAAAGAAAGACTTTCAACCCCTTGGTGACCACAGTTGAGCAGATAGCTGCCAGCGCTGCAGGAAGGGCACCAGCACCGGAGGCCTTGGAGCCACTTCCCTGGGAAGGGAGATCCTGGACACATCAGTCATACTGACTCACTAGCACCAGTGCAGATGGACTGGGATGATTTATACCAGCTTCAGGGCTGGCTGGAGGAGCAGGGGGGGCAGGTCAACAAGAGCTGGTGTAGCCAAGGGGGTGACATCCATCCTGAGCTGGACATGCTCCATGTACCATGACACCCCACTGCCGCAGCTGGAGGGGTCACCCTCCTGGGCTGGACGTGGCACATCTGTCTGAGCCCTCAGCTCTTGAGGGTGCCCCTCTGCAGCACCCCGGACGTGGTCCATTGCTCCCACCCTGTGGTGTCCATCCATCACTTGAGCTGGCGCATCCAGCAGCACCACACAGAGATACTTGGGAGTTAAATATTCCTTCTGCTCACTGGTGATACATAAATTATGAGCTGTGATGTGGCAAAGCAGATCACGGAGTTGATCAGAAGAAAATCCCCATAGGCTGCTCAGGAGGAGGACTGGCACCCCAGGACAAGAACAGTGTTAGGTGGCACCTGACATGCCAGGCCGGTTCCTTCCCCAGGCTGAGTGTCCTGCAGAGGCCGAGGTCCATGCATCTGAGCCTGACTCAACCTCTGGCCTCAGCTCCCAGTGCTGATACTTCAGGGCCAAGCCATGGCCTCCTCTAACCTGCTGCTCTTCAGCATCCTACAACCCAAAGCATGGGCTCTGCTGGCCATGGGGATGGCCAGGGCCATCCTCCTCCCTCATTCATAGTGTCATGAGAATTAATAAGGAAAGAGAAACTGTGGCTGCCCCATCCCTGGAAATGTTCACTCCAAGCTGGATAGAGCTCTGACCAACCCGATCTAGTGAAAGGCGTCCCTGCCCATGAAAGGGAGGTGGAGCTAAATGATCTTTAAGGTCCCTTCAACCCAAACCATTCTATGATTCGATGATTCTGCCATCAGTCTAACCCCAGTGCTGTCTAGGGTCTTGTAGGTGGCTTTCTGCTCCACATCTCATTATGGTGGGTACCAGGAACCCAGGGTTTATGGCCAGCTGTATGGGGTGTTTGGGGGCTGAAATCTATCCTCCTGCTTCAGCAGTGTCCAAGTATGAGGAGAAATTCTCCAGGTTTCATCAAGGACCTCCCACACATCAGAGGTTACACTTGGTGCAGGAAGACCATCAACGTCTTCCTGCTGAGCTGGACCAGACTTAACAGAGACCTCCTTCCACTTCCAGTGAGAGTGGGAGAAGAAGGGTGGAAAAGTAAAGGACAGCTGATCCAACTCTCCCATTGCCACACTCTGCCTGCATGTGTCACCTCAGCAGGCATTGCACCGTGATGGTTGGGATCTGCCTCGAGAGTCTCCGAGTGGACACCAGCAGTGTCCATGCATGGTAAAATGCTCCTGTTTGGAGAATGGTCCCTTTGGGTGCTGCTCTCCCCAACCTCCTGCTAGCTGGAGGGTCCCAAAGCCTACTAAGGCCTTTATTAATTCTTGAAGAAACTGAGGAACCACAGCCAGAAGGAGCATCTTTTGCCTCTTCAGGGCAGGGACAGGGACCACCTTAGCCAGCAGACCAAGGCACATGTCTGGGTCTGCCTGCAGCCTTCCCTGCACTTGTTGCCTTTTCCTGGATCAGAAGATGATAGCTGGAAAGCCAAGTGAACAGTCTCAATCCTCACTTGGTGCCTGTCCATCTCCCCATGGCTTAACAACCCCCACTCTTCCACAGGTAGTAGGGCAGAGAGACACACAGTCCTCCCATCCTTGCTGCTCCGAGCCCTGCTTGTCCCAGGCTGGGCTCCCCATGGCCAGGACAATGGTGACCTACTGAGCTGGTGTCAGCTGTCCCAGTTGATCAGTAGAGGACTGCAGCAGGAGGGCTTGGTCCTTGCCATGGCCTGCTGCACCAGCAGGGAAAGTCTTGGGGAGAAGGGATGGCCACTGCTCAGGGGTCACCTTCTCCGTGTGCCCGGAGCCTTTAAACCCCCGTTGACAGCAAAGCTTTGTGCTCCCTTCTGCTGTGTGGGGTGATGTTTACAGTCCTTAATCCATGGTGGTGTGACCAGGATATGATCTGTATGGAAACAGAAGCATCTCTGGGGAGTAAATCAACCTCTGGTCCTCTTTCTGGAGGAGCATCCTCCCCACATTGCCTGGGAAAGCCTCTGACCCTCTACCCCTTCACAGGGATGGGATTAGCGGGGTCCAGCCCCACATTATGTGGGGATCCCTCTCCTTTGGAGCAAGCTGCCCTCCAGAGATGGAGGCAGGGTGGACTGGGGTGACAGAGCACCAGACAAGCAGGATCCTCCATGAAACCCCCACAGGGAGAGCCCACTCTCGTCCCCTCACCCCACGGCAGCAGGGCCAGGTACGTGGTGGGAGTGGGGGGCAGTGCCCGGGCAGCTGGGGTCAGGTGGCCGCAGCGGGGGCGTGGGGCCAGGCCTGCGGTAATGACAACCAGGTGAGCGGGTGGCGATAAGCCCCCAGGAATGCTGCGGCGGCGGCAGCTGCCGGCCGGCGCGTCGCTCAGCCCTTGGATGGGCCAATTAAGTAAATAGAAAATTTGGAGCGCAGGATCAAAGCCAGAGTGCGCGGGCTTTATTTATATGGAAAAGGTCAGATTATATTGGCAGATGTGTTAAAGGAGCGAGGAGAAAAAAACCTTTCAAAAACATTGGCCCTGATTTGAGGTTTCCTGACAGGCGGGACGGGGTTTTTTCTTTCTTTTAGGGCCACGAGTGCGTTGGAGTGCTGGCAGCATGCGGGGGGCAGCTGGGAAGGGCATGTCTGGCGCTGGGCTCACTGCCCCTGCCCACCCATCTCCTGGCCACCTCTGCCAGCAGCACAAGCCCCAGAAACAGGGTTCCTCTGGCTCAGAGACCATGACCCAGCACATCATATTTAGTGGTCCCCCGGGTGACAGGAGCTGGTCTCCAAAGTGGACCTAAAGGGTTCTGCCCAGTGCTTCCCCTCCCTATTACCCCCAGCAGCTCCATCAGTGCTGAACTCTGCACTCTGAGATGATGTCCCCATCTAGCCAGTGCCACCCTGGCTATCCCTGTCTATCCCAGATCACTGTCCCACCATTTTTCTGCTGCCTTTTAGGTTTTCCCATCTTGCAGAGGTGGGAAGCCCACCTGTGTGGTGACCCCAAACAGGGAGAGAAGAGCATTGCCTTGTTCTGCCCATCCTCCTCCTAGGGGCCAGGGCAGACCCCAGGGTCAGCTCTTAGTGATGAGCTTGGGGACATTCCCACTGCCATCAGAACTGCCAGCAGTGTTTTGGAGCTGATGGCCAGGCTGAGGCTGAAATGGGTCCCCTTGTATCCCACTCCAAATCACCACCTCCCCTCTGGTGCTTGGCCAGCCCCCCAACACTGCAAAGAGGGACAAACATCACCTCCTTTAGCACCCCAGAACTGCAGAACAGTCATGTAGACCTCAGCTCCCACATTCCCAGGCTTTGCTCTGCTTCCCAGAAGGAGTATGGGGGGTCCCAGCTGGGGAAACTGAGGCAAGAGGGGTGGGAGGGGAGAGGGGGGAATGTGGTGCAGGCAGTGGAGGGCGGCAGCATCCAGCACCAAAGTGGGGAGGTGGCAGGAGGGACCTGTGGTGGGGGAATAGAGGAATGCGTTCGCCCAGGCAGGAAATTGTTGGGCTCGGAGAGTGCGGGACCCGCCTGCTAAGAAAACAAGCGGAGAACGAAAGGCAGCGGGGGCGCAGCAGCGCAGGGGGGGCAGGAAGGGGGCTCCGAGGGCAGGAATGCCGTCTGTGCTCCCGCTCTGGGCAGGTGTGCTGAACCCACTGCTGCACCCACTGCGGGACCTGCTGCCAGACCCAATGCTGGCCATGCCAAAGCTGCAGCTTTGCCATGGGACCCTCATTTCCTCTGCATGGGCAGGCGTGGAGCAGCCCCAGAGATGCAGTCAGCTCATCTTCTAGTCTTGGCCTGGCTCCGCCTCAGTTTCCCCTACCTTAAAATCACCTTGTGCACTGGTCACAGGCAGTGGTGAGCCCCATCCTGGGGTTGCCAAGGTGGGCACAAGGTGCCAGGGGGGCTGAGAGCTACAGGGCTTTGCTGTGCCAGCTCTGCACCTCACTCAGGACCATGACCAAGGGAACTTCTGCTCTCTCATGTCTATGATTATGGAGAAGGAAACCCCTGCATCACCACTGATCACCCTGCCAGGACTTCTCCACCTGCACCCCAGGTGCCACAGAGGTGAGGAGAGCCCACCGGGGTGGGAGCAGATCAGATCAAGAGCAGAGGGAAAATCCAGGGATGGTTCTGCTGAAAAGGGCTGGTGCAAGAGGGTAAAGCCAGAGTGGTGTCTAAGGACAGTGTGTCCCTCATGTTGGCAGCTGCCACACCTGGTCACCCATGGGGCTGCCACCACCCCAGCCACCTGCCCCACCTGCTCAGTGCAGTCCTTGGGTAGGAACATGTCTGAGTGCTCTCTGTTCCCTTTGTGGGACAGCATGGCACAAGATGCCACCTGGATCACGGCATTGTTTGGAAACTCCACTGGCATGTAACACAATATCTAGCAGGGGCGTCTACAGCTTTATCTGCAACAGATCAGGTTGGAGCAAAACCTTCTGAGACAGCATCTGGAAGTGGTTTAACCTTTGCCAAGTTTTGCATGAAATACCAATTTTCCACCCTTTTCATTTAGTTTATTGAAATTAGGAGGGGAAACTTCCCCTCCTCCCTTCTCCTGCTCCCTCCACCCCTGGGTTCTCTTCTGGGCCCGAGCTTCTCACAGCTCTTCTGGAAAAGCTGAGGATGTCATGGAGCTGCATGTCCAGCTGGGTACACCTCCCCATGCTGTGTCAGGCAGTGGGGCTGAGCCTGCACGGCATCACCAGAGGGGCCTGAGGGGAAGGCAGATGTGCCAGGCCACAGGCAGGGCCCAGGCAGGGTCCAGGCAGCAACAGGAGCGGGACAGTATGGAGGAAGCCCATGGTGGCCAGCACTGAGAGTGTCAGAGCAGGGATGGGTGCAGCATTCCAGAGCAAGGACCTAGGGAAGGTCACAACTCATCACACAGGAGCTGGGCAGGAGCTGTGCAGAGCAGGCACAAACTGGCTGTGCCAAGCTGCTTCCAATGTTCAGGTTTCAGAGGAGGGATGTTTTAACCAAATCTCCATTGTGCTAAGCCACAGGGCCTTGCTGCAGAGCAGGGACATGTGAGCTGCTGAGGAACCATCACACACAGTGGAAAATCAGTCACATTTTGTACACAGCTTCAAACTGCTCCAGCAGCTGCCAGACTCCACAGCCTCTCCCTGAAACTTTCCTTTAAAGTTTGTCACTGGAGGCAGAGGGACAGAAAGAGACAGCTTTAGGAAGGGCAGTGTCAGCCTTGCCACAGGCTCTGCCTGCCAGGAGCCGCCAGCCGGGTCGCGGGAGAGCCGCCAGCTCGCGCATGTGCCATGTGCAGTATGTGAGCAGGTGTTTTCGGGATGGAGCTGGCATGTTGGCTTTTGGGACAGATTTGCATGTGTTTGCCTGTGCGAGGTAGGGGCTCGAGGAGGAACTGTGTCTCTCCTGGCACAGGGCAGCAGCAGTATATTGTCCCATGGGAGAGCTGGCAGCGGACAGGGGACTGGCTCTCTTCCCACCATGGGGACAAGGGGTGGGGGTCAGGAACATGCCAGGACCCTGGCCAGGGGTGATGTACTGGAAAACCAGGAGCTACACTGCCACAGAAAGAGACTTGGGTCTTAAAATAACTTCCAGGTTGGAAGCACATCCCAGATCTTGCCTGGCAGGAGGCAATGAGGGCAGATGCCCAGCTGCCTGCAGCTCTCACTGGCACAGACCCATCAAGCCATGGGGACAGTCCTTGCAAGCTCTGTCTTGGACATCTGAGGAGCACAGGGAGTGTCTGGAGGTGGCACCAACCCAGGCTGCCTTACACAGCCTGGACATCCTCCTCTGAGAGTGTGATGGGGGGTTATGAGGCTGCTCGTTCCCTCACTGGCCCTGGGGTCCTGGGGTGGAAGCGGATGGCACAGCACAGCTCTGTGGCAGGGTCTGTGCTGGTTGCCCCTCACCACACAGCTCTGCCTCAGCTGTGCCACAGCTTCCACAGGGCTCTGGCACAGGTGGGACCGTGTGTCCCTGCAATGCCACCACAATGCTGCTGCCAAGGCAGAACATCACTTCCTGCCACTCCTGCACCTGCAAAAGAGGCATGGAGGAAAGAGGTGCCCAGTGTGCACATCCTTAGGGTGCAGTGGAGTGGGAAGTGGGGGCTTTAGCTCCTCCATGGCCCAGGAACCTCCTGCAGGAGGGATGGGGAAGTCCACTCCTGCACCATGGTGGGGCTTTAGGGCTGCTCCTCTCCAGAACAGCCCCCAACCCCTGCTCCCCCACTCTCACACCTCACTGCCCCCCATGAGGGGCTGGAAGGGCATTTGTCTTCTGCTGGCATCAGTCCATGTGGATCCCGGCTGCCAGGCAGGGAGGGGAGGGGAGGCAAAGCCAAAGGCTGGAGAGTAAGGCGTGTGAAACTCAAGGTTTAGCTGTCCTTGCCCCTGTCCTTCTCCTCCCACCCCCATCCCCAGAGGACTCTGCCTTCCCCCTGTGCCGGGAGCAGGGCCAGAGCGAAGCAGTGGATGCATCTGCCTGCAGCAGCCTCAGGGTCAGGATTGCACCAAAGCCCCTCTGCTCTGGGGACAAAGAGAGGGCTGTCTGAGGCTTCAGGAGCCTTCCCAAACCCAGGCACTCCCCAACAAGTGCTGCTGCCTCAGCATCCAGCTGTGACCCCATCCAGGCCCAAGCCTGCAAGGGGTGGGCACAGGCTGGGGCTGGGCCCTGGGGCAGGACAAAACCCACAGGGGTGAGGATCCCAGTGCCCATCCTGGGCGTGCTGGGTGCTGTGACCGCAGGACACATCCATCACTGCAGCTGCCAGTGGGACAGCACCGAACTTCCCCTTGCAAAGTGAGGGAAGCAGAACCTTCAGGGACACCTGGAAAACCCATGCCCCAGTTGAGGGGGATGGGGAGGGACAGATTATAAGAAGAGCCAATTTGGATTTCATCTCCTCCCAGTGCATCTTGGGATCCTGCCTGCATGTCATGGCTGGGGAAACTGAGTCTTGGCAAGTGGGAACCTGTCCTAGCCTGGCTTCAGCCAGGTGCCACCAGCACTCCCCTGGACATCTCGGGATCTGCTGCCCTCACTAGGAGCGCCCATCCCTGCAGCATGCCAGTATGGAGGTGGGATGGGACAGTCCTCTACACATAAACAACCCCTCTGGGGTTACTTGCATGTGCTCAGTGATGGCTCCATTCCCCAGAGCCAGAGCCAGCAAATGCATCCACAGAAACCAGCCCCTCTCCATCCTGCAAACCCCCGGGGTGTCCCAGGGCCCACAGCCTCCTCCTTGCACAGAGTTGCACCTATTTAATTAGAGGTGTGAAATGATCTCATTAAACCTGTGCTGGGCTCTTAGTCCAAACTACTCCCACAGCTCAAAAGTGGCTTGATTCCACTCTGCTTCATTCTTTCATTTTTTCCTTTATTTCTTGGCTTGCTTTCCAAAGCACTCGAGGTTTCTGCACTCATGGTATGTGTGGGTACATCTCTTTATCCAGCTCTGCAACTGTCAAAGCCACCAGCCAATTTCAGATGGAGTTAATGGAAGGATGGAGAGTTCAGGGTTGCTCTGTCCCCACGTGTCCTGTGGGAAGGGTGGGAGATGCTGCATTCCCAGCCCTGTTTTCACTGGACGCAGCAGGAGCCAGATTGGAAAACAGCCTTGAGATACAACTCCCAAAGTCAGGCTCACCCCCATCAACCCCAAGAATAATTTGTTCTTTCCTACTGGAAATTTTGCCTTGATGCTGCCTATGATGCAGTCATTTTGGCTGAAACATCAATTTTAAAACACAGTCATAGAATCACAGAATCTCCTGGGTGGGAAGGGATCCATCAGGGTCATCAAGTCCAGTTCCTGGCCCTACACAGGGCAACTCCAACAATCCCACCCTGTGCCTGGGAGCGATGTCCAAACACTCCTGGAGCTCTGGCAGCCTTGGGGCTGTGACCATTCCCTGGGGAGCCTGTTCAGTGCCCCACCACTGTCTGCGGGAAGAGCCTTTTGCTGATATCCACCTATCCCCACTGACACAGCTCCAATAATAATTGAGGAAGAGGAAAGGAAGAGCTGAGCAGTGAGAAACTTGTCCAGGGCACTGCCCAGGAGAAGTGTTAGGGCATAGAGCTCACATCAGCTTAGCCAGCTAGGATCAATCTCTACAGATTAATATTAAACCTTGCCAATAAATCAGCCACGGGGGTGCTTTCTAGTACTTTCAGGACCTGTCAGGCAGAGGAATGACATTGCATGGGGATAAAGCTGGAAAGGAGGAATGCCCTGCACCACCATGGTGGGACCAGGCAGGGGCTACCTGGCACAACCGACTGGTGGCAGAAGTGCCACAGGGTCCTGGAGGTGCTGACCCATCCCAGTGCTTGCTCTTCTGCCACTGCCCTCCACTGCAGTCCCTTCACACGCTCCTCGCCCCCACTCCCCGCTCAGGCCCTCGCTCCCCCCTCTCTTCACCGGGTGTTTGCCGGCACAGGTGCACTCTGGTCCCCCCACCGCTGCCCCTTTTTTTAATTAGCCGATAAAGAAAGCGTCCTTTTGAAGCAGGTAGGGGATTCTTCGCATCCCTGGCATTGCTGGGCTGCCTGGCTGTAACCCTATTCCAGTTAAAAGCTTTCTGCGCCCATCTACAGCCCCACACCTGCAGTCGGATCCTCGCAGGCTGCCCCCTCGGCCACTCGTGCAATTACCCAACGTGATGATTAACTGAGGGAGCACAGGAGGGATGAAGACTTCCCCCTGCCAGCCACCACTGCCTTCAGCCTGGTGGAGGCAGATGGGTCCCCCCCACTCCAGGCAGCCCAGCATCCAGTGGTGCCTCTGGAGAGATCTGCTGATGGTGGGCGCTGGGGGGACCTGGCACTCAGAATCTTTGTTCTCTCCCCATACCCATCTCAGGAACAGGGTGCTGTGGGCATAGGGATGTTTGGCACAGAGCCAGAAGCTGGGCTGGTGTCTCTGCTCTTCCCAGTTCTCAGACAAGCGGTGGGTGACTTTCAGGAGAGAAAAACAGGCAATGGGGCTTGGAGTCCTCTTCTGAGTAAGGTCTCTGCTCCCTGGTCTCAGGCAGCCTGGAGCCCTCAGGCAGATGGAGCACATCCTCCTGCACCCAGTGCATGTCACCTCCGAATACACATTCTCACTGCTCCCCCATGAATGCCCCCCTGTAGCCCAATGCACGGCCCCCCATGCATGTTCCCTGATGATTGAGCTCCAATGTATGTCCCTCATTGCGTGTCCCCCCAGCACATGTCCCCGCAGTGTGTGTCCCCGCAGTGTCCCCCCGGCCCCCGCAGCCCCCAGGGCGTGCCGAGGCCGCCTGTCAGCGCCGCACGGCTCCCATGTGCTGCCCGTTATATTGCGGAACCAGTAAAAATGACTCCGGCATGTGCCTGTGTGGTCTGCAGCAGTGCCCCAGCCGGAGATAACCCAAACAGAGGGAGCCCCAGGCTGGGCTTTAAATCTTCCTGTCCTTTGCCAGCCCCCCCGCGTCCCGTGGCCAACATCTCCGCTCCGCAGCGCAGAGGTGGCTCGGGGAGCCCGGCAGCCATCCCGGCGGGTGAGCCAGCGCACCGCGGCGGTGACGGCATTCAGATCCCGCTCTAAATCAATTGCTGCGCCCTGGCAGCTCTATTTCCACGCTCCCATGTTATTCTTTCACTCAATCATGGGGAGAATGACTCTGTTTTCCTTCGGCAGTTTTGGTTCTTTTTCCTCTTTTCTTTCTTTCTTCCTTTCTTTCTCAGGGCGAAGGATGGGGTTGGAGCGAATATTCATTTCCACGGTTCCAGCTCATTGAGAACAATAAGCGCAGTAAACAGAGGGCAGCATTGCTCAGGAATGTGAAGCATTTGCCTGCGGTTTAAAATTACTAATTTTTTTACAGGCAAGAATATATATATATAGTTTTAGAGACCTTTAAGGACAGCAAATTCTGCTTCCCCACGTCGCTCCCCCCCAGGATCTCCCAAATCTCCCCCCCTCACTGGGTTTGTTGCAAATTGGCACTGTGAGAGGTGATAGAAGGCTGTGTGAGCTAGGGGTCCCGGGGCAGCCTGGCCGTGGAGCGGGAGTGGAGGGCAGAGACACAAAGTCACCATTTGAAGCTGCAGAAGTTTCACCTGGAGCCTGGAGGTTTTGGAAATGGGCACCAAACAACAGCGCTGCTGCATGTGCAGAAATGAAAATGAAATGTGTCTGGGGTTGACACTGGGGAGAGGATGCCACTCTAGGTATCATTGGTGGTGGTCTGGGTTGTGGGCAGGGGAAACTGCAGGACACACGTGCCCTTCCCAGGCTGCTGCAGGGCAAAGCCAGGCTGTGCCCACACAAGGATCACATGCTGCTTTCAGGGCTGCTGTGCCTGTCAGGAGTGAGGCCAGGGGACAGCAGGGCCAGCAGGTGCCAGGAGGGAGAAGGGATGCCCCGAGGTGCCCCCAGGACAGCCACAGTCAGCTACCCCTTCTCCCTGGCACCCAGCACTTTCCCAGTCCAGCTGGGGCAATTCCTACCTCCAGGAGTGGAGCAGGTGCTCAGAAGAGCTCAGCCCAGAGCTGCTCCCCACCATCCCCAGTGCCATCCCACCCCTTCTCCCTCACCGCCATATAAGCCCCATTAGTGCTCTTCCTGCAACAGGAGCTGGTCTGGGAAGACCAAAAGGAAGGGATATCTGCACTTCCCAAACTCAGGGTGATCATTGCACCACAGCTTTAGACCTGCTCAGCTGCCCAGATGCACAGTCGGCATCCGGAGCTGTGGGGCTTGTCCTGGGGGCACCCACACTGTGGGATGTGAGAGCACACAGCTCCTGCTCAGCTGCTCCACTCCCCATGTCTCTGTCAATTCCTCCCCTTAGAGCGGGCAGAAGGACCAGGAGAGTCAGCTGAGGACATTTGGGCTCACAGCTTCACTTCCGAACAAAACGGAGGAGGGAAACATTGTTTTATTGAGAGCAATTGCTTTCATAGCATGGCCCCAGCAGACACCCATGCATCCTGTCTCAGGCTGATTAGCTCCAGATCCGCACACGCTGGGTGTGTGGGACAGCTGCCTCCCACTCCCCGCTCCTGCAGCCCCCCAGCCCCAGGGCTGCCCCCTGCCAACCTTCCACCCCACATTCCCAAAGACATTCAGGCTCCGCTCAGAGGGAGCAGCTGTGGTTCCCTCCATCTGGATCCTCTTTGCAGATCCAGCTCCCAAACATTTTGCTGCTCACCCGGAGGCTGAATGGAAACGTTTGGGTTCTTTCTCTTTGCTTGCCTTTTTCTCTTCATGGCCACAAAACCCTCCCTGTGCCTTCTGCCTTGGCATCAGGGCTCACCCTGAGCTTCTCTACCCTGTAGGACATCAGGCAAAGGTCACTGCAGCCCCCAAACTGGACCCTATAACAAGATCATCCCAGGCTAAGGGATGAATATGAAGTTCCCCGGCTGATGCAGTTTGCTTCCACAGGCCTTTTACAACAGCTGAACAACTTGAAGAGTCACAAAGCATGAAGGATTATAGCAAAAAGTCCATAAATCAAGAAAAAAAAGACATGGCCATAAAGCTGGGAAGATATTTGCCTTTTACTGTCTCTTTGGACAGGCTTAGAATTTAAAGGCTTTTATCTCCTTCTTCTGGCTTTTCAGCTGGGCTCCAAGCCAATAGGTACCTCGTGTCCTTATTCTGCATTAAATCACATCATGAGGGCAGGAGCCTGGGAAGCACAACCCCCAGATGACGCAGCCAATGCAGCCATGTCTGCTGCCAGGAGTCACCTTGCTTGGGCTCTCCTCCCAGTGGCTGTGGCAGCTGTCCTGCCCCAACAGCCTCAGCTGAAGGGAGGAACTGCTTTATCCAGGACTTAGGTGATGCTTTGCAACAAGCCAAAGGGACTGCAACCCGTCTGGAATCAGTCTGGATCAGACCCATGCCCACACTAAAAGCCTGGATCCCAGTGCTCAGGTGATGGAGAGAAGTCCCAAAACCTCAAGGGCTTGTGCAAACAGCTGGGGAAATCCCTTCCTAATAGACAGTGCATCCTCCCTGCTCCCACCTGCCAACAGAACCCCCAAACTGGCAGTGAGCCAGAGGCACCCAGCTGATGGGCTGTGGGAGCCCCAAATACCCCCAGGACTCCTGGCCACCAGGTATGGTCAGGAGGGGGCAAGCTGCCAGAGTGAAGGAGTGGGCTTATAGCAGAAGAATCCCAGGGAAAATGCTGCCTTGGCCAAAACACTCCCACAAACCAGCCTAGAGGCAGGAGCTCGTGGTGAGCTCGCAGCAGAGCGGAGTGCAGTGATGGAGAGGGTGCACAACTTCCCCAATCTGGCAAGCAGACTCCTCAGTGGGGCGACTGGCCTGGCTGCAGTGACCCACAGTTTCAGGACAGGCTGTTCGTGCCACAGAGTTGGGTTTGCTTAATAACAGGCATTGAATTGAATGTGCTTTTAGCACGGATCCCTGCTGACACCAGGCATTGGCTGTGTGATGAAAGACCTCTGCTCCCCCAGGCCAGCACCCTGCAACTTCCTCCCCAGACCTACTCCTGGAAAGGTCACTGTCACCCACAGAATTTCCTGGAGGGTATCAGGGAACAGGGAGAGTGAAGGTGGCCATTGGACCCCCATCTCATCCATCCCTGCAAGAGCTCTCCCCAAAACAGGGCCGTGGTCCCCAGAGGATCACAACACTATGGATGCGGTTATGAGTGGGATGCATAGCCAGGAGTCACCATGCCAGCAGTGGGACTGTGAGCGCTTGGTGGGCTGTGTCCCAGCAGATCCCTGCTTCTGCATCCCCTGGGGCCAGGTGGGGTGGGGGATGGACAGGGACCCCTGCATCTGCAGGTGGCAGCTCCCTGAAGAGCCTCACGTGCCTGCACCCTGCCACCCTCTGCTCCCCCAGCTCTCCCTCGCCTCTCCCTCTCCCTCCCATCATACCTGAGAGCTTTGGGGATGGGCTGTCAATGGGCCAAGCCTCCTTCTTCTGCAGAACTCACATCTCCCAAGGGCCAAAGGGATCAAAACATGTGGCCAGCACCTCTGTCCCTGCCCTGTTCAGCCTCCTTTCCAAGTCCCAGTGCTTGGCAGTAACCGGGCACCCTGGTTTTCCTCCACCATGGGTCTACAACCTCTGCTGAAACCCAAAGACTGCTGGAGCTGCATGACACTCACTTAGATGCCCAAGCAGAATTTTTCCTTCCCAAATCTTGTACTGTGCTTGTAGCAGCAGTTCGCTGTGCAGGCAAAGGTGTAGGGATCCAGGCATGGGCAATTGGTCAGGAAAGGGGATCCCAGCAGAGCTGAGCTCCCAATGCACCCAGAGCAAGGACCACAAGGTCAAGTGGAAGAACAAGCCTCAGCACCCTGTTCAAACCAAACGTCTGGATGGACATCAGCTGGAGGGACAGCCCTGGACTGGTGAGGATATGCAGCACCAGGGACACACAGAGAGGAGTAATGGGAAAGAAAATGGCATGCAAAGGGTTAAAGGCATCCTTCCCACCCAGCATATGCGGTGTGCCAATATTCCCAGCCATGTGTTTGAAATCCTTTCTGCTATCTCCTGAAAATATTTACAGTACATGCAGATAAATTAGCTGTAGCGCTTATTACGTCTCCCTGGAAATATATACAGCAGTTAAAGATGTTTAAAAAAAATAGTCGAAAGCCGTCTCTTTACTATATCTGGAAGATATTTCACAGTGCGGGGAATTTACAGGGCTGGGTGGTGGGGAAACCACATTTATTTTCACTCGAGTAGAGAAAGTTAAAGGACCCTTCACTGGAGTTTATTTTCATCTCTACTTGTGAGACAAGGAGCCAAGGTTGGCTCGGGAGCAAGCCAGCACAGCGAGGCGGGGGCGCAGGGCAGGTTGGGGTAGAGTGCGGATGGAGACCAGCAGCCTGGTGGCACCACGAGCTGCCTGACACACGTGGGTAGGGACCAGCTGCTGCAGGGCATGCTGCCTGCCAGAGCTCCAGCTGTGCCTCTGGGGAAAACAGGTGATGGGGAGGTTGGGGACACCAGCACCAGGTGCTCATGGAGGGCCAGAGGATGGGACATCTCTCATAGTTCTGGTCGAGTGTGGAGGACTCTCCTCCTGCCAGAGGGGCCTCAGCCACTCTCTCACCTCACAGACCTTCTCCATAGAAGACATGCCTGTCCCCTTGCCCTAAGCACACATTTCTGAGGGCACTAAAAGTGTTCAGAGCCCCTACCATGCAATCAGAAGAGCAATATCCTCCTCACACACATCTACTCAGATAAACCAGCCTGAGGGCTGCTCCTGTTGGCAGTGCCAGCCCAAGTCAAGCAGCTCTGCCAGGACAAGGTGATGGGGCATTGTCACACCCAGTGGCTGCTCTGTGGGATTTTGTCTGACGGAGGAAAGTGATAACTGGAATCATCTCCATGCACAACTTTCTTAATAACTTCCCGGTGAAAAACAAGGTGGTCTTTAAACCCACAGCAGAGGTACCAGCTGTCACAGACTTTCCCCATCTCCAGGCTTCAAGGCTGACTCTCCTCAAATGTCCTTTCCAGAAACTCTCAGATTTTCATCCTGGGGTGAAAGAGCATCACTTCCCCATCAGCTCCTGTAGCTGACGTTGTGTCCAGTGAAAGCTCGTTGATTGAATCCTTTTCCCCACTGTCTTTTCTGGCTGCTCCCTTGGCTGAGGTTTCCCATGGTGAAGACACCTGCCAGCCCAGAATCAAAGACCAAAGTCCTCAAACACCCTGCTTGCCCTGCAGTCACTGACCCAACACTAGATGACAATGTCTTCTGGGCCACTGGCATTGAGATCTGGAATTGAGCTGCTGTTCCTGATGTAAAAGTCTTTGAGAAGCCATTTGCTAATTCCCCTGAGTCACCCGCTCCCTCTGGCTGTTTTGAAATTCATATCTAATGAGTGGTTTGGGTGAAGGAATTCTGCAAAGATGCAAACAATTCCTTTGCCAAAATAAATGGAGCCAGAGCAGGCTTATAAACATATAAATCATTTCTAGTTTTTAGCTTGCAAACAATATACTTGTTTCTGGGTACAGATTTGGGGGAGAGCAGGAGGAAGGAGGAGTGCAGGGTGGAAGCCAACTGAAGCTCCCCCGCCAAAGGCAGCCCACACTTTCCTCAGGGCACAACATGGGGCACTAGCCACCCTCCAGAAAGCCTCCAGGAGAAAGGAGCTCCAGAAAGTCTCCAGGAGGGAGGAAAATTGTGCTTTCCACCAGCTTTTTTGGTTATTGGCTCCTCAAACAATAATCTGCAGCAAATTAACTCAACCAATTCTTAATTTTCTCTCCAAGTGAGGGATGACATGTTCTGGGACAGGCAGGGAGGAGAAATATCCTTGGGGCTGCAGGACATTGCACAGGGGGCAACATGACCACACTGCACAGGACTGGCCAAACGTGCCTGCTCTGCTCTGCTTCACACAGGATTGCTACAGGACAGGAGAAAAATGGTGTAAATCACCCAAAACACAGTCAGGCACAGCATGGCCCTGGCACGGCCCGCAGGGGATGGAGCTCACCAAGCTGCACTTCCGTCTGCCATTCCTCTGACCCCTGTGCCACGGGTGGCCCTTGGCTTTGGCAGCCATTTGCCCAGGAGCTGGGAGGTGGCAAACCTGTCCCTGGGATGCGAGTTGCTCCCATGGAAGAGGTTTTCACCGAGCTCATGCTAACCACATTTTTTCCCAAATAAAGTGTTCTAGCTTGGTCAAATTTGAGCATATTCCAGGGACACAAGACGAAGCTCAGCCTCTCTTCCCTCTCTACTTGCCAAATTGCTTCAAAGGCAGAACAGTAAAACAAAGTAAGAACAAATCCTTTCTTTTTCCCTTATCCCCATTCTTGGAAAGAGCCATAGTCTCCAGTTGAAATTTCCCCCAAAAATTTAACTGCAATCCACCCTGCACAAAATTGCCACCCACCCTGGGACGAATGGCAAAGTTGGCAGCAGCTGAAGGCAGGGTTTTCCAGCAGGGAGCACTGAACATCCTTAAAAGTTGGGGACAGCTCCAGCTGCCCACCCTGAGCACATGGAGTCTGTCTGCAGCGCACTCAGAGCACTCACTTTATTTACAGGACACCGAGGATGTGCCTCATTCTTCCAGGGCTCCTTCCCCTGTTTTTTCCCAAGCCTGCGGAAGCCAGGCAGATATCCAAAGCCGTTCCTCACTTTCACAGCAGATAAGCTAATTGTCGGATGTGCCCTTTGAGATAAGCAGAGCCGGGGTTTATGAGGGAACATGTGTTCCTGGGAAAGCTGTCACCCAGCTGCAATGCAGGGGATAACGCAAGGTCGGGCAGGCTCCCTCCCTGGGGAATCAGGGTCTTCCTCAGCCATGGGGGCTGAGGGGGAGTCACCTTGGGCCACATTGGTGCGCGTTTTGAGGGGGTTCCTCTCCTGCTTCCCTGCTTCATTGCTGATGAGCAGAAAAACTCTGCAGAGCACTACCCAGTGCTTGCAGAGAGAGACCCGACTCTTCAGATGATTTGCAATTCAGCCAAAAGTTTAATGTTACTGAAAACCACCAAAAGAAATCACAGTGAGGTTGGGCAGGCTGTTGGTGATGGAGAGGATTCCCAGGCAGCACTGGTGAGTGCTGAATCCCTGACAGAAGCATGAATGGAAGCAGGAGGGTATCTGCCCCCAATCCCTGAATGCCCACATGTCTCCATCACTGTGGCACTGGTGTGGTACTGGTGTGGCCCCCCGCAGTGGGGGAAGCCAAGGCACTGGAGCTGAGCCTCAGTCCAGACAGAGCTGAGCAAGGGCAAACTGTGGGTGACACTGCAAACGGGTCACTCTGAACTTCCCTCCTCTAGCCAAAAATCTCCAGAGAGAGCCTGTAACCTACACATACCCTCCAGACCAAGTGTGGGGCCATACTTCCCAAATTTCACAGAAATGTCAAGAGCAGGGACCCCTCAGAGGCCCTTTCACCTGTTCCAGCCTGCCCTGACTGCAACCAACCTGTCTGCGAGCAGCCAAGTCCTCAACTCTCTGCTGATGGGGATGGCAGAGGCTGCCACAGCACAGCAAGGCTCACCCCAGTGTGTAAGACATGCTGTTCTGGGAACCTGTGCTGCCCAAGTGATTTGCTCCAAAATCTCTCCCACACAGTGTCCCCACTCTTCCCTGTCCTGGGGGAAAGCTGCCATGTCAGGCATGAAAGGCACCGGGCTGGTGTAAGACAGCATGTCCCCAGCCCCAAGAGGATGCTCAGAGGGTGTGTGGGAGAGGGCTGTGGGAGGAGACCTGTTTCTCTGCCCCACAGGGAGACTGGCATTGACCCCCTGCCTGGCCCCTGCTTGGACAGCAGCCCTGCTCTCCTGACCAGTACCTCCCAGCCTGACTGTGAGGGAGTCACTGGGTATGGTCCAACCAGCATGGCTCCCAGCACTGGGGATGTTCTGATTTCTGTTCCATCTGGCTCCCAGTGCTGGGGATGGTCCATCTGGTCCAGTTTGCAGCCCTGTAGATGCTCTGGTCAGTTCAGCTCCCAGCACTAGGGATGCTCCTTCCAGCCCAGCTCTGAACACTGGGAATGCTCAGCTTCCAGCACTGAAGATGCTCCATCCAGCCCTGCTCCCAGTGCCACCACCCACAGCTGCACCTGCAGGACCTGCACAGCAAAGGCCCCCAGACCTTGTGTTCCCACCGTGCCCATCCCAGCCGCTCCCTGGGGCTGTGCTCCCTCGCCCCCCTGGTGGGCGAGCCACCCTCGCTCCACTGTCCCTTCACTCCCTCCCCTGAGCAGCCATCACTCACCAGGCTTTGATTACGGCCACAAAGGAGCCTTGGAGGAGCCACGGGAAGCTGGAGGGAGGCAGGCAGATGATGAAAGAGCTGTCAAATGGGATTAAACAGTAACCGTCTCCTCCACTGCTGGGCAGCGGGAAGGGGGACAGATTGTGCCGGATTGTAATGCAGGAGCTCTCCCGCTGCCGGAGCTTGCCAGCCCCGGCCCCCAGGGGCTGCGGCTGCCGTGCCCGCCAGCGGGCAGAGAGACAGCGGGACAGCGGGACAGCGGGACAGCCAGGCAGGGTCCCTGGTGGGAGGTTGGCGGGGGGTAATGCACCATAGTGAGCACCCACACACACAGCATCACCCCTAAACCCTGGGTGACACACCCCTCCGCATCCTCTCGTGGGCTAAGGAAGCCACACTCCGAGTTCCCAGGCACTGAGAGGCCCCAGGGTTTTGGATACAGGCTCTGTCCACCCCCAGCCTGCAGCTGGTGATGTGCCCCTGTCCCCACCAGCACCTGTTGCTGGCAGCATGGCCCTGGTCTCCCCTGCCAGCCAGTCCCCAAGGGCAGATGGTCTGGTAGGTGACACCTCACTTGAAGTGCCCTTCTTGCCAGCCCTCAGGTAGAAACTCCCTTTTTCCTTGCCTGGCCTTTGGGCAGAGTATCCCAGACATGGGGAAGGGGTAGACAAATGCTTTCTCCCAGTACTGGGATACACCAGAGCTCTCCAGGGACTTTCTGCAGCTCCCCAGTGTCGTGGGTGATGCTCACCCCACTATGCAGAGCCCTGGGGGCATGATGGACTTCAGAGATTCTGCCCATCCACACATTCTCCTGCCAAGCCCAAGCACCACAGCAAGCAGTGCACAGGGTACCACAAACTCTGGAGTTATCCTGCGCATGGCATGGACATCTCCTGGCTTTCCCAGGGATGTACGGCATCAGGATCTCAGCACTTGGCTGATGAAACACTGGGGTGCTGACAAGTCCCCTGGAATGCTGAGCCACACTGCTTCTCGTGTCCTGGTGCTCCCACCCCTCCATTCTCTGCTGCTGCTCCAGTTCTGGAGGAACTGGACCCCAGGACCAAGCGGCATCTGTGGGCTGGGAGCCCAGTGGGGATGCTGTTGTTCAAGATCCCAAAAAAACACCTATCCTGGATCTGAAGACCAGCATTGCTGGGGTGTCCCAGCATGGGAACAGGTCAAGGGTCCAGCAAACCTGTCCCCATCAAAACTGGGGCTACCCTGGCCTGGGCAAGCACCTGCTTATTCCTTCTGCATCTCCCAACTTTTGGGTGCTCCAGCACCCCCAGGGCTACTTTTCACCCAAAGTGGGGGACAGAGCAGGGCAGACATTTCCCTGTTCTGCAGGGAGCCCAATGATGGGTGTTCCGGGATGGGCACTGCAAGTCTGTCCCCGCTGCAAGGCAGGGGATGGGCAGGAAGACAGGCAGGGGGTCCGATCCCTGGTTTTCCAAGCCTCCAGGCAGGGTGGGATCCCACATCACCCCTCCAACTCCTCACCCCAGCTCCATGTGGGATCCCCAGCCAGGCAGACCCCTTCCAGCCCCTCCCCGAGCACCAAGTCCTCACCACCCACTCTGCCAGCGGCAGCTCCAGTTTCTCACAGCACCCTCTTTTCTGAGCCATTCGTCACGGCCCCCGGCACAAAAGCCAGGGAGAGAAAGAGACAAGGAGTAGGAAAAGGAAGGAAGATTTAAAAAAAAAAAAAAAACTAGAGAAAGGGAGCAAGAAGGAAAGAAAGAGGGAGGACAAGGCGTGAAAAGAGCCAGGTCTGTCGCCGAGAGGGGAGGAGGGGAAATTATGAAATAAATGAAGCACCTCAGCAGTTCAGGGGACACTGGAAGACAGCCCGACCGCGGCTGAATTTTAAATGCCTGCCGCACAATCGGTCCCATTTTGTGAAGAGAGGAAGCTGTGTCCAAAGACCCTCATGTTTATTCATGAGGAGCCTCGCTGGCCCCTCCCACCCTATTGTCTGGGGGTATTTATTTGGGGGCATCTGTCTGGCCCGATGAATGGCAGAGGGGTAATAAATGGGCTGGTGGGGCCGGGGAGGGGAACCGGCGCAGCCGAGCTGGGCAGTGGGCTGCCCTTTCTTCCAACCCCCTCCCCACTCCTCCTGTCAGCCCCCTGCCACCTGGGGGATGTTCCTGCCCCCCGCACTGTCCCCAGCCCCCAGCGACAGAAGGCAGAACTGCCCACAGACCCATGGCTGCCCAGGGGTGGCAGTTCTGGAGGGATGAAGCTGGGTGGTGCTGGCGCCAAGGGCTGCTGCAGGCCAGAGGAGTGGTGGGTGGGTGTCCCCAGGGTGCCAGCAGCAAGGCCAGAACAGGGCACAGAGCACGGTGTGGCACCGAGGGTGGCTGCAGGGAACTTGCCTTGCCTGGCTGAGGACAGTGACGGGCAGTGCCATGGGCAGGGAGGAAGGGCAAGCAGCCCCCGGGGACAGGGATGGTTCAGGAAAAGGAGGTTCTGATTCATTCACACAGAAGGGCAAGGGGCTCATTGGGGACAATGAGGAGACCTGCATCCCATGTCTGCAGGGCCAAGCCACCCTCTCCCATCTCTCCTGCTGGCAAGGAGCAGCTTCCCCCAGTGGAAACTCCTCGTCCTCTCATGGTGGGACATGTTCTTCGTGGGGAGCAAGGAGGTGCTCAGCATCCAAACTCAGTTTGGTCTTGTCAAGGGGCTCAGGCACTTCACAGCCCAGAAGCAAGACACTGGGATGTCCTGGGGATGTGAGGTCCATGAGGCACAGCAGGTGCTGCCAACTTGGCTGTGTGGGAAGCACTTTGTGCCTGAGGAACCCAGCAGCTCTCCTGCTAGTGGAGTGGTGAAGTGTGGGGACAGGGTGGCTGAGTTAGTGCACGCAGCTTGGCTTTTTCCTTCCTAGGCTTTCCTTCCTCTTGAGATGAAGGAGCTGTGCCCATCCTGATCCTCACCCATGCGGGATGCAGAAGTGACACTCGTTTGCAAAATCATTATCACCTGTCTGGAAGCTGAGGATCATCAAATTCAGCCTTAAAATAGAAGCTACAGCCCGGCAGCTGCCAAGGAGAAGAGCATGGAAAGGAGGCGGCTCTTGAAGGAACAAAAGACAGTGTACACTGTCACCCAGATGCTGGCAGAGGTGACATGATGCCAGGAGCAGACCAGAGCTGCTGGGTGGCCACCTCCACCTCAACAGCAAGAGCTCACAGGGATTCTCCTGCCCAGGCACCAGGCACCTGAGGAGGGTTGGGAGGCGGCCGGGCAGGGAGAGTCAGCCTGGCTGGCAGCTCGGGGAGCAGACGGTGCCACCGGCAGGGGAGCACAGAGCCCTCCCCACGCGGGCCGGGAGCCAGGGAGATGGAGCGGCTCCCTGCCAGCACCCACAGGCTCTGCTGGGACAGGGAGGCAGCCGGGGAACGGGCTCCCCACACCCCACCATCCCCTCAAGACACAGATGTCCTCAGTCCCACGTGGGAGCGAGCACTGCGTGGGCCACACACACGCTCCAAGTGCTGCAGGTGGGAGGAAGGCATCAGAGCCCTGCCTGCCTCCATTCCACTCGCTGGCACAAGCTGGCTCAGCAGTTTGCTTGCAAGCTCTATCCAGGCAAGTATTTTTGGAAGGACATTAAGTCATTGGCATAGGAGACGTGGCCGTGTAAGCCCAGGCACAGCTGCCAGCTGCACTTCCCTGATCTCTCCCATTTCCAAACCTTGGCAGAAAGCCCCTCTGCAGCTGCAGCTGGTAGTCACCAGATCACTTTGGATCCTGCCTCGCCTCCTCTCCACATCCCAGCCTCTGTGCCAGCTTGTATCCCACCTGAGACAAAGTCTCCAGCAAGTTTTGGGACTATGCAGGCTCTACACAGGTCCCTCTGTCACAAGTCCCTCTGGCACAGCCACACCAGGGAGCAGATCTCCACAAGGCCAGGCAAGGGATGTCCCACAGCCACCAGCCTCTTGGGACAGCTCTAGAGACAGACCAGCCCAGTGATGCTGCTGAGGATCCTACTTGCACTGAGGTTATTAAACACTTGTAATCCCTATTCCCAGGACTCTGCTACTAGACCTTCACCTCCTGGCTGGGGTGACACCACATGGCGTGAGAGGAAGGGCAGAAGGAGCTGATGGGAAAGAAATGGATGGGAAGACTAGACTGTGCTTCAGCTCACTAAAATCAAACATCTCTTGAGCCAAAGCAGGAATGGGGAAGTGATATGATGAGCTGGAAGCCTCCAAAATCCCATCTCCTCTCCACCAAGGTGCCACAGGAGAATGCAGATGGGGAAAATTACAACGGGTGAGAGAAGATGGTGACCAGATAGGTTCCTCACCATCTTGCTCACCAGCCAGCCCACATTCCTACGTCTCTGGCAGTGTTTTCCAAGCACTCTGTGTTTTGGAGACCTTACTCCCCACTAATGAGATGCTTCCTACGTTGTAATTCTGACAAGTTGGCTTTGGTTGTGAGAAACCAGAAGGAAAACCCTCCCAGTTCTTCAGGCTTCTGTAATTGGATGCGAATTGCTCAGTGAATATCTGCAGCCAAATGCCCCTGTGGCCAAGGAGCACGGAGGGAATGCTGAGGTCCAGAGGGGATGCATGGCTTCCACCACGGGGTGAACTTTCTGGCACGCACACTTGGCTCTTCATGACAAAGGGAGAGAGCTGGGAGGCACATCCCCAGCCAGCATCAGCTTTGCTTCACAGAGGTGCTGACAGGTTGGACAGCACATGTGCAGGAGGCTGTGATCCTCCTGCTGCCCGTGGCTGCCAGCCTTCCCTGCCTGCCGGCCCCGTGCCCTGCAGGGTCTGGGGGTTCCTGCAGGGAGAGGAGGGGGTGAGGCAGAGCATTGACCCCACCAGGAGGGATGCTCCTCGGGATGGAGCTGGGTGGAGGCAGGGAGAGCAGGAGTGAAGAGACATGGGAACAGAGAGTGTCACACAGGCACTGCCTTGACTGTCCTGAGCTGTTTGGGCAAGGAGGATCTCTTGAACCCTAGAGCCACTTCAGTTAGAGGAGCCACAGCCAGACTTGGGGCATGGCCTGCGCAGGGCCACAGCAGCTGGCAGCAGCCCCTCACAAGGCACCTCACTGCAAATGATGGGGTCATCTCTGATGCTGCATCCAAGCCTCAGGGATGCCTTGTCCCCCTTCCATGGCCATGGGATGCAGGACAATGTCCACCTTCCCTTGAGGAGAGAGAACAGCCCCAGAGCAGCACTGGTCCTCACTGTAACCCACCCTGTTCTGCACTGATCCGTCTGGTCCTTGGCCACCCATCCATCCCCCATCACTCAGCACATCCTGGTGGTGGAAGAAGCATCGTGGACAGCCCACCATGACCCACAGACACTGTGCAAACCCTGCACACATGGAGAGCTGTGAACACCTCCCTGAGCAGACACCAACACATGTGATAAGATCCTCTCTACACAAATACGCTCCTGGGGAGATATTTAATCAGGCAAGGAGAACGGCCCCAGATGCCCAAACTTGCTAACAGACAGATGCAAACATTGAGCAAGACACTCGGAGCCCAGGACATGTGCATACACACAGTCAGACACATCTGTACACAATACCTCATTAAACATGGGCAGTGTACAGCCCCAGATTAGGGCTGGCTGGGCTGTGGGCACCCAGCCAGCCTGGGATAAGGGTTCAACTTCAGCTTTGACAAGTCGTGAAGTCTCACGAGCTGTTCTCGTGGGATTCCAACACTCTCGGCTATCAGTGAGCACAGAGGGGCAGCCCCGGACCAGAGCAGGGGGCAGAAATGCTAAAGTTCATACAGTCCTAAAAGCAGAATCTGATCCCTCAGCCTGTGGTGAGTGTCCCTGGGGATGTCCCACCCCTGGGAGTGCTTGAGGTCAGGTCAGACAGGGACGGAGAAAGGTTTTCAGGAGGATGGACGAGATATTCTTTAAAGAAATGGACAAAACCACTCTCTGATGTTACTATCTAGAGATGGACTTGGCTCCAGCGCGCGGGTCCCGCTCGGGGACCACGGTGGGAGCAGGCGCCGGGGCGGGGGGTGCGCATCCTTCCGAGCCGGGACCGGCACCCAGGGCTGCGGTGGCAGGTCCCGCGACCCCCGTCCCAGGGCCTCTGCTGCCACCTCTCCGCGCCGCGTGGAAGGACAGCCCGGCCCCGGGTGTCCCAAAGCTTCCTGCTCCCAAAGCTCCCCCCTTGCCCCAACATCCAGACCCCTCCGAGTCCGCAATGTCAGCCTCGTGGGCTCCAGCAAGGTGCCCCCCGTGGAACCTGTGAGATCCCTCCCCTGATCCTGCTCCCCACGTGCCCCACACCAGCCACATTCCTGCTCCCATGTGCTCCTCATGCCCCACGTCAGCTGCGCTCCCAGTAATCTCATGCCCCTCCTGCCCCACACCAGATACAGTCCCACTCCCATGTGCCTCCCGTGCCATCCATGCTCCTTCTCCCACTCCCAGCCCTGCTCTGGCAATATGCCCAAGACCCACATGCCTGGCCCACCTTCCCAATGCAATGAAGTGTCCCACCTTAAAGTGGGAGAAGTCCTGTGCTGCTGCAGGCCCAGTGCAGCAAGGCTGCCCATGCTCTGCTGTGCTTCTCAAGTCGGGTGCTGCGACGAGGGGCAGGTCCCACAGAGGACAGGGCAGGGGAGTTTGAGAACAATGATGAACCACAGGGGTGCAGCTGCCTGAAGCAGCTTCTGCCCACAGTGCAGCTCTCCACACTCCCACATGGAACACCACGGCTGTCCAGCCAGCAGCTGGTAGGATGGGATTGCGACAGGTCGTGAGGTGGTTATTTGGGATCTGGAAGTCAACAGGCCTAGGAGGACATTCAAACATAGGTGCTGGGCATTCTCATGGACAAGGTCAGGCCACCCTCCATGAGATGGGTGAATGCCTACTCTCTCCTATTGGAAGAGGCAGTGGACTTGAGCAACTGATCCCGAGAGATATAACAGGCACTGAGCACTGCTTCCTTCTCAACATCGCTCTGAGCACGACCAGCAGCTTTTAACAGTGTCTCTCCTGCCAAATTCCAGATGGACTTCAAACCCCATATGGGCATTCTGGAGAGAGGGGAGGCCAGAATGTCGCCAAAACCAAACCCCCAGAGCCAGGCCTGGGAGAGAGGAACGCTTCACATCTTCATTGTGTCACCAAGTCCCGGTGCATAGCAACAGGGAAACACAATTATTGAGACAAATGCAGCTGCCTCCCACATGAAAGCAACAGAACTGGTCAAAGCCGGGGAGCCTGGGAGGAGGGAAGGAGAAAATTTTCATTAAAAACTTTTTTTTAATGACAGCAGGGCTGAACGTACATCGCACGCGCACACACACACACAAAAAACAAATAAACAAAGGCTCTGACACACACTGAGGTCCTCCAGCGATGCCTTGAATTGGTCTGGGGGGAGGGGGAGGGCCTCCCTGCAATGCCGCCACCTCAATGGACACCCCTCTCCTACACTGACAAAAGGCAGCGTCACACATGCCTGGAGAAGCGGGTCCCAGAGCCCATTTGCTGTTCTTTCCATTGTTTTGCTTTAATGAGTTTCTAGCAAGGGATGACCTTTCCCTCTCCTTCCTCAACAAAGAAACAAATACAATTCTCAAAATCACGGGGGAAAAGAAAGCATGTCAGGAAGCACAATGGCCACAGAACTACCAAACGTGCTGCTGACAAAGACCAAGAGAACCACAGCAATCTGGCACAGCTGAAGAGCCGTGGGGACCAGGAGGCATCAGGAGGGCTTCAAGAGAAGGGGATGCTCCTGTGAGCCTGGGGCTGCAGTTGCAAAGCACTCCTGGGGCATGGGTTTTCACCAAGAGATGCACAAAGCAGGTTCCCAAGAGCTCCTCTGCAGTGGGACTCCATCTCCCAGCCAGCAAGGGGACTCATGCCCGTCTTGAACAGCTGGCACCCCAGAAAGCAACAAGACCTGCCCGTACCCACACAGCAGAGCTGATGGGCTCCAGGTTCATAGAGACCCCTCAGTCTCTGGGGCCTCAACACCCCAACAGCAGCAGGGCTTGGACTTCACTGACCCTGGCCAACTGGGGTTTACCAAGTCCCTGTCCATCACTGTGCCATGGAAAAAGCAAAATCATTAAATGCTGAGGTCAGCACAGCCCTAAATATGCCCTTCAGCCTGGATTTATCCTGCTTGAGTCCACACAAATCTCCAGAGATGCCTTCTTCACTTTGGGGGCAATGCTGCTCCTCCCTTTGGCACAGTGTGCACCACTACTCTGCTCTGGGACAACAGCGCTGAAGACCTGCTGACCTGTGGAGACCAAAACAGGCCTGTGACCCACACCCAGCGTCAGCTAGACAGGCCATCCCTTCACCAAGCTGTAGTCTCCATGGCACAATTGTCCTTGACTGCCCAGGAGGCTGCACCAGGGGCTCCAACAGAGAGAGAGAGAGAGACACAGAAGCAGTCAGACCTGGCAGCAGCAGGTCTTTTCTCATATGCCCTCACCTACCCTTTTCCATGGCAGCTCTGAGCTTTGAGAAGAGACAGCCCCAGCCATGAACTCACCCATGACACCCACACCCGGACAGCTCCCTCCACTACCATGGGCTTTAGAGAAGAGGCAGGTTTTCCCTGGCACTTCCCACCCTTCTGCCTGCTGCAAATCATGTTGTGTATTGGCAGCTCCACCCAAATCCCTGCCAACATCCAAACATCTGTAACTCCTTAGCATGCGGCATTCCCTTTCTTTATTTCATTGGTGTTGCTGGAGTTAACCTCCCCGCTCCCCAGCTGCGGCCTCACACCCCTTCCCAGCGTTTCTGCTGCCTGGAGTGACTGCCCAGGGCTGGGGGTGCTGCCCCCGGCCCCACAGGCGTTAACCCTGCACAGCCATGGGCACAGAGCATGGGCTCCTGCCCTCTCCTGCAATGGTCTTTTTATTTCTGTGGCCTGGTTTCCCCTGAATTTTGGAGCTCTGGCAGAATGTTTAAGCTGCTGCTGCTGCTTAGCATGGAGAAGCACAACCTCCGTCAAAAGTGGTGGAAAGAGCTGAAAGACCTTCTCCCCATTTTCTGTGCATCTGGTGACAGCAGTCAGCTCCTTCTCCCCATCCTCTGTGCTCCTGATGGCAGCAGCCAGCACTTTCTCTCCCTCCCATCTTGCTGATGTCCACCCATCCATGCAGGCTGGACATCCCCTTGCAGAAATACAGCCACTGGCCCTGCCACGCTCCCACGGAAACACCTATCCTCGGCCCCATGCACCGTGCCACGCCATGCCATGCTGTGCCCATAGCTGACCTCCTACTCTCCCCTCTCCCACTGCTTCTCTTCCACTAAGTAAATCCTCCTTAAAAGCCCCTTTTGCCCCGTTTACACTTGTGCTGCCTCGGGAGAGGACAGAGATGTGCTGCAGATCATCCAGGCTGCCCAGCCAGAGCATGGCCAGATGCAGGAACCAGAGTCTGTCCTCCCCAGACTCTGGTCTGTCCTCCAGCACAGCAAGAGCACAGAGTAAGAAAAAATGATGTGGGAGGTTTTCCATTGGAGGACACTCCTTCCCTGCTCAGTGTTCAGGGCTGGAAAGCTCTTGGAAAGTGAAAGGGGTTGACACTTCTTCTGGCAGCAGAGTTCAGCAGGGGTCAGGGCTAATCCAAGCAGAGCCAACGGGAGGGGAGGGAGGTGGCAGGGGGAGCCCAGCATTGACGCGCTGAGAGGTAAAAGCTGTGTCAGACACTCCCAGGAGGGAGGAAACAAATGTATAATCAAAACAAAACTGGCTGGGGCTCATGTGGTTGATGTTGAGTCTCCGGGGGGCTCAGATTTTATGTTCAGCTGCTGCAGGCAGCACGGAGGGAGAGTGGGGCTGGGGGTGCTGCTGTCAGGGGCCATGGACAACGCAACCGCCTTGCAGGCAGCTGAGCATCTACCTGGCTTCAAAGCTGTCAAGATTCCCAATAGCCCTTGGATCAGCCCACAGATGCTCAAGGCTAGCCCTAGGTCTCATTTCCAAGGAATGGCTGGGTGGGAGCTCAGGCTGACAGACACCCTGCGAATCAAGTTAGGACCCAAAAACACTCCTGCTCCCTCATTCTGTGTTTGCACAAAGCTCCAGACACCGGAAATACAGCCACCAAGCCAACCTCCCCTCCTCAGAAAAAGCAGAGATCAGGAGCAGCTCAACAAAACTTGAGCTTTCACCCTGACAACCATGCTATGCTGCTCCCATCCTGTCTTGAGACAGTGCTGGAGCAGCCCTGCATGGTCCTGGAGGTCCCAGGGCAACCACACTGCTCTGTAAATCCAACATGAATCATGCAGGGCACCACACACATGTGGAGAAGCAGCACGGATCGAGAGCTCAAGGGAGACCTTTGCCTACCAGCCTGTGATTGACTTGGTGTTGAGCCTCAGGCACTGCTCCAAGCCATGGGATGATACTAAGCAGTGTCTGACAGTAAAATCAGCACCAGACAGCAGAGCCCATTTGTTTCAGATCAAGGGGATTACCAAGATTTTTACAGGTTTGCTAACAAACAGTGGGGTATTTGTGTGGAGATGTCTGGGCCAAATCCATCTCTCAGCCAGAAGTCTCACCTCAGCTCTGACATGGGAAGCTGTGGGAAGAGCATCTCTAGTTTTCAGGCATGCCTTTTGTTCATCTTAACAGGGTGCAGGACTGAAAAACGCATTCAAAATGCTGGAGTTTCTGGTGCTTTTGAATGGTTTGGGAGTTGGGTTTTTTAACTTGGGGGATTGAAATTATCCATTTCCCAAAAAGGAGGAATGCATAGGCAAGATTATGTCAGGGGCATGCAGGTGCAGAAGGGCATGTACATGTCCTGCTCCTCCAGCCAGGCAGGCTCTGCATCTGTTGGGATTGATGTTCCTCCCCAAGCTCTCAGCCCTGACCCATCCATTACACTAGTCCCCAGCCTTGAGGCAAGACTGGAAATCCCAGGAACTGAAACCCCAAAGGTAGGATTCCCTTCAGTAGCACTGGTTCATGGAAAATTAGCAATCTGTGTAGGCAAAAATCTACATGAGCAATCAGGATGTTTTTAGTATATCCTAAAGCTTCTGAATGTTCAGGCTATGCTAGTATCACATTTTCAGGTTTTCTTCATGGCAGTGGCAGCTCAAGCCTTCCTTTTCCTTGCCAAACCCCCTCAAAAGAGCAAAGTGGAAGCCCTCCAAGCACTCTGATTCCAAGATCCTGACCCTTAGCAGAAACATCTGGAACTGGGGAGGACAGCCTGACAGAGCTGTGGTGCAAAGTTGTGGCACCCAGCTCTCTGTTGCATCAACTGCAGGAGATGCAGGATGACTAAAGACTGTCTGAATCACACCATCATCCTTTAAACCATTCCCTCTGCCAAGTATGCCCAGTATGACTGATAAACCCAGGAGGACATGTGCTGTAGATGGATATATTGCCTGGGAGCAGCCCTGAATGGCCTCAGACTGGTGAAGATTCACAACTGCAATTTCTGCACCCAAATTGCTCTAGGTTTGAATCACTGCTGAGCCTTTCACTGCAGCCATCTCCTTCCAGTCCTCCCGGGCAGTGGGGGGTGATGGTGTCTGTTTTACAGGTAGGGAGTGAAGGCACCAGCAGGTCCCAAGCCTGGCAGGGACCTTTGTTCCTCAGCAGTAGAACACCTTGGGACAGTGGGGTGCCTCAGTGGAGCAGGGTCTGGCCGGGACCGAACACAGGAACAGCCACCCTCCATGAGGGCTCTGAGATGGGGGTAGAGGGGACCTGAAGCAGATGGGGACGTGATGAGGGGCTTCTCATGCACCAACCTGCTGCCTTCCCTGGGCTTCACACTCTTCCAAGAACACTTGCTGCAGAGAGCACTACAGTCTCTCCCACTTGCCCCACAGACCACTGGTGTGGCACGTGTGGTGTTCCTGTCCCCTCACGCCCAAACGGCCAGAGGCCCCTCCAGCACAGTTCTTGGGAAGGCCCCCAGCCAGCACAAGCCCACCCCCCTCCAATAGCCTGGCAGAGCCAAGCCTCTCTAACTGCTTGGCATTGGAGGAGTTAAGAAAACTGAACCTGCCACAAGAGATTTGAGCAGAAACTCCACCAGAGACCTTGAAATCCTGTTAATTGATGCCACACATGTGCTGCATTTAACCTTTGCCCTTTGCTGTAATAGTTTACACAAGTGGCACGGCGGCTGATGCACGAGGGCGGTCTGCACAAGCCCAAGCCCGCGGAGATCGCACCAGGCATCCTCCGAGCCCAAGTCACCTCCTCGGCACCAGGCTCCTCCATCCCAAAGGCACAGTGAGCGCTCTGATTGGAATCTGGGCTCATAAGCCCCTGCACAGGAGTCAGCAGCTGTTTGTGGGCAAGTCCCAGGCAAAGAAAGAGTAATTATTCCATTATTTGCAATAAAACCCTTGCTGCAGTCTCTGGGGGAAGCGCAGTCCTGCCAGCTGGTGCCCAGGCAGGCAGTGTCCCCATCCTGCTGGGTCTCACCCAGGGATGCAGAGAGGAGCTACTGCTGCCTGTGGTTAACACCAAGGGTGTGGGGCAGCATCTTCCCAGCCCTGCCAATGGGAGATTTGTTCTTTATCGCTCAGGAAAAAAATTGTGGAGTCAAGACTGAAAAAATAGATCAGAGTTACAGTCATTGTTAGCCCTTACTATAGCCAGGCAAAGGACAGAGCAAATGAGTCCTCACGGCTTTATCCATCTCAAAATCATCTGAGTAGGTGAAATATTGAAAAATAATTTTGTAACTTCTGCATGATATGGGTCACGCTTCAAACCAGTTTGTTTCCTCCACTGTGCAGTCTTTGGGGTTGGACACAAGAGGGGTTTGCTCTGCCAAGAGGGCACCAGGAGGAATGAGGAGATGGTTTCCAGGGCAAGGCAGGAGAAACCAGGATGTGTCACCACTGGGGACTTGCAGTTACCAGTGATGATGCCCTTCATGCTGCTCCTCAGCCTCAGGAGCTAGCATGGCAGTGACAGTTCACAGATGAGCAGTGGGACCCAGTTCCCAGGTGGATCATTGGCAGATGTGGTGGATCCACCAGATTCCCCAGGGTGGGTTGGTCAAGATGCAGAACTCTTGGGTCCCAGAGCCATGAGCACCAAGAGCAGCCCATCAGACTTTAGCCATGAATGGTGCTTACTGTGCTTCTACTGCAGTGTAGGTGAGCCATGAGCTGCTCCTGGACAAGCCAGAGGTGGATTTACACCTTGTGTTTTTTCATTGCTACTATTACCATCCTGTCTTCACCAACCAAGGGATGCAGAGCCATGACCAGAGTGTCAGCTGAAGAAGGGACTGACCCTGCTCTCTCTCTATATTCAAGTGCAATAACAGCCCTTGACGTTGGACACTGTAGAGGTAAGAGCTTCTGGGTGCAGGAGGATGAGTATTATTACCTACACCCATTCCTACTTCTACATCTCCCAGGAAAATCCCTTCTGATAGAGCGTTAGGGCAAGGAGAAGCAACCCATGATGTGGATCTGACTGCCAGAGTCACTCTAGCTCACAAACTGGAGCCTCTCATTCACAAACTGCTCCATCAAAGACAACTCCCAAAGGTTCTCCTTCAAATTCATACCAAAATCTGCAAACAAAACATCAGTTCAAAAGTGTCCATTTCTCCTCCTCTTGTGAAAATTAAAATGAGATGTCAGAGTTCCTTTCACTGTTTTTGCCATTCCTCCACAGACTGTGGGGGACTGGCATGGCAAACCCTGATGCTGGTGGAAAGATGTGCTCCAGAAGAGATACAACCCTTCAGAGTTCTTCCAACCAGCTGCAATCTTAAACCCAGTGACACAGAAGGTCCTCTTGTATTTCAGAATATTTGTGACCTGTCAATCCAGACATCTGGGGGAATAGGACTCTACTGGGGGAAGCAGTGGGTGTGACACATGGTGGGATAGCCCAAGGGACTTCTCAAAGATGCTTTGGGCCACAACTCTGACAAGCCCAAATCTCCATGAGATCAGCACAGCTAAAGGCTTCAGTAGCTCCTGCTTGGCAGTGCGTGACCCAAGGTGTGGGCAGAGGTGGTGCAGGGGACTGAGAGGGTCCCACAGATCTGGGAGTTCCCGGCAGCCCTGTCCCAGGGTGGGAAACCCAGGAGAGCCGCTGCCAGCACCTCTTGCCTTTGGCATCAGGAGAGGGAGACGAAGAGAACTTCACCCCGCACTAATCAGTTGGGCCCTGGTGTTATCTCCAAATGTTCCTGACGCAGCCATTCCGGCCAACATCCCAGAGACGATTCCCTTTGAACGGCCGCTTTGTCTGGTAACTTTATTTACCCTTTTGATGCCAATGTTTATCTACTCTTTAAAAAGCTATTCAGAGCGTCTCCCAAATTAACTTCAGATGTGAGAGCAAGGGGAACATTCCCTACATCATATTTCATACACTTTCCTGTTATTTAATTCTTGGAAACCCTTTTTTTTTAAATATAAAAATATTTTTTAAAAAATCTCCAAGGTTTTGGAGAGTATAACCTCTCCCTGTGTGGTCTGTAAAATCTGGCTGTAAAGCTCTTTCC
The DNA here is from genome assembly GCA_013400975.1 of Atrichornis clamosus. Taxonomy (NCBI): domain Eukaryota; kingdom Metazoa; phylum Chordata; class Aves; order Passeriformes; family Menuridae; genus Atrichornis; species Atrichornis clamosus. The sequence goes on from WBMZ01014814.1 coordinate 75,461, forward strand.
TAAAGTTCACAAACTCCATTATAAATTGTCTCCTTATCTTCCTTATTGGGTTTCTGCTTTCACTGACACACATCCTGGATAAGGAACTGCTCCAAGTGGCCTCCACCACCAACGGGCCTGCTGGCAAGAGCAGCTCCATCTGGGGATGGTTGGCATTATGTCCACAGGAGATGGGGATGAGGTGGGGTGGGGTGGACTAGGGTGGGATGTCATGGGAGGGAAGGTGTATGTGTTGGGATGGGGTGAGTGGAATGGGATGGGTGAGATGGGATGAGATAGATTGGGATGGAATAGGGTAGGATGGGACAGAAGCGATAGACTATGGGGTGGGATGTGGTGAGTGAAATGGGATGGATGGGATGGCATGGGATGAAGTGGGATGGGATAGAGTGGGTAGGATAGGGTAAGACAGAATGGGAAGGATGTAGGGTAATAAGAAATAGGGTAAGTGGACTGGGATAGGTGGGATAAAGTGTGACAGGATGGCATAAAGTTAGATGAGATGAGATGAGATGAGATGAGATGAGATGAGATGAGATGAGATGAGATGAGATGAGATTAGACGGAGATGAGACCAGACCAGACAAGAGCCTTTCCCTTTCCCCATTTCACCACAAACCTTCCCTCAGATTCCAATTTCATTCCTCAAGATGCCTTAGGAGGAGGAAATTGACTTTCTGTACAGGAAAAGGAAGTCCAGAGCAGCCTGGTACTCACAGGGCTCACTGGAGACCCACAGGTGAGCCCCTAGAGGGTTGGAGCAGGTCACCAGCTCTACTCTGCATGGAAGCAGCTGCAGTGGCCCAGCAGACTCGAGCCCCATCCTTCAAACCCCTGGGAGAGGCTGCACCATCAACACCTGGAGCCAACCAAAGTGCCCATGGACATCTGTGCATTGATTCTTCCAGCAGTGATCAGCTGGAACTCGAAGAAGCCAGAACCCTATAGCCAGGGTTAATCCTCTGTTTCCCAGCTGGCATCACCGCTGGCTCCTGGGCAGAAGGTGTTACTGTCACCAGTCACCTCTTGGGCTGTGGCTTTCCAGCTCTGAGAGGAGTTAAAAGGCCTCTTCCCAGGAGGGTAATTTTCAGAAAAATCCAGTAGACAGCTTGAGACAACCTCCAAAACCATCCGTCAGAGCTCAAAATCCTGCTTGGATGCAGCAGCCATCTGGCTGTCCCCGCCTCAGCAAGCCTCCTCCTGCCCACAGCCCAGGATGTGCAGTGGAGGAAGCCAAGCAGCCGAAGGACCTGGAGGAGATCTGGGAAGGCAGATTGTTCCTGCTGCTGGGCCAAAAGTGGTGTCCGATGAAAACTGCGGCATCTCCTGGAACCCTGCAGCTGCGAAGAAACCTCTGGACAGGGCTGAGGAGGACCTGAAGACAGCAAAGGGCTTTCTGATAGGGAACAACTATGCTGATTCCCTGGCAGGGGCTTTCCAGGTGGGAGGTGAGGCTGCAGGCCACATGCTGGGCTGCAGGGCAGCATCCCATCAGCTTAGACTGGAGCTGCTCATCCATGAGCAACTCACCCCGGTCCCTCCAGCAGGGATAGAGATCTCCATGGAGGCAGATGGGGTGGGAGGGCAGCCAAGAGGGATGCAGGGGAGGCTGCCACACTAAACCCAACATGGTCAGGCATCCAGGTGAGTTGTAGGGAGGGTTTATCACCTTCCCTGAGTGCCAGGGGCACGGAGGGGTGGGACTGCAGCCTCCTGGCAGGCTCCGAGACATCAGTTTACAGAGCACTTGGGGATGCTCAGAAGCAAGGCGCCACACAAGCACGAAATGTCATTACAAAGGATATGATTTAAGGCCGGGCAGGGCCAGGAGGGGAGGGGGATCCAGTTTGTATGGAAGACTATACAAAATAAATCCTGTCCAAAAGGCTTCCCGCCTCCGCAGCAGAAAGTGGAGCTGTATCAGACGGCCTGTCTCTGCCGTGCTCTCCTTCTTCCTTTTACAGGCATAAGGAGATTTTTTTGTTCATCTTTACTGCAAGACTTGCTGGGTCCCGCCAGCTGATCCATGGCCAAGGAGAATGTCAAGGGAGGAAGGAAAACAAAGGGACACAGCTCTCCTCCAAGGTGGGACCTCCACAGCCATGTCTGCCCTCAGCTGGGCAACCTGCAGGGTCGCCAGAGGGATGTGGGCATCAGAGGGACAAAGCACTGCCATCACTGGCCACATGCACTTGTCAGGACAGGCTGCAGAAGAAAGAAGGTTGGTGAACAGAAGCCATGTTCCCAGTGTGCCACCACTCCCCTCCTCCCAGCACAGCCAGGAGCCATGTCCCCAGCTTGCCACCACTCTGCACCCCCTTGCCTCAGGTGCCCATGGCCACACATCTACTGCTGCAGCTCCCAGCCTGGACCTCTGCTCAGGTGATCACTCTGCTCGAGTGACCCAACCTGCTCTCCTCTTCCCATCTGCAGTGACAACACCTGGCCATTCTGCCAGGACTGTTCACACCACACAGCGTGATGCCACACACTACCCACTGCATCCCACCACTGGGAGACAAGCTCCAAAGAAGATGTAGGAAGAGCATTGCTCAAGCCCTCGGCTATCATGGATGTGCAGAGATGGTCAGGAAGAGCTGGGCAGGATCCAGCCATTTGAGGGGAGGTGATAGGGAGTGCCAGGCTGGTGCTTCACTACTCTGCCCACTCAGGCAGACCTGGCTGGTTTGGCTGGGGACGTGTCCAGGTGCCCACCCTCCCCAACTGCCAAGGCCTGGTGTCCTGATGTGCCACAGACCATGTCTGTCCTTCACCAAGGCTCCCTGGTGGCCAGGTAATGGTCCTGGGGCAGCAGCACGGTGCTCAGTGCTAACCAGCCCATGCCCCAATTCCACTGCTGCCACTTGAACAGGAACAAACCAAAAGAGGGCTCCAGTCAGCAGGAATTCCCCCCTGAGACTTATCTCCATGGCTGCAAATGGAACAAAAGGAAATTTTGGCCAGAACGATTTGCCCAGAAGTGCTGCTTCTTTTATTTTTAGGGAAATTTCAAAGTGAAAATTTCTCATTTTCAGATTTGTTGTAAATTTTTCCCTCTTCCCCCACACAGGGCAGGTAAGAAGCCAAATGCTGTTTGCATGGGAGAGGAAACATCCTCCTCTCCCCTTTCCTGTGTGTTTTCTAGGAAGGAGAAGAAACTCAAGACAAAGCTAGCGGAAGGGGAAGCCCATTGAAATGAAATAGCTGGCAGCAAAGTCATTGGGAAATGTTAAATGAACAAACAAATGGTTTGCTGCTCTTAAATTTCAGACCTAACTTGCTCTGCAGAGGACATGGATCTCCATCCCCACTGAAGTTCAGGAGGAGAAAAGAAGAAGGTCCTCTTTGGCTTCTCTTAGTGATGCCTGCCTCTTAAAGCCTTTTGTGCTCCCTTATTCAGCTGCCTGGTCTCCGCCTTTTGCCATAGAGAAGGGGAACCTTCCCCCAGGAGAGCTGCCTCAAGGTCTGGATTGTTTACTTTGTCCATTGGCTCCAAAGTAGGGAAAGAAAATACAGCTCCAAGCCTGGATACCTCTCTAATTTAGCCTTAAGTCAAGCAAGACAAACTCTGGCCTGCAGGCAGCTTTAAAGAGGAATTTGTGACCCTAATTAGAAAAATAAGGGCATATTCACACAACATATAAATACGAAACAAAGGTTGAGTTGAAGGAGTCAAGATCTAGAGAGGAGAAAAACCAAAGAGGCCCCAAAGTTTCCAAGTTCCTGTTGGCTTTGGAGAGAGGTCCATGCCTGGGGAAGTTCCAGCTTCTCCAGATCTCCAGGGTCTGCACAACCTGTGCCGAGGCTCTCCAGCAAGCAGGCTTGCTCCCACGGTTTCAGGCATTTCCTAGTGAGGGAAGGTCTGGGAAACACTGCAAGAACAGCCTTTTGCAAAGTATTTTGGCACCCTTGCTTCCAACAGGGATGCAGAAAGTACAAAGGCTGGAAAACCTAAAAAAAAATAGGAGGAGGGGGGCTAACTGGAGGTTTCAAGCATTAGCAAGTTTGACTTGGGGGTGGTTCAAGTTGGAGGTGAAAGTTCGGGCGAGGTGCTCATTCTCCATGAGTCAGAGCATCCGGAGTGGCAGGAAGCTGAGGATCAAGAGGCGGCTGTCAGGGGCAGAGACTCTTACCAGAGCCAACTCCTGGGACTGAGGGCTCTCCCTGGCCAGGGCAGTCTGGGGCTGGGAGCTGAGCTTAGCCCCGTGCAAGGCGTCAGAACAGTGACAGGGGTGACAGCCCGAGCAGCACGTGAGACACTGTGATGTGGGCGCGGGGATCAGCACCTACTGGCAGTGCTGCCTCTGTGGTTCCGCAGCTGGAGATGGGCCCAGTACGACCCGGTTTCCCCCCTGAACCTCTGATAACCTGCCTCCACCCACCACGGAGCCAGACACACCCACTGAGGTGCGGCCCATGTCCCCGGGTGATCCTGCAGCTCTGCCGGGTAGGCACCTGAGTCCCGAGGTGGTGCTCAGGCTCCCTGGAGAGTGGGTCAGCAGAGCAGGGCTGGATGGGGACTGGATGCAGCACTTGTGGTTGGCACATGCCCCTCTGAGCGACTCTGGGGAGATCTGAAATTCTCTAACAATGGAAAATTCATTCTTCTCCCTAAAAGAAAAAACCCAAAAAAACCAACCAAAACCCTCCCACTGAAAACAAACAAACAGACAACAACAATAAACACCTCAGTTTGGGCAAGCTGAACCATTTTTGCTCCACTTCTGACTTCCCTGGATTTTGACTTTTGCATTTTGCCTTAGACAACATGATGCAACATGGCAGACTACAAAGTGCGACTTTTTCCCTAATCTGCTATAGAAATGGCCTGTCCTGAATCTGCTGAAAGGACATGTTCTGATACTGCCAAAAAAAAAAAAGGAAAATAGGTTTCAAACTGAAATCCATGCAGTTTCCAAGAGCTCAGCCACCGCATCCTCCCCATTAGCATTTTGCTGACCAGCCACACATACAGCTCTTCTTTTCTGCTGAAACACCACGTCAGCATCCCCTGTTCTGCTGTTCAGCCAGAGCCTGGACTCCAACCTCCTCCAAATCCCCTAATATTGGGTATCTTACGCTTTATGCTCACAGGATTTTGGGAAACAGGCCTGCAGATGTGGAACAGATGCTTGAGCTCAGAGCCTGTGTGAAGGTAGAACGAGCACCCTCAATTTTCCAGCAGCAAGACAAGCCAAGGAGGAGGCTGTGGGTGGCTGGCGTGGCTGCCCCAGGTGCCCCATCCCACCTGGCTGGAAATTACTATGGAAAAGGTTGAGGGTTTCTCAGGTCCCAAGTAGAAGCTGCAGCTGAGCCTGGTAAAGGCCTTGCCCCAAGCCCCAAGGTGGCCCCAGGTCCAGCCTTCAGCCCATCCTGAAAGCTTTCTGTCCACCAGGATTGAGCCCAAAGCAAGCAGGAGACACATGAGCATCCCTAAAAAGATCTGTAGACTGTGTAGAGCCTCTCCCAGTCTGCTCTGCTTATCAAACCCAGTGCCAGTCCCTGCCTGTCCAACACATCCATTTCTTGGGAAGGCTTTGAATAGGGAAGAAAACAACATATGAGACCCAATTTACAAAAACAAAGCCCAAACAAAAGCCATAAAATCTAATAATTAACAGAGCAAATAAGCTGAAGGCCCATTAGGTTGCACATATTAGGTAATGACAAGTAGTTTGCAATAACCACTTCTGAATGGACTTCACCCAATATGTATTTAATTAGGGTTTAATAAAGCAACAGCATGTTCTTAAAGGCCAATTAGAAACATATTCACTGAGGTTTAGAAGCTATGTAATAGATGCCTGTAGGAACCAGATACGTGCTGATTACATAGCTATTAATCCTCAATAAAGGGTCTAATAATCATTTTGTACTTCAGGAGCAGGCAGCTGCTTTATTAAATCTTAATGAAATACATACTTAGGAGCTTTCCTTCAAAGCCAGTCTGTGTTAGGAAGATGGGCTTAGAAGTGGCAGTCTGCTGAGAGAAAGGACCCCCTCCTCATCACTCCCTCTGCCACCATGGCAGTGGGTCTGGGGCCAATTCTGCTTTCAGAGCAGGCAGCTGATTCCTGCCGCCACAGAAGGGAGAGATCACTGGATCTGAGAGAACCATGAGACATCTCACCCTGTGCTGAACACTTGCTTGCACAGGGAAATGTCTCCATGAACCAGAATATCCATCTGATTCACGGCTCTACGTCCAGAGCATCCATGTGGAACTCACGCCAGGAGGGGAGCAAGGCCATAGGCTCAGCCACATGCCATGAGGATCAGCTCAGCCACTTCAGAAATTCACCTCCTGCCTGTATTCACAGCTACCCAAAAAGGAGTGACTGAAGTGAGCTCCCTTCTACCATCACCCAAAGAGGAGCCGGTCTGTTCCAGGGTCTGGGCCAGTCAGGTGATGGCTTCTTGCCTTATCTGTAGGATTGAAAGTTGATCTAAAACCTGCCAAGTCATTATTAAGTTCCCATGGACACGTATCCAGACAAGCCACGCCCACACCTTTCCACCACAACTCCATTGGAAAGCCAGCAAAATGGCATGGCAGGCTTAAAAACTGAGAGATTGCAAAAACTTTTCATAAACACCCCTCTGTGTCCTCACCTGCTGGTTTTCCACCCCTCTAACACATGGACTTGGGTTTTACATGAACTTCAGCAGCTGCAGTTGGGGTGCAGCCACACTTCATCCCTACATGTCCTGAAGATGAAGGTGTGCCTGGTACTCACCCTGGGAGCAGAGACCACCCCAACACAGCAGCTGAGTGTCAGCTAAGAGCTTCCAGCCCATCCTCCTCTGCTGCCCAGGAGGATGAAGGCACAGCCAGCCAGAGCAACAGAGCCAGAACCAGCCGGCAGCACCCTGGGACCGGTCCAGGCCCCACGGCTGGAAGTGGCACCATTCGGCAGCACAAGGCTCTGCCCACCAGTTCAGAACAGGGTGGATGGTGCAGATCCCGATGTGGTCCTAACCCAGGCCAAGTCTGGCTCCCAGCCAGCAGCCCTCGTTAGCCCATCAGGACTTCAGCAGTGCTGGGATTGGCAGTCTGGCCACAGAGGTGCCCATGGTACTGTAGGGCCCCATTTGCTCCCCACAGCTCCACCGTGCCAGGGGCAGCTCCCAGCCAGGGCAGTGGATGCCTGGTGCTGAATTCCACAGAGGATCAGTCAGGGCAAGTCACGGGAAGAGTGGCAAGGAGCAGCCCAGGGCAAGAGGCAATAGGAACGAGAGAGAGAGAGGGTGGTGGGGTGGCCCCTGCAGCTCTGAGCTTCAGCTCTCTCCTGGGCTGCCCTGGAGAGGGAATGGGTAAAACAGGGAAAATACCTGGGATACACAGGTGACATCCCAAATACGCTGCCCTTCTGAACATTTTCAGTGGTCTTATACTCTAATTAGCCCAATGAAGCAGAGATCTGCCCTCTGCACCCATACTGGGCAGGGGGTCTGGCTCACCCCAGCAGGGCAAGCTGCCTCCAAGTCTCCCTGGCTGTAGGGCTTTGTGGCCAGAGGAGCAGCTTGGAGGGGCAGGGTCCAACTTGCCCACGGCTGTGGGGCTGGGGAGGACACACCCAGGGACCCCCCTGCACCACAAGGGGACTCCCTCCACCTGCTCCCCTGTCCCTGAGGATCACTCACTCCCCTGACCTGCAGGGCCCCCCCGGCTCCTGCACAGCACCCTCCACCACAGAGTATCTGCACCCCCCTTCACCCAGACCCTACCCCACCATCCCAGCCACTGTGGCCATCACTTGCAATGCCCCGCTGCAACCAGAGCAGGTGTCCCACAAGGACAGCACTCAAATATCTCATTTGATCACCTGGGTCAGGCATGCTCACCCTCATGGGTACCTGATGCCCCAGGATCCACATGCCCCAAAATGAGGAAACCATCCCCTCCCACATCAACAACTTCCCTGGCCAAAACTCTCAAAAAAAGGAGACGTGATTAGCCCTAAGCAGGGTGCTGGGGGTGCCTGTGGCCAGCTCTGAGCCTCGGAGCTGCCAGTTCACATTAGGTGCTGTCAGGCCTCGCCACAAATAACACCATCTCCTGCAATATTAATTAATGTTTTTTCACAGAAAAGGGTTACTTCTTTCCAACCTTATGGAGGAGTTCATCTGCTGCACAAATTGGCCCCACCAACAGCCCGAACCAGGGCAGGAGCTTGAGGGTACAGCCGGTCCCACAGGAAAAAAAGGGGTGAGGCATTTCATTGTCCTTTTCCTCTCAGTGAAGAAAAGATAGACCTGGCCAGGGTGCAGATTGCTCCAACCTGCCCATCTGTCCCTCTGCATGCCCTTCCAGCCTGGCATCCCATTGCCTTGTGGGGATGAAGAGCCCCAGCAGTGGTTCCTGGTGAGACCCCACGCATGAGGTGAAGGACTGGGAGTTTCCCTTTTCCAACCAGTGAAATACTGACTTAACCACAGACACCCACTTCTAAGCTTTTTCCCTGCTCTGGGGAACGTGGCAGGAGAAAGATACTCCATGTGTTCTTTGTGGACTCTGGTTACCTCTGTCAGCAACCTTTCCCACCCAGTTATGGGTGGCTGAACCCCTTGCTGCTCTTCCCACAAGCTCAGAGCAGAGACACCCTTGGCTGGGCAGAGGTGTCCACACCTCTGCAGAGTTGCTTGTCCCCACTTTTGGGACATCCCACTCTTCTTGTTCAGCCAAGCCTCGCTTGCCTACAGCATTGGTGGTCAGTAGTTTCCTGGTGGAACACACAGCTTCTGCAAAAGTAATGTTTTCCCTCCAGGACAGTTCCAGTTTTCTCCCAAAGACCAAGCCTCAGGCTTGTTTAGCCAAACATGAGCACTTTGACATCAGATTAGCATGAAACCTCCTGTGATGCATCCCAAGTTCCACCACAGCCCAGACCACCGGAAGCTCAGTCCGGGCAGAAGAGTGATACCCCACCAGCTCCAGAGGGCACAGGCCAGAGTGTGGGAACTGATAATGAGGTTTTCAGAATTGAGCATTGCTGCCCTCTTTACTTTTTTTTTTCTTTTTGGAAATTTCCATCCCAAGAAAGATTTTAAAAGTTGATCTTTCCAGCCTCTTGAGGACAAGTGAAAATTCTGAAATACCACAGTTTCCACAAGGGCAAAACTCCTGATTTTCAGCCACTTTCTTCCAGGCCCTCTCCAGGGCCTCCCCATGCAGAAGATGTCCCACATGTATCTGTAGATATGGGTTGCAGCCAGGGGCTCTTGAGTGTTCATGACGCACAAGCCCACAGCACTTCATCAGGGCCATCGTATGGTCTCCTCTCCCAGGCCGGCCCCAGCACTGGAGCTGAACTGGTGCCATCCCCACCAGTTTTTGCTGAGACACCAAGGAGGAGGAGATGTAGGAATCCCAGGATGCACAAGGTAGGGCAAGAAGGACAATCATGCATTTTTGGGACATCCTGAAGATTGTGACCTCAGAAAAAATATTGAGGCAACAGGGCTATATTTAATGATAATACTAAAAGGAAGGACATTTTCTTACACAGAAGAGCTCCCAAAACACCTGCCTGAAAGTCAAGCTTTAGCTTGAGCCCCAGTAGACAGCACAAGGCAGGTGTCTTTAGCAAGGGTGCTCTCACTCAGGGTCTGCCTTGCCCGACATCCCTCCTCGTGCCTCATCTTCTGGTTTGTTGGGTCCTACATTCAGAAAGAGTGCCAAGAAATGGCAAGAAAAGAACAATTTTACTGGAAGCTCACAGGGGTGCATTTAGAGACACCCCACAAGGTTGCACCAAAAGGACTGGAATTGTGTGTTCAGCACTGTCAGACCATAGAAGGACTCATGTGAGACCTTCCCAGGAGCAGTCAGCTACTTAGGGACATCCAAAACACTGTCTTCAAGAGCCACAAACACACCAACATTTCTCTGATCCCTTTTTTGAATCAAACATGGTCAATTGGTAGCATAAAACAAGTCTGTCGGTTAACTGAACAAAAGCTGTAGCTGAGGCATCACAGATCACTACAAGCTGGTCCCTGTCCCGTGAGGGCTGCTTGCAGAGACAAGAAGGGTTTGTCACATGGCAATTAGCTGCAAGGAATCCCCAAAACCCTCCAAAGCTGCTGCTCACAGCCTCTGGCCCTTGCAATAAACTTACCACTGCTCACCATTTCAGCTGGCAGCTGCTCCTCATTTCTAGACATGTTTCCTTTCTAATAATTAATCAGCTCCAAATGTGTCTCTGCCTGAACATGTGGCCAGTAACACAATATCAGGACACACTCTTCGAGACCCAGTCATGCTGCATGTGAGGGGCCAGGAGTGCCAGTGGCAGAGCTGGGATGACCCTTTGTGGCCACCCCTGTGGCCACTGTGCTCCTGCACGCAGCCAGATCCTGCCGTGCTGTGGGTCCAGGGCACAGGGACAGTGCATGGAGGGGATTGACGGGGATCAGCCCATTGTGCTAACTCCCGACCCCAGCACCCCACAGAGGGAGGCAAGAGTTGGCCCCATTGTCACATGCAGCTGCAGCTCCTCTCCATGCAGAGTGGGGCTGAAGTCTCAGGGGTAAAAAACGGGTTCAGGAGACAAAAGGAAAGCAAAGGGTGGATGAAGAGCTCTACAGAGCAGGTCCAACAGGGTCAGCTTGGCTTATTACCCACAGCTGACAAAGCCTGAGCAGAGCTGTCTGCACAGGGAGCCAGCCATGGGGAAACAAGAACAGGGACTCGTGTCCAGTGTACCACAACCAGTGGCCATCCCAGTTCCAAGCAGCAAAGCTGGGACCGGAGTTGACTCCAACACCCTGGGCTCTGCTGCTTCAGCTTGTGTTAAGATTCCCTTCCTCTTGGAAAAGCTGGAAGGAACCAAAGTTTTTCTTTCATTATCTTGGATCTGGCTTGCACTGTGAAGGTGCTCCAAGGCCGCCTGTGCCAGGACATTCAGAGTTTCACAGCAGAAGAATGAAGCAAAATGAGGGGAAGCTCTTTGATCTTTATGCACCTGACACTTTGAGGGAGCAGTGAGCTTGAAGCTGCCCTTCCCATCCAGGTTTGTGATCATTCCTCCTGGCCATGGCCTCAGGCAGCAGCACTGAGCCTCTTCCCACTGCTAGAGAGCCCTGCTGCAGCAGGGCCAACCACAGAGTGCTGGGGACCATAAAGCTCTGCATCTGAAGGATGTCAGCTGAACAACAGCCTCTTTGACATTTAGTCTCTTCTGAACCAGAAAGGCCACTTGGGAAATTCAAATTGTAATCTGGATTTTGGAGATTTTACAGTACCAAGGAAGATTTTGTGCTGTGTTTGTCCAGCTCTAGTTCCAAACCCCATCTACCCCAATGAGCAGTTGTGGTTAACCTCCAGAAAGGGAAAGGTTGCAGTTCTCAAACTGATGGCCAATCCCAGAGATGGTAAATCTGCAGTTCTCAAACTGATGGCCAATCCCAGAGATGGTAAATCCTTGGTACAAGGCTGTAAAATGTAATGTGCCTTGGGTTTCTGCAAGTGAAAGGACCATAGGGAGGCAGGACTGTCCCCATGGTAGGACCATAAGCCTTCTTCAGGGTCTCAGATTCCCTGTTGCAGCTCAAATCTGCAGTGCTGGCCTGGAAATTGGGTGTTAAATAGACTTGAATGAGACTTCCAGCATCCCCTGCCTCCAGGCATGCTGGGGATTTGGGGGGTCTTCCTGGACGAGTATAAGAAGAACAAGCCAGAGCCCCAGTAACATGCACAGCAACACAGGCTGGAATGAGCTGGTTGGGTTGGCTGAGTCACAAGAGCCAAGTCTTGGTTTTATTTGGACAGTGATGATTCCCATCCCACTCCATGAGTGAAGCCATGGGGTTGTGGTCCCCTGAGCAAAATGCACCCTCTTATTCAGCTCCCAGAGGTTACATAGTGCAAGGAGTGTTTCCCTCATGCTGCTGAAGGAGGACCCTGGAAACTACAGGCCTGTCAGTCTCACTTCAATGTCCCAAAAAATCACAGAAAAGATTATTCTGGGATGTATTGAAAAATACCTGGAGGATAATGCTGGCATGAATCACAACCACCACAGCTTCATGAGGGGAAAGTCCTGCTTGTCAAACCCGATTTCCTTCTACAACAGGCTAACCCAACTGTTTGATCCAGGAAAGCCAGTAATGTGATCTTTTTGGACTTCAGCAAAGCTTTTGATACCGTGTCTCCAAGGATCCATCTGGACAAAATGTCCCGCCCACAGCTGGATAACCATGTTATGTGATGGGTGAGCAACTGGCTCCCAGGTCAGGCACAAAGGGTGACAGTGACTGGGGTGACATCAGACTGGTGTTCAGTCATTAATGNACTGGTGTTCTTAATGGGGTTCCACAGGGCTCCATCCTTGGCCCTGTGCTCTTCAACACCTTCATTAATGACTCGCATGCAGGATTCAAATGAATACTAAGAGAGTTTACCAACAATACTAAATTGGGAGGAGCTGTTGACTCCCTCGAGGGCAGAGAGGTCCTGCAGAGAGAACTCAACAAATCAGAGAGATGGGCAATCATCAACCATTTGGAGTTCAACAAGGGCAATTGATGGATTCTGCACCTGGGACAGGGCAACCCTGGCTGTGTGTATGGATTGGGGAATGAGTGGCTGGAGGGCAGCTGCTGGAAGGGAGCTGGGGATCCTGGTCCATGGCCAGCTGGATCTAAGTCAACAGTGCCTTGGAGCCAGGAGGGACATCGCTGTCCTGGGGGCACCAGGCCAAGCATTGTTGGCCGGGTCAGGGAGTGGATTGTCCCGCTCTGCTCTGGGCTGGGGCGGCCTCACCTCGAGTCCTGTGTGCAATATAAAAAAGATATTAAGCCATTGGAGAGAATCCAAAGGAGGCCACAAGGATGGGGAAGGGTCTGGAGGGGCTGTATGAGAAGCGGCTGAGGGCACTTGGTGTGTTCAGCCTGGAGGAGACTGAGGGGAGACCTCCTTGAGCTCAACATCCTCCAAAGGGCAGGGCAGGGGCAGCTCCAATCTCTTCACTTTCATGACCAGGGACAAGACTCAAGGAAAGGGCTGGAGCTGAGTTGGAGGAGGTTTAGGCTGGATGTCAGGAAAAAGTTTTTCACCCAGAGGATGGCTGAACACTAGAATGGGCTCCCAGGGCAGTGGTCACAGCAGCAAGCCTATCTGAGCTCCAGGAGTGTTTGGACAATGCTCTCAGGCACAAGGTATGATTCTTGGGGTGCCCCATGTAGGGCCAGGAGTTGGACTCAATGATCCTGATAGGTCAGTGCCTTCCAACTCAGCATGTTCTACAATTCTATGATTCTATAATTCTATGATTCTATGACAAGGACTATTCAAATACCACCATGAAGATCCCGTCCACCGTTTGTGCCACTGCTTGGGTTAGATCACCCAAGGCAAGCGAGGGCTCTGGTTGAGCAAGCCAGCAGCTCTTCATGCAGCAAACATGTCCAAAGAGCTGAACCTTACCAGGTACATGACACAGGGGCTGCAAGCCCTGAATACTTTCTAAAAAACCACCTTACATGGAGAGCAGGGCTCTGCTGAATGGAGAGGGCTCAGCAGCTACAGCACCAGGGCAAAGAGTTCTCTGGAGCCACCCTCAGAGCCTCTGGCTTCTTCTGCTCATGGCATAACCTTGCTGAGACCCACCCCACTGGCAATGGGCTATACCCACCAGCACCAGTCCCTTCAGACCAGAGGAAACGCCTGGAGCTGAGTTGGGGGAGGTTTACCCTGGCCATGTTCCCCCCTGGCCACCCTGCACTGTGGCTCCACTGCCAGCTTTGTTCCAGCACAGGCTGCATGCAGGGTTTCAGACCTCCTCCCACTGAGGGATTTGTTTGTGCCAGCCAAGTTGTTCGGCAGGATATGAGCTGCCTGGGCTGCAGATGACCAGCACATAAACCTCCACCAAAGGACTGAGGCCCCATGGGCACAGGGCTGGCAGCTCAGAGCTGCCCATCTGACTCCTGGGGGCTGTGCAAACCCTCTGTCAGTCCCCCAGCCCTTCTGGGAGAGTGAAAAGTCCTCATCTTCTCCAGGACATGAAAAGACTGCTTCCGAGTTTTACTGAACATGTTCCCACACTGCTGCCCAGGGAAAGGGCCAAACGCCTGTGGAGCTGAGGCCCTCGAACTCATTGCACCAGTGGCAGCTGCAGAGAAGCCTGTGGGATGGAGGTGGGGGCAGGCAGAGCGTGACCAGCAGCGGGGCTCTGCAATCATGACTCTTCCCAGCCCTTCCCAGCAAATTAGAGGGAATGTGGGAGACCTGGCCAGAGGTGAGGGGCAGCTGATGAACGAGGTGATAACTCCTCAGCAGATGGTTCCAAAGGCTGCACCACGCTTGAGGGGGTGCAGACAAAACACAGAGGTGAAGCCCAGATGTTTAACTTCAGCATCTGGATGTGATTCCTAAACAGAGACGCTCACATCTGACCGTTCTGCCTGAAAATAAATAGTTTGTTTGACCTTCCCCGTAGCCCGCCTCAATATTTTCTGGGTCTCTCCTAAACACACAGCAGCTGGTCCCTCCTTGCTGGGACAAGCACTGCAGGCATCACTGTTGGCACAGCAGCTGTGCTGGGTGTGAGGGCAGGCACAAGGGAGGGCACAGCACAGAGGGACACAGCATCAGGGGATGCAGGGCAGGGCATAGCAGAGAGCAGAGCCCCCAGCCTGGAAGCAATGAGAACATCCTTCTGCACTGCATCCACCGTGTTTTGGGCTCCCACTCAGCACATATCAGAGCCAATCCTGGGTGTCCACTTTGCTCAAAAGCCTGCTCACTACCTCCACCCTACCAGACATCTGCTCCTGCCCCAAAAGTCCTGTGGGAGTAGAGAGGGATGAGACTACAGAGAGGGGCTGCTCTGCAATCATGTCCTCCTACCTTCAGTCTCTGAGATCCCCACCTGAGGCCCACCAGAGCAGCTCGGCTGTCTGAGCATCCCCTCAGCTCACCCAGGCACCCTGGCACTGAGCACAGCCTGGGTCCCATTTCACTGCAGCAGCATCCCATCGCCCACAGCAGGGACTGGCAGCAGGCACTTCCAAAGTCAAGAAGACACAAACCTGCTCAATGCCTCGGGAGCACTGGAAGAACCTGCTCGGGGAGCCGAGTCCCCAGGACATGTTGAAGCCAAGCAGTGCCCTCCAGAGAAGATATCTCATCTTGGCTCAGAGATGCCACACGCCAGAGATTCCACCACACTCCTAATAAACAGGAATAGTAGGCGTTGGATGGTGCTGAAACTGACAATGAAGATAGTGATTAGTGATGATGGGCAGTACTAATTATGGCTAATCTGCCTAATGGCCAAGTCTGAGGGTAGTGTGTGTGACTGATGGTGACAAGTGATGGCAGCTGGAGGAGGCCACAGTGACCACAGAGATGTAAGACAATGCTGGTGGCAGACAGAGCAAACGAGTGGTGACACAGTAATCTGTTGCTCTGGTTGTTTGTAATCCTGCAGACGCATCTGGCTCCAAGCACACCATGGTCCTGCAAGGCTCCTGAAGGATCAAACAGGCAGCACGGGAGGCCAGATTTCTCTCTGTGGCTTCCTGTAGGCAGTGTGGGGTATGAAGAGGTGGCATGTGTGGTGTGGCACATCACACCTTGGTCCACTCCAGCCCAGCTCCACCTGTGCCCTCAGACCAGCAAGAAGAGGGCAGAGTGGTGCAGGCAGTGTCTGATCCCCCAGCAAAGCAGGACAAGGACACCAAGGTCCCACTGAGATCCAGCAACCAGCTGCCCAGCACCATGGCACACCGTGGCACAGCCCCTGCAGGGCCGGGCCCTGTGGCAGGAGCAGCCCCGTGCCAGTAGCTGGCCAGGAGCAGCAAGTGGTGCAGCCAGGGTGCCAGCAGGGCCAGCCCAGGGGGGAAGGGTGCACTGGGTCCTGCGTGGCCACTCACAGCCCAGCCTGGCCCTGGGCACACTGATGGCATCCCACACTGCCTGAAGCATGAGCCACATCAGGCAGGAGGGACAGAGGTGCCCCAGGCAGCAGAACCACAGCGCGGGCAGCCAGTTGCTGGATCTCAGTGGGACCTTGGCCCTCAAGGACCAGGGTGATACTTCACACAGGCAGAAAGAAAAGGGCAAAACACGTCAGCTGGCCATGATAAGAGCAGTCACACAAAGCAGGCGCCACTTGCAGAGCAATATGTTCACTGTCATCAGCCTGGCAGCACAGCAGGGGCCAGCACCTCATGCCCATCAGATCTGTTCTCTGCCTGAGGCTAAAGCAGGGCTTGGGTCCAAATGAAGCGGGGGCAGCTCAGTCAAAAGCTGCCCAAGTGTAAGCACAGACTTACTGCTGCTCGTAGGGTGCAAGCAAGCTTCAGGACTCCTGTGAAAGGCTGAAGCCCTGCAACCCAAGAGCTGCTCATCCAGCCTGCCAGTTTGGGGTTAGAAAGGCTAGTTTTGTAGTATTTCCCCAGGACGGGGGCATCCTGCCCCCACCCCTCCTCAAGCCAGCTCTATTGTCTCAGGAGCTCCTGATAAGCCTGGACCAAGCCAGCTGAGCACTGAAGAATCCCTTTACTGTACCAGATGGGCAGTGAAGCGTCCCTTGACTGTACCAGGAGCTCTTGCATGGTACAGGAGGAAACAATCCTGCCTGTAACAGGAACATCAGCTGCCTGACCAAGATGGGGAACAAAGGATAAACAATTATTCTTGTTAGCCTTGGTAAATCATTTACCTGAATCACAGCCTAAGTGAATTGGTACCATTGTTACGAGATCTTTGGAAAAAATGAGTTGTAGCCCAAGTGGAACAGTACCATTGTTACTGGAAAAAAAGTCCCATAGCTACCAACTCAAGTACTGGCCAGGATGGAAACTTACTGGTGACTAAAGCCAATCATCTTGTGCCTCTATAAACACTGGTCCTAAGTGAGGCCCTCCTGTACCTAAACGGGACCAGTCAGGACCTAAAGGGCCTAAAAGGCAGCTGGAGAGGGACTTTCAGCAAGGGCATGCAATGATAGGACAAGAGGGAATGATTTCCCACTGCCAGAGGACAGGGTTAGATGGGATACTGCAGAAAAATTCTTCCCTGTGAGGGTTGTGAGGCCCCGGCACAGATTTCACAGAGAAGCTGTGGCTGCCTCATCCCTGGAAGTTAATTCAAGGCCAGGTTGTATGGGGCTTGGAGCAACCTGGGATAGTGGAAGGTGTCCCAGCCCATGGCAGGGGTTGGAATGAGATGAGTTTTACGGGCCTTCCAACCCAAACCATTCCGGGATTCTGTGGTGATGAACAAGTTCTGCCCAAATCCCTCCCTAGCAGGGCTGTCCTGCCCATGGAGGAGTAAACCATGCTGCAGCTTCATCCACCAGACACTGTTCTTGGCACTTTCTTCTCCAACACAACCCAGGGAGGCAGCTAATGAAGCTGGGAATACCCTGGTGCTCCCATGAGGTTGTGGCTGCATCCCTGCTTGTAAGAGTTCACTGGGACTTGGAAAGGAGGCAGTGGTGGTACAAGCCCAGAGCCAACCTGACATCCACACCACAGTTCTGGCAGGAAGAACCAGTGAAGGAACAGGCACCAGTGGCACCTACAGCCTCCATAGCAGCCTGTCCAGAGGAGTCACAGGTCCCCTAGTTCCACATCCCCGCATACTCAGGATGCTCTTCATTGGCAATGCTGGGGATGGCAGCATGGCAGAGCAGCACAGCACTGCTCCCAACTGGAGCAGGCATTTTCAGAGGGATGTGTTCCACTCTCACTCCCCACCCATTGATCGTATCAGCCACGAGGCTCTGACACAGTTATGTCTCAATTTTGAATTTGCTCTGGTTTTAATTTGGGAGATGGTGCCCTATCTAGTGCTGCAGCCCTTGATTAGCACATGCACTGGCACACACACACCCACTACTTCGCCAGACTCAATCACACATGTTTGCTCAAGACCTTTCATAAGTCTTTGGATTCAGACCAACTTTTCTTTTCTTACATGCATTTGTTGTAGTCCGATATTTATAGTTTACTTAAAATAAATGGCTCCTTATGTTTCCTGCTTCCCACTCCCGAGGCGAGGGTCTCGCAGGGTTGCTGCTTGTCTTCTCTCTTTCCTCAACCTTTTGCTATTTTTTTCCCTCTTCCATAAACATTTTTTGAGCAGATTCTACATTTGCCAGATGCTGCTGAACCTTGTCCCAGGTCTTTTCAGTGGTTCTGGTGAGCAAGACACCGGTTCAGATTGAAGCAAACATCACAATACATAGCAGGCAGCTGTGCCAAAGGGCCCTCATGGAGCAACATGCTAGAGGAGGAGGAGGATGAAGATGAGGAGGATGAGGCAGGGTGGTTTCTGGGTTATGGGAGCCAAGCACAGATCCAGGTTATTATCCAGACTACCTCACTTGCAGCACTGGGACATGAGGATGCAGCACCTGGACTCGTGGCTGTTGCATGGGACAGAAAGGGTGGCAAGAGTCCCCATGCCCACCCTTGCTACCCTACTGGGATTTGTGAGCATGGGACTCCCACTTGCAAGCCCCTACTCCAGGAGGGACCTTCTCCCCAGACCAGAGTGGGTGGTGGAGCCCCATGAAACAATCTGCTCCCACTTGAGCCACCTCTGAGCTGGATGATCCTGGGCTGCTCCTGTCAAGTATCTCCAAGGACAGATTCCCTCCTTGCTCCACTTGAGTATCTCCAAGGACAGATTCCTAGTCCTCTCTAGGGCCCTACTGCAGTATTTGAGAACCCTCACAGTGGCCTCTTGATTTTTCCATGCATTTATAGGGAATTTCCCTTATTCCAGTTCCTCCTGCTGCCTCTCACTGTCTCTCTGTGCACCTCTGAGAAGCCCCGGGTGCAGCCTCCCATTTAGTCCGGGATGCCCATATGCCCCATGCCTACAGCAAAGGGAGTGCGAGTCATTGACAGAGGATGAAAACCTCCCAGGAACCTCAGCCGCTGGGCAGGCAGGTCTGGGGCAGCCAGGGAGGGGGGCCAGGGACTACCTGAGAGAGAAGCAGTCCCCAGGCCGCTCCGTGGGGCCATGCAGCATCTTGGGGTGCAAGAGGCAGGGATGTTGCTGGAGCATCCCTGCAAGCAGCAGGAGGACAGAGGGATTAAACCAATGTTTGCATGGCCTTTCCCACCCAGCAGCCTCTTGGCAGCTCTCTGCAGTGCTGGGGCCGATGAGTCCCATTTGTTTTAGAAAAGCCCATTTGTTTTCTAACCCTCTGCTGGGAAGGGAATGCTTTCACTGCAAAAATTATCCTCCCTTCTTGTTTCAGGCTCTGGGGCTCCATTTGGCCCTGCCTCCCCAGGAGTAGCACACCTGCACACACATGTGCAAGCTCACACACAGCCCTTCCTGTCATCTCTGAGTAAGACAACATACTTCCCATTTACACACTGGCCCACATGCTGCTTATCCAGACACATATGTGCAGGCTCACACACTGCCACCCACACAGGGTGCAAGCTCACACACTGCCCCTCTGCACACCCTGTGTAAGCTCACACACTGCCCCTCTGCAGGCAGCTTCCATCGCCCCGGGAGGGCAGCTTGGGGACCCTTCTCCCCATCTCCAGAGCACCACCTCGGTGTATAGGGGAGCCCAGGCATCTGGAGGAGAGCAGGTCACAGGGTCAGCCTGCCGAGTGTCCCGAGTACAGTGCCGGCACGGTGGGCTTGGCAGTGCCTGTATGGTGTGGCTCCCACAGGCAGCGCCGTGCAGGAAGCAGGGCTGAGAATCCGCAGCAGAGGCTGAAGTGCCTCTGTACCCCAGGCATGGACAGGACGGCACCCACTGCCCTCCCACCCACAAGCGGCAGCACACCACCACCCCTGCAGGAAAATATAATCGCAGAATCACAGACTGGTTTGGCTGGCAAGGGTCCTTGAAAGGTCCAAACTTCTGCAATGAGCAGGGACACCTTCCACTAGACCACATTGCTCCAAGCCCAGTCCAACCTGGCCTTGAACACTTCCAGAGGTGGGGCAGCCACAGCTTCTCTGGGCAGCCTGTGCCAGGACCTCACAACCCTCACTGTAAAAAACTTCTTCCTAACATCTAATCTAAAACTCCCCAGTTTTAATTTAAAGCCATCCCACCTAGTCCTATCACTGCAGATCCTGTTAAAAGGTTTGTCCCATCTTTCTTGTAAGTCCCCTTTAGACACTGGAAGGGGCTCTGAGGTCTCTCCAGAGCCTTCTGTTCTCCAGGCTGAACAACCCCAAGTCTCTCAGCTTTTCCCCACAGGAGAGGTGCTCCACCCTCTGACCATTTTTGGTCCCAAAGGCTTCATCCAAGCAGAAGCCTGGACATAAAGGCAGGAGTGTAGCCTGGCTTTCTCCTCCAGACAGACCTGCAGGCACACCATAACATTGGGAAGTGCTCCCAGACAAAAGCACCATGAAGGCCTGGGCTGTTTTCTCATAGTACTTTGATCGTGGTTGCATTTTTCCTTTTCTTTTGTTCTTCTTTCCTTTCTGTTTCTTCTTTCTCTTTTTCTTCTCTTATTTTTAATTTTTTTTTCTTTCTTTTTTCTTACCTTTTTCCTTTCCCTTTTCTTCTTTTCTTTCCCCCTTCTCCTTCCTTTTCTTTTCCTTTTTCCTTTTCTTTTTCCTCTCCCTCTTCCTTTCTCTCCCTCCTCTCTGCTCCAGCTGCATGCAATCCACACAAAGACCATTTGACTTCTCCACACCCATGAATCATCTGCCATCTCGCTCTTTTAGCAGGGCTAGCACAGGAGCACAGCAGCACCACAGGATTGGTGGGGGAGCAACACAAGCCTGAGCCTCTGGTGGGGTGGAAGGACCCATGGCTGGGAAATGCCAGTGGGTAAGTAAAAACCCTCCCAAAATTGTTCCTGCAGATTGTATGACAATGGGTTGGAGGGAATTGCCTCCTCAAAATGTTCCTGCTGGGAGCAGGGGCCACCAGCAGCCACTGCCTTGGAAGAGCCACTGAACCAGTGCCCAGTGGGCAGCTCTGCCCACCCTGCCCTGCTCGGGGCCAGGAACCAGCACCCAGCAGGCAGTTCTGCCCATCTTGCCCTGGCACAGGCACAGCTCACTGCCAAAAACCTTCCAATACCTGGGGATAAAACATCAGAGAAAAAGAGGCACCTCAGCAAGGCGTGGCCTTGGCTCTGGGGCGGGGGGTGTGGGGGGTCAGGATAAATGGGGCTCCTGACTGCCAAGTGACTTGGGGCTGAGGGTTCTCCCTGCCCAGCTTATCCTAGAGCAGGCAGGAGGCCCCAGGGATGGGCAGCCATCTGAGGAATGTTTCTAACACCAAAGGTTGGACAAGAAGGAAGCATAGCAATGGTCAACCAGTATTTTCTGGAGTGTTTCTGGGCAGAGGCTGTGGGCTTCCTGGTGCAGAGGGCACATGGCACCCAGGTGGCTGCGCAGGGCACATCCCAAGGCCCATGGCAAAGCAGCAGCAGAGTTTACACACAAGAGCTCAAACAAGTATTCAGGTGCCTTTCTCCCCATCTTCATCAAGCCCCTGGTGCTTGCTCAGCACACATTAGCATACCTCTCCTGGACAGGGGGCCCTGGGCTGGGATGATGCCACCATCCCAACAGCAAGAAATAAGACCAAGAGAGACAAAATGCCCTGAGTATCCCAGGCTGCTCACAGCAGCCTGAGGACCACATCTCTCAGGCATGAGCATGGGTTTCTTGGCCATCCTCCATGCCCCTGGAGGCCTCGCACAGCCTGGGGGCATCAAAAGGGCTTTGCTCCCCTGGGAAAATCAAGGCACATCATGGGACAGGATAGGGGATCCCCATGAGAATGGGGAGCACAGCCATGGGAGCCATTTCACACATGAACTTCCCAGACACTTGAACCACTGTGCAGTAGGATGGCCCTATGGGAGCTGGCAGCTCTCCAGGCACTGGGATTGCAGCTGATACCAACTGGGGCAAAGCAACACCTCATAGAGCCTTGGGGTCAACATAACCTCTGGCTGTTCTGGGCATTGTCATGGTGACACAGCCAAGAGCGTGCAAGAGTCAACCTTGCACCCTGGGAAATATCCCCCATCCATGGACCATGGTACTCCTGGTGTGACCTCAGGGATGGGCACAACACTCCCTGTTCCCCTGGGCCTCTGACCCTCACTGACCCTTCCACAGCTCCCAGCTCTTTCTCTTCTGGCACAAGGAGTCTTCAGAAAGGATCCTGGGCATCTAGTTTGGAGGGGAGCTGGAGCCAAGTGCCTGGGGCAGGCCACGAGGATGCTGAAGCATTTCGGAGCATGGGGGCAGGCCAGCGGGACCTGGCAGGCGATGAGACGGGAGGACAATACAACAGCCCATTTGTGCTCCTGGCTCCCGGCCCCCCTGCCCTGCCCTGCCCCATGCTATAGTAAGGCTGGTATTCAGGAATTAATTGATGTAATTAAAGTGTGGCATGACTTTGCCATGGCCTCCAAAGGCGGTGGCGGCAGGCCAGGGTCTGCAAGTGGAGGAGGAGCCCCTCGCATGCTATTCTCCCCATAGAAAAAGGGCAGATCTTGGGGAGATCTGAGCATGAAATTGGTATAAAGCGATTGTCAGGGAAGCGTAACCATAGCAGTCTTGCTGTCATCAGCAGCTGCAGGGTGATAATTCATCCTGCGAGGCTGCTGATCCCATCCCACCACAGCAGCACCTCTGGCAGGAGGTGCCAGACCAACACCAAGAGGTGTCTGGGCATGTGCCAACCCAGCTGGGCTCCATGGTTGCTCTGCTCCGGTTCTTCACTGGAGCTCTTGAGCATGGACAGGACTTGGTCATGGGGCTGGGAGTTGTGCTGGCAGCCTGGGGACATCTCGTCTCACCTCGTACCATGCACCAAAGGACAAGGATGTCTCCAGCCTCCTCCTTTCCCTGCTCCAGCTCTCAAAGGAGGTGCAATTCAAGCAGTGACAGTAACAATATCCCGACACTGGGCACACAGGGTGAGGGAACAGAACCTGGGCTCGATTTCTGACCACTTGCCTGGGTGGGAATCATTTTCCCACTGGGGTTCCTGTGACAGAGGGCATCTGAGCCTGGGGCTAGCCATGACGTGCCAGCTGGAGCCCTCCCACCTCACTGCCAGCCTGGCAAGGCTGTAAGCAACCCCCGGTGCTTCCAACAGCTGGGGGAGAATGGTGCAGCCCAGGAAAAACAGGATCCCACACAGGGCCCTGTGGTGTGCTGGTGACAGGGGATGCCTTGTTGTTAAAGAGATGTAGAAGAGGACACAGACAGGGCGCTGGCTCCGCAGCCATCCCAGCAGCTTTCCCATACTGGAGCCAGCAGCAGGCCAACCGCTGCACCCCACCGCATCTCCCCATCTAAGCACCAACCACTTCTGTGTCTGCTGGAGGGAGTCAGGGGACAGGTTGAGATGCTGGGCTGTGGACAGCCAGTCAGACCCTGCTAGCACTGGGATCTGGTTACTGCAGGGTGGTGGAGTCCATCCCTGTCCCTACAGCACAGTGACAGCATCAGGACAGACCTCTGCTCCCTTCTGACAGCTCCATGGCTCCTGGCACTGCAGCATCTTCTCTATCCACCCTCCTCAGCATGATCCAGGCAACAGCCCGACCTGGCCAGGAGGCGGTACAGACCAGTAAACTGTGAGACAAACAGCTGTGTCAGCATCTTCCCGGGGTCTCCACCCCAGCAACCTCTGCAGCCTCAGGCAATGGGCTGTGCTTTGCTTTTCTCTGAGAAGGGGAGAAATGAGCATGTGCCAACTTATTTCAGACAGCATAGGACCAGAGGGGCATCTCCAGCCAGGTACCCCATCCCATGTGGGCTAGAGCAGGCAGGACATCCACACAGCTGCAGCCACTGGGCTCACTGGGCTGGGGACAAGCCAGGAGTGTGACAGCTCTGCGGACTTACCTAGCTCCAGAGCAGCAGGAGCCATTGGTTCCCACCACTGCTACACCAGTATGAAGCAGGAGGGAGAGCAGACATGCGATCAACCTTCAGAGCAGCCGCTGGAAACCCAAACAGAGCCATCCAGCTGCACCACAGAGAGTTGGGACTCTCCCCATCCCTCCTTTCCAAACTCAGGGGCCACTTCTGCAAGACACTGCTAAAGCCGTGCACTGGCTCCTCTGCCTGCAGAAGCCGCAGCACCCATGCCTTGCACACTGCATCCTCTCCCAGTCACTCACCAGACATAGAGGCTTAGCCCATGCCCCACAGCAAGCGTGCCTACGGCCCAGGGTAAACAAACAGCCCTTCCTCTGGGGCTGAGGCCTCCTGCCACCACAGCCACCTTTGGCTGGGCCAGCTGGGCCACAGCTCACAGCTTTGGCGAGGTCCAGCCCTGTGGTGGCTGTGGGCTCAGCTGCTGGTGCTGCCTCCCACCATGGCTGGCACAGGGCAGGGCTGAAACAACTAACAAACAAAGAACATGCATAGCTTGGCTTGGCCTGCACATTGGAAATAGAGAGAAGCTGCTCCAAAAGTCGAATCCCAGCAAGATGGTGGAGCAGGGAGGAAGAGGATGGTGGAGCTGCCATGCACTGCTGGGGAGCAGACAGCCCTGGCAGATGCCAGATCCCAGCTGTGGGTGCTGGAGAGGGGACACAGCCCAAGGTGCGAGCAGGAGTGCCCGACTCCGGCCCTGGGATGGAGGGAGATCAGGCTGGGCTGGAGAGCACTGCACCATCCCCTTGCACCGCAGTCAGTCCTGCCAGAGGCCAAGCACACACAGTGGTGGTGGCAAATGAAGGGCAGTAAATCACTGAGCTGCTCTGGCTGCTCTGTTAGACCCTGCACTGGAACCTCTGGGCACCTCACCCTGCCTGTGACTGCACGAGGGCTGGAGTCAGGGTCTCAGAACTGGGCTCACCACTCTATCCCCTGCACACACCCTTGTGCTCTGCTCTGGGGAGCAGCTGCCTTGCTCCTTGGGCTCATTTTCTAAGCAACCGATCTTGCAAGTGCAGCTTGGAGCAGAGCATCTGCTGGGTTATGTCTACAGCCTTGATTCTTTGAAAACTGCTGAAGCAGGCAAAGTCCCCCCAAATGCACCCAACCTCCCTGGAGGCGCTGGCTGAGTGAGTGGTTTGAGCAGAAGACTTGTGCTTTATTCCCAGCTCTGCCACTGACTCAATGGGTAGCTTTGAATCACTTTCCTCTGCCTGTATTTCCAGGTGGGGAGTGCCAGCCAGGGCAGCTGTAGCTCCCCAGGCACCAGGTGGATGTACCTGGCTGGCTGCAGAAGAGGCAGCAAGGGCACATCGTGTTGGAGAAGGGCAGCTCTCAGCTCCTTCAGGACCCTGAGAACCAGGACATCCCTGCTAACAGGCCAAGGCAAAGGGGCTGACACCCCAAGCAGCACCCAGCCTGCCCACTGCAGGCGCAGCATGGACAGCACCTCATGTGCCACCAGAGAGGTGTACCCCCTCTCTCCTCTGTATCTCCTTCTGCCATCCCTACATTCTTGGAGCCCACTTTGGCCTTGGACAACCTCACACACTCCATCAGGCCAGGTCAAATGGAGCTCCCACACCCTCCTCCCCAGTGCCACTAGAAAAGACCCAGGTCAGACCCAGCAGCAGTGTCCCCAGGATTTCAGATCCTTTGGGAAAAAAGAGCCTTGATGCTAGAAATAAAACTTTAAATGTTCTGGACCATCATGATGACTCAGTGCTGCTAATGCTGCACAAGCTCTGCATCTTCTGGGCTTGCACTAGCACAGATGCACAGCACTGGGGCGCTGCACCCACAGACCTGTGGAGAGTTGTTCCTGTGTGGCACTGGGCTGTGCAGTTGCATTCATCAGGCATTTGGGGTAGGGATTACCAGGTTTCTGGAAGAACTTCCAGAAGAGTGGCCTCTGGGATGTTACAAGGGGATGAAGTGAAGGTAAGAAATGCAGGAACTGGTGGAGAGTGTGAACAGTCCCAGTCCAGGGCAGGTTGGGAGATGCAGTGGGCAGCCATGCCGTTGTTTGGAGGGGAACAAGGATCAGTCCATGAACAAAAATCTTGCATTTTCCTGAAGAGAAAATTGTGACGGGAAGAGGCAAGTCAGGTATGGAGATCAGCAACAGTGTGAACATGGTGAGCAAGCTTGGACCACCCAGCCCAACACCTCCAGCACCTACAGCCTTCCCATGAGGGCACTGTTCCTCTCTGCAGGGTGTGCCTCGGGCACACAGCCAGGTATCAGACCCTCCACAGCACAGGAAAAACAGCCACAGAGACAGAGAGGGGAAAAATACATGCACCAGAACACAGGTATCTTCCACAGATAATTCAGCTACTGGGGTCTCAGCGGAACAGGATGGGGAGGGACCTGCCAAAGGGAACATGCAATGGTCTTTGGTTCCAGTTCTGTCCCCAGAGCTGCAGAGGTCTGGGATCAGCTCTGCTCTGCCCCAGACTATGCTGTATGCCTGGACATGTCAGCCCCAGTCCCAATGAGGGCATTCTGCAGACTGTGGCAGCCGAGCTCTCTGCCAGGGAGCCTGCAGGCAGTTCCTGGCACAGCCATGTCATGGCAGAGCCCAGTGAAGGCACAGGGGCTCCTCCTGAGGCTCCATGGGAGCCGCCTCCAGCAGATCCACTCCCGAACTGAACAGTCTGTTCCCTTCCACTCCCCCCTGACTCCAGGCAAGGCAGGGCTGAGAGTGCACTGAGCAGGCAGCTCTGCCCACCTGCCTGAGCGGGCAGCAGACAGGGTCAGAGCACCCTCTGTCGCTGCTCCTGATCTAGCACCTAGCTCCCAAACTGGAAAAGGAGAGAAACTCCAAGGCCCCGGCTTGTCACCTGTTTAATAGGCACAGCAAAAGGAAGTTTATAAATCCAGTTCACTTCTCTAAGTGTATTTGCATTTAGCATCTCTCTCGATAAGGGCAATGAAAACAGACTTTTTGGTATCATATGTTATCATTTTACTAATAAAAACAGACCACGGTTGCCAAATACATCTGAACATCTTAAAAGTGCTCTTTGAATTAAAGACACATTGCCAAATTCACAGGGCAAGTTCCTAGTTTAGAAGCTAGCCTGCATCAGTCAGATCCAAGGATAGCAGCAGAGACAAGGGACAGGCAGAGTACCCCAGTGTGGTCCTGCACACAGCTATATGTGCACACAGCTGCTAGCACACATCTGGCCTCCACTCTGCTTCTCCAGCAGCAGTTTCCCTGGCTGCGGAGCAGATTTCCTGGGCCTGCTCCCTCAGCACACCTGCCTGGGAGAGCCGGGCTCCCACAGGAACCGGAGCTCAGGGCTGCAGGAAGCACAGCAGGCTGCAGCTGGCCATGCGTGGAGCAGCATCCCTCGCCAGCAGCCAGCGCCTTGCTATGCTGTCCCACGGCTGCGGACCCTCATGGGGTGATCCCACCTGCAGAAAAACCTGGTGGGTGAGATCACCTCAGGGATCAGCCGGCTGCTGAGTTCACAGCACAGGGTTGGAAGCCCCAGAGTTGAATCAGAGGGACCTGCACTCAGGTGGGAGCCAGCAGCTCTCCAGCCTTGAGCATCTCCTCCAACATGGCTGCCTGCAGCGAGACACCTGCAAAGGAGAGCAGCCCTCAGGCTGCTCCTGCCCTCTCCAGCTGCTCCAGGGCTTGGCCTGCAGGGTGGTGGATCAGGATATTGGGGCCCTGCTTTTGGGGAAGAATGAAGACCTAGCAGCTGGGACAGTTACAAAGCCTGTCCCTGCACATTTACATCTCTGAGTCACTGGCTGATGTTGGCTAACAATAAAGGGAGTTATCAAAAAAGCAGTTGTCGAAAGGGATAAGTCTGATTGTTCTTGTCACTGTCTGCTTAAACCTGTCTGCATACCTTCACGCCATGTCGACACAGTCCCCAAGGCTTGGAAAGGCTCCCACTTCCCAAAAGTCAGCAGTTTGGAGGGCTGCTTTGAGGAGTCCCAACCTCCACTCAGCGTGCAGGAATATGCAGGGGACCAGCCATCACTCCTGCTGGCCTTGTACCATGGGGAGATGGGACCTCTATGCTGGCTGGAAATGCCAAACTCTCTGCATTCCAGGGCTCCCAATCTCAGCTTCTCCCAAAGAGGCCTAAAATTGGGAGAGGTGAATCACCCTCTTCCTTGCCCTTAGGGCAAAGCTGGTCAGGAATTTTCTGTCATTGTAATTTTCCTAAAGGAAAATCCACTTGTGCCCAGCCACACTTCTCAGCTCTGTGACCTTTAAGACTGACTGTCTGCTGGGAAAGCAGGAAACAAACAGATTTGTTTGGATCAGTTTGATCCGACTTGAAATATTTTTGGTTGTGGTCCTGATCCAAAGTGTTTCATCTCAGATCAGTTCCACATTAATCCATAATTCCCTGGCAGGCTCTGCTGCCAGCAGCACTGTAGCTGGGATGCTGTTCCCTCTCAGGGCCCTGCTCGTATGCTGGGGTAGATCTCTGTGGCTGCCCTGACCAGTCCTGGCCAGGTGTGCCATGAGGGTCTCAGGGAACTCAGCAGAAGTGTTTGTCAGGAGGTGCAGGTCCCCAGCTGTGCGTGCAGGTCTCTGACAGCCACCTCATGATGTCTCAGAGCAGTTCAGTGCCCACATCTGTGCACTGGCTGAGGACTTGGCCTATGGAGCATCAGGCTTCAGGGCTCAGCAGGAGTCTCCTTTGAAGCAGCTCCTCACTGTCTTCTCTGTAGCCTTTTCACTCTCTCTGCTCTGGGACCATCCCATTTCTTCCCAGCATTAGCCCCATCCCTACCAATCCTTGTGTTCTTGACACTGTACCCCTTCCCCGCTCATAATGCTGTGTGAGCATGGGGGGAACCTGAGGCCTGCATGAACATGCAAAAAACTTTTGCTGCTCGTGCTGCTTGGCTGGTCTCACCCGTGTAAGGCAGTCAATGTTTCATGACACAGAGAGGAGGCGGGGGAAGCCAGCACTGCCGGCAGCAAAGCGAGGGCACTGCGTCAGGATCGGCAGTGAACAGGGGCTGCAGACAAGCACCGGCTGTGTGTGCTTGTCCCACCCCAGCTCCCCTGGGCAGGCCCGGCTCCAGGCAGACGCACGCCCAGTGCGGGAGGTGTTGATGGAGCCGCGGGCCTGCGTGGGGCCTGCTCACAGGCGGCTGTGTCTGAGACTGAGCAGGGCTGCTGAAGGCAGAGACCCCAGGCAGGGTCAGGTTCTGGCATAGTGTGAACTTGGGGTGCCACATGGCACAACTATTCTGTCCTTCTATTTCAGTCCTGGGTGTCCTCAGCCACAAGCAGAAAAGGTTTGCAAAGCATAAGCATCCTGTCCTTCCCCTTGGTGGGATGCACCTGCAGGTGAGCATACTCGGAGAGCTGGTCTGCAGCAGGGTCAGTCCCAAGAGTGCCTCTGTTGGACATGCACACCCTGCTCTGCCCTGAAATCATAAGAGAGGCCTCCAGCATCACTCACCTCACTGCCACTTGCTGCAGAAGTTTGCCCATGCACCAAAACATCCCA
The DNA here is from genome assembly GCA_013400975.1 of Atrichornis clamosus. NCBI lineage: Eukaryota > Metazoa > Chordata > Aves > Passeriformes > Menuridae > Atrichornis > Atrichornis clamosus. The sequence continues at coordinate 104,831 of WBMZ01014814.1, forward strand.
GCCAGCCTCAGTGGCATTATCTGGAGGGTGGGAAGGAGCAGCCCAATGAACCTCTATGCCACTAGTTACAGTCTTCCTCTACCTGTCACAGAGCAACTGCAGGTATGTAGGAGCCAGCTCGTGCACGCCTGCAAATGGAAGGGAGCAGAAGGAATGCTGAAGCTGAGGCCAAGTCAAGACAGTGGCCTTGGGTGGAGGCAAGGTGTGCAAGGACCCTGATGAACACCATGAACCTCTGTGGTCCGGCACAGCCTGGAACCCACAGCCAGGGCAGTGCTTTCAGAGGGGCAACAGCAATACCTGCAACTTACCTTAACATCTGTTTCACACTGTCCTGCGAAATGGTTTTATGCATGGATAGTCTTTGCCATGGGAAACTGGTGTACACACAGTCTCCAAGGTTTTCAGGTTGGTTCTGAGGAAAAACTTTCAGTGTCTGAGTGTTTCAGTCTGCCTGACTGAAATAACAGGCACACACTACCATCTCAGGCAGCCAGGGCTCCCAGGAGCAGCATTAGGAAAGCAAACATTTGGATGCTCCAGGCTGTGCTCCATGCCCCCTAGGCACATCTTTGCTGTCTTTTTTGTTTCTAAAGCAGTTCTGATCTCCAGGCTAACTCCTGCACAGGGCTACAGGACACCCATTTACACACTCCAGCAATTTATCACTTCAGTACTGAGCTCCCTGAGCTCATTTCCTGGTAAAAGACTCACTGCACTTCTCCTCTTTGAGTCTGAATACCAAGACTACCTCCCACAGCACAGGAGCATCACCCTACAGATACAGACTGCAGGTGCCATGCCACCTCTGTACTGGAACATCCTCTCCTGTGGAGGGGGAGTTCTTACTTCATAGAATGATTGAGGCTAGAAGGGACCTCCAGAGGACCCACTCAGGGAGGAGAGAAACATGGAAAACACATGGCTCTAGGGCCAGGCTATTCTGACAGAGGTAACCACCACAAGACAATGCTGACATGCTCACATGCGTTATTGGTGCTTGGCACATTGCTGCCAGCTGCCATCCATGACTGCATGGATGCTGCAAGCAGTGGGAAATGCATGGAATACTGCAACCATGAGTTGGCTCCACAAGCAGCTGCATGACCACAATGCTGACATGCAGGGACTTGTGCCAGGAACTGCACGAGGAGCCAGACAGCGCTGGTGTGGCAGGAACCATCTCCATCCATCCCTGGCAGCATATCTGCTCTCATGGCATCATAGCACCAGGGAGACTGCAGGAGGGAGGTGAAAGATGGGGCAGAAGGGCAATGGATGGGCAGAGAGAGGTGGAAGAACCATAGAACCATAGAATATAATGAGTTGGAAAGGGACCCACAGGGATCATCCAGTCCAACTCTCGGCCCTGCACAGGACAACCTCAAGAATCTCACTACGTGCCATGAGAAGAACTGGGAAAGGAAGACTGGCAGTGTGATTGGCCATAACAGGAAACAAGGAGACAGAAGGAGTATTTTTTGTAATGTAAAAATAAGGTCTTTCAGCTCTTCATCTTTGCTGCCTCCGAGGGGTTCAGCAGTGAGGACTGAGAAATATGAGATAGTCCAGAGAAACAGTAAATGTAGCTAAACTGGAGGACCCAGAAACACATTTTAGCACCAGTACTTGGTGGGAATCAAATCACATCACAACTCCACAGCAGAAGGATAACACAGTCATCCCTCCCACTTGATGCCAAAGTCAGTGAGTCCAGGCAGCAGGAGCTGAACTGTCAGGCACTGTCCTGGCCTTACATACAGCCCTAAGCAGTGCTACGTGCTGCCTTTAGCAAGACCTCAAGGTGCTGGGCAGATGTTTGCAGAGCATCAGGAATGGGAGATGATGTGCTGGGGAGCTCTGCCAGGCTCCTCCTTCAGGCTCAGAGGAGGTCACAGGCTGCCCAGTTGCTCATGGTCTCTTTATTCTGACTCCCTGTTAAAATGTTTGCAGTTCTTTGTCTAGAAACACCTTTGCTGCTCTCAGCATTTCTTCCTAACTCACCAGTAACTCACTTTGTAGTGTTCTGTTTATCTTTCCTAGGATAGTTTGCCTGGTTCTCCTTATCTCTTCTGTTCTTCTTAAAGAGCCTTGAATCACACCAGAGCAGCAACTCCACTCACTTTTTGTGGTTCAGAATATGTTGCTTGTGCTAAACCTTCACTCACACCAGCTACAGACTGTTTGACCTGCCCTCTCCCTTGCTGAGTTTTGTGGAAAGGAAAAACGGACAAAGAGCCTGTATGGAAACTGTGACATACTCTAATCCCACAGATTAGACATAATTTATTGACTCAGGATAAAGAACCAAAGCATGAAGCTGTGTCAGTGGAGGTTTAGATCAAATAGTAGGAAAATGTTCTTCATCCACAGGGTGGTCAGGCACTGAACAGGCTCCCCAGAGCAGTGCTCGTGTCCCCAAACCTGTCAGAGTTCAAGAAACGTTTGGAAAAGGTTCCCAGGCACATGGTGGGATTCCTGAGGGAGAGATGAGATTCCTGCAGGGACAGAAGTTGGACTTTATGATCCTTCCGACTCAGGGCTTTCTAAGATTCTATGATTCTGCTGTGCTGCAGAGGGAGACTAGCCCCCAACTTTTACTGTTCTGCCACAAACAAAAGTCCCAGGTAGTCAGTAAAATCCAAACAACAACTATTTGGGTCACCTTTCTCAGCATCTTCATCCTCCTGCTTGTTGAAGTCCAGTGGGAAGGACCTGTCTGGAGCAAGCCCATCCCATCAGGGCAAACATACTCACTTTGAAAGGCCGCAGCACCTGGGAACATGACTGGTCTCACTTCTATGCCCCCATTGTGTCAGCAGGTCTTGCTCTCTGTTGGCAGAAGCCCAAGATCAACCATTTCTTCACCCAGTTTTCTCCTCTGGTTACCTGTTCTTTGGAACCCTGGTGCAGCAGGATCTGCTGTTTCAGGCCAGCTGATGCATATCAGCATCTGCCAGCTGCTTCCAAGGGCACAAAATGAGTTTACATCAACAAAAGATCCCATCCAGGAACCAGGAAGCATGACCTCTGCAATGTTTTTGGTCACAAGCAATCCAGTAGGGAATAGTGGAGCTGGCTCCTTCAGCCTAGTTTCCAGTGGAAACAAAATTTAAGCAATCATGTCATTTGTGTTTGTTCATCCACCCCCAACAGCTTGCAATCCATCGGCAAATTTCACCCAAATCGGACTGAGGCATCAAGAAGCCAATGGTCTGACTTGACCTGGGACATGACATCCTGGTGTGACTCAGTCTGTGACATGAGATCTCTCTCTTTCCAGTTGCATAGGAGGAGCCCATACAGAAAGCTGCCGTGAGAGCTCAACTTTTATCAGACACCAGAAGAGAGTACATAGAGTTTCCTGAAACACCTCCTCATACAGAAACTTTAGGCAGGACTCACACTTCACAGGACAGTAGAGGATCCACCAAAGAAGAGAGAGTCCTGAGAAGGGAGGTTTCCTCGAGCTGACTACCCAGGTTTTTGCCTCTGTTTTTGCACTGAGGATGTCACCATCATAAAACAGCAAATTTAATGTTGATAAACAGAATGACCAAGAACACCTGTACCTGACGGGTAGAAGCAGCCCCCCACCTTGTGAGACCAGCACCCAAAAATGTCAGGTAGCATCAACCATGGCCAGGCCCCAGAACAGCATAAGGGTCATGATTTTCTCACCCTTCCAGATGAGTTTTAAAGATAATGGTGTTTTTTCCTCCAGGCTTCACCAAACACTCAGAACAAAATCCAGGAGAAACAATTGATGTCAGTGACTGATGTGCCCACTACAGTGCTTAAGCTGCTCATAGGAAGAAGCACAAAAATAATACAAGTTCACTGTTTATCTAACACCAGCCAAAGGCAAAGTCAACAAACAGTCTTGGTATCTCTCAGGAGACACAAAGCTGACAGCCCCAGCCTACCCTCAATGGACACAGGACACATTGACTTTGGCAGTGTTGACTGCTGCATGCTGTCATGTCAATAAACATCCCCACACAGATATCCAAGGGAAGTGAAGAGTCGTGGAATATGGAGAGGAGCAGTGTTTGCTATAAAAAGACAAGGCAGAGAGAAAAATCAGTCTTATAAATAATAACACCTCACTTTATGATATGCCTATGAATAAGGAAAAGTAGGAGCACTGAGGGGAAGGCTGACCCAGATACTGTCCAGAAGATGCACTATTGCCTATACTGCTGGACAGCTAGGCACAGCTAAGGAGGTGGTGATGCTGTTGCTGCTGCATTCCTGTGTGCTTCTAGAAACACCTTTACCTCACCACACAATGTGAATGGTTGCTCCTCTCCAAGAACACAGTCCCCATGTGCCGGTTTGAATGGAGAGGGATGCTACTCTGTGCCAGGCTGTGACTGGAGAGCTAACCTGGAGCAGGGTTCCTTCAAGCCCACACCTCATCTCATATCCAGCCCCTTTCCTCACAGCCCAGCAGCAAGTCCTTAGCAAGAGTACATCAGGCTGATATAGTAGCTTACATGTGACAATGCTGTGATTACATCCTGGTGATACTGTTACTGTGGGAAACCCACAAGCATAAAATATGGCTCATGCTGCAAATTTCACTCACTGAGGTGTCACTAGTCTAAAAGAGTCCCTCCAGCTGCATACTTGGAGAAGGAATGCTTGTTTGCACCATCTTCAAAGAAAGAGGGCTGCCTGGAATGGAAACAAGAAGCCAATGAGCAGCACAGGCAACAGAGAAAAGCCAGGCCATCAGCCTGAAATGCACAGCACAGCACAGGACAGACGACAGCTTTTGAAGTGTCCTCTGACTAGCAGCTGTGCCCTCCAGGGTATCAACTGGTTGTCCCTAATCTCACTGAGAGTGCGTTCATTCTAAGCCATTAAAAAAGACATTAAACATTATTGGTCCCTGTATCAAAAAAGTATTGAATATCTCTGCCTTTTCCGTGCCCTTTGTTTCTAGGTCCTCTGCCCTAGGGAACAGCAAGCCCACACTCTTATTTAGCCTTTAGTTTGCATCTGGCATACTTGAAAGAGGCCCCTCTTGGTGTCTTTCATGTCTGCTGGCCCCAGCACTTTGGCTTTTCTCATTCCATTCCTGAAAGCTCAGGCAATGCCTTGATGCCCACTGCAGGTGTTCTGTCCCTGTGTCTGCCACCTGTCCCTGTGTCTGCTCTTGGGTTCCCCACCAAGCACTACTCTTACATGAAGGAAGCTGGTCCTTGTACAAGATGCTGCTATTTCAGTGGGTCCAGGGTGAAAAGGAAGGCAAAGTTTCAGTCCAGTTTATCCATGGGGAATCAGAAGTGAAATTCCACTCTTCCCAAAACATCTAAGCTGCACATACAGTACAGGACCATTTTAAGAGCAACAATGCCCCCTGCCTGTCTCCATTCTAGTGCTCTCTTTCCATTCCTTTGAATTTTCTGCCTACAAATCAGTTGATTTAGATCTGCCCCTTCTGTCATACCACAGCTAGGATGTGCAACTCCAGATTTAGAGAGATGAACCTTTTTTGGACTGAATTCTGTTTAAACATGGAGTAGAGAAAGGGTGGCTTCACAGATGTCTGCTGTTCAGCCTGAACCAGGACTTGGTCAAGGACAAGACATCCTCAAGGGCACCCAGAAACTCAGCTCCTTCTATTTTCAGCTTCATATTCCACACTAGAAACTTCATCCTGCTCTCGCCTTTCAACTCCATCACCTTTTCCAAACTTCGACTGCCAGAGAGAAGCACTAGTGGACTCCACATCTTCTTGTTCTCTAAGTATGGAGTCATGTCTTGACTCACATCTTTCACCATGTGGTGAACACAACCAAAGATGGTGAAGAGGCAGGTTCTGGTGCCAAAGGAGGCCTGCTGGGCTGGAAAGGTAGAGTGAGGTGACACACTCTTGACCTGGGTCCCCACAGGGAGCTGGCTGGCTGAGTACCTTCAGACAAGGACTAGGAGAGCCTGAATCCAGAGGAGATCATTGAGATTCCATGGAGCAGAGCAGGAGAGTTGCCAAAACTACTTTCTGAACAGACATGGGGCTGTGGTAGGATCACAGACACCCCTGACGCAGAGGAAACCGGGCACTGGGAACCTGGAACAAGAGACTGAGAAGCATAGCAAGGGAAGCATTTGGGCCGATGAGTCACAGGCTGAGCGCAAACACAGGAACCGGCTATCACGCGGTAAGCAGTGACTGCGTGTCACTGTGCAGTCCATGTGCATTTGCTTAGTCCGTGCAAATAAGGTCATTTCAGCCAGCTTAGTGTGGTTCTGTCACATTGGCTAACTTGAACTGACTTGCATGTGCCATGGATTAAGCACGTGCACACACAGTTGCCCCCCACTGCCAGCTGATATACAGCAGTGTATTCCTCTGTGACAACTTGTCCAGTCTGTCCACACTTCCAGCTTCAGAACAACTTCATTGGTGGGACAGGGAAGGCTCAACAAAAGGCACTTGGGGTATGGTAAGGTAGCTAAGGTGGTCACACAAATAAAACGGCCAGTGGAGTTATGCTGAAGCACAGTGAGGACCCATCCCATGCCATTTCAGCCTTCCATCTTGGGCGTGCCTTCCCCAGGACCACAGCCTCCCATGTTCCTCTCCTAGGCTGGAGCCTACTGGGCTTGACAGGACTGCCTCATTAGGAGGTTTCGCAATCAGCTCCCTGTGACTGTATTAAGTGGCCTGCATCATCTGTTTTGACTTTGCAGGATTTGTCTGTGTTCAATATATTTCTCGCAAGGGTCCCAGTTCAGCCCTCATTGACGTCAATGGGAGTCAGTCCATTCCCTTCAATGAGAGCGAGAGCTGTCCCTTGGTGCTTGTATCTCGGTTGTTCCATTTCAATGCCCCTCTCCATACACCCTCCTACCTTTCCCATCTCTTCCACATGGCTGCCGGCTCTACCCTCTCCCTTCTGGCTGAACAGCAGATCCTGTCCCAAACTCTCTCCTTGTTCCCTGACACTATTGTTCACCACAAATCTTGATTTTCTGAGCACCTTCAGCATTGTATTTCCTCAGCTGGACTCTCAGCAATGTTTCTATTTCCTAACCCTTGACAACACAGGTTTTGTTGGTTGGTCTCTCCACCTGACGATGTCCTCTTTCTACAGTACAGTCATCCAGCTGGACAGTAAGGAAGGCTTTCCCTTAGCTAGGTTTATTTCTGCATTAGCTTGAGGGTAAGTTCCAATCCTAGCTTAGATCTCTGTGCGGATGATTATCAAAGAGGAAAGCTGAACAGTCACAGAAGCCTGAGAATCTGGTTTCAACATCACACTCTGTTAAGGATTTCCACTGAAATTTCAGATAAGTCATTTAAATTCTTCACTCCTATAAAACTGGGAATCATGCTCCCTCTCTCCAGTGTTTTTTGATGGTGAGATGTCCTCACAGTACTTTTGAGACCATTACTAAAGCTCATGCAGAGAACTTTACATCCCCAAGCCTTTCTGAGTTAGCACCATCTAAGACACTTCAAAAATGGGCAAACAAAGACACAAAATATTTTCTTATCACCACATCCATGGGCCGTCAGAGAAGAGGCAAGACAACACATGCCATGAATGCATCGTTTCCAGCCCTTTCCTACAGCACTCACTCCAGAGATGCTGTGGAGAGGATCCTGCACTCGACAGCTTCATGGCGTGACCCACTACAGCCTTGCTTACGTTTGCATGTTTGTGCTGGAGCCAAACTGTCTGTCTGATTTATGTTATCCTAGGGAAGATCTTGAGTTAATGGCAGTAAATTTCTTTAGGAAAGACCCATCTCATGGCAGAAAGAAAAAGACAAGGAAAGAGGGAACCACGGGAATTCTTCTCCTTTCACATCCCAGCTAGGTTTGGCTGGAGCTGGCTCCAATTATGCTGGTGGAGCCCAGCACTGCGTGCATTTCTGAGACTGCCACAATGACTCCCAGTGCCAGAGATGTGCTCTCAGGCAAAGTGGGAAGCAGATGGGTCAAACGTGGCACCCCCATCTCGTGCGGCAGGCACGCTTTGAGAGAAGGGGATTGTTTTTATCAATCAAGAGATTCTGCTGAAAGGAGGAGGCTTCCTGTGGGCTTCGGCAGCAAGGAGGGAATGGCAAAGCACTCAAACAGCAGTCAGCCAGGGTTCCAGGGGAATGCTTTCAAAATGTGGTCTGTCACTGATATGCAATCACAGAGCCTCAGGAGCAACCCTATATCCCACTGAATATAGAGATGAGAAGAAGAGACAATGCTTCAAAGCTGATGGTGTCCTGGGTACTCCTGCACATCATCTCCCTGAGGATCTGCTGTGGCCTGTTAATTCTGCCACTGGTAAAGCCACTCAGACTGAGGGGCTCACATCTCACAGGCAAATCCCAAGGAGTGAACTGCCAAAGACAAGGCCAGCCAGCTCTGCATTCCCTCAGCACTTCACCTGTACAGCACTGGCACCAGAAACAAGCAGGGGATGGGGAGGGACATGCAGTGACATTGCTATCAGACTAAGAAGGAACCAGGGATGTGAGGAAGGTGAAGGAGGGATGGAAAAGGTGAACATGGGCTGCCAGAGCCTCACTCAGGTGGGAGCTGGGCAGAAATGGCAATGAATCCACTATTTACGAGGAGTAAAGTGCTACAGAGCACAGCTGGGCCTGGACTACCTTCACCAACACCACAGCCTGCCAAACTCCTAATAAAACCCAACACGGGTTGACTTGGGTTCTCATGCTGCTCCAGAGCAGCAGCTTCCCCCTCTCCACCTGGGGCCCACATGCACTGTGAAGCAAGTGCTTCCACAGCATCTCACCACATCCAGGGTCTCCAGGGCTTTCCCACCCACCTCTACAGCCAAGCAGAGCAGCCTAGGAGTAGTGGGTCCATGCCCTCACTGCTTCACCCATCCTCCACAGCCCCACCTTGCCACACAAGCCTCCCCACTCCAAGTAGGGATGGAGTACGCCCACAGTCTGTTGTTGTTGGTTTTGGCTCAGCAGTAGCAGGCTGCTTCCAGCAAGAGTGGTATGAATAATTGCCCAATTAACTGGAGGAACTTCCAGATGTGTGTTTGCTTTCATACCCATCCAGCCCCTCTCAATCCCACGTGCCTAACGCCCTGGAGAGTGGTGGGGGTGGGAGAGCCATGGCTCTGCTAACTTGTGCAGCAGCATGGGCAGGGCTCGCCGGCTGCCTGGCTCAGCTCCCCTTTTCATCCCCACCTCCCTCCCACTCTTTAAATGGGGAAATGGCCTTTTTTTAAGGGAGAAGGAAATTTGCCCTGCCTGCCAGAGCTTGGTTACACATGCCAAAAGCCAAGCAAGCAAAGAAGAAAGCTGATCCCATGTTATGATTTTTATCAGGTGCATATACAGTGAACCCTCTTAAGACAGGTTGCCATTTTTTGCCATTTCCCCCCACCTTTTCCCATTGAATAAGCTCACACTCAGCAGAGGTTTTACTATCAACCAAGCTGCTTTCACTCTGCAGGACACTGGGAAACCTTTCAAGATTGTGGTTCTTCCTTGTTTTCAGCAGGATCCAGCACCACCCATCTGCTTCTCACCATCTGAGAAAGGAGGGGCTCTTTCTAGGATCCAGATAGAGATTTAACCTGGGCATGGAGTGTTTGAGTCAACAGAAAAAGATCAAAAGGTGGCTCAGACCCACAGACAATGTGAGCTGCCCACCATCCCTCCGTCACACAAATAGTGAAAGGGGTGGTTTTCACCTCCAATTTTAGCACCCAGTTTGGCACCTAAACATCTAAGATTCAGTGAGAAGAAACAGAAGCAGCTCCAGAGTGACTTGATCCACCCCATAGTGCTTAAGACAAATGAGCTGATTCACTCACGGGAGGCTTCAGTCTCTCCTGACTGCACAGGACAGATGGAGCTCAGAGGACATAACTACACCAGATGGCAAACTTCTACATAGCTACTGTTTGGGGAAATAAATGCCATCCAAAACACACATTCTGTCCAACCACAGCAGGAATGAAGCAATTCCAGCTCAAGGCATTCTCCCAGACCAAACTCTCAGCCTTGGGACCCTTTGGACAAGATGTCCAGAAATAACATCTGGGGTGGTTAGAGCAGCTGCAGCTAGGGGTGGTGACTCTGGAAGCGGCATTATCTTGGCATTGTGGGCTTCATACATCTCCTTGTGTCATCCAGCTCCCAAGGCTTTATATTGCAAACTTTCAGATGGCAAGAAGGAGAGAGCATCCAGGACCTAGCAGCAACATAACCCCAGCCACAACATCTCCTTTAGCTCCAGCACATGGATGCACACATGGTACTGTTGGAGCAGAAGGCTCATAAGGCCTGCTTCTCACCGAGCAGCTGGCAAAGCCTGAACCAAAGAAAGAGGACAAACTGCCACGAGATCCTTCCTCAGGGTATACAGAGACCCTGGCTCAATGCAGGCCAAGCAAATGCTCTCTCTAACTGAGCAGCTTCAGGGAAAGTGGGCTCCTGAAGGTGGGAAATGGTTTGGATGATGCTCTGCTCACATCCTTTGAATCAGGAAAAGTGGACAGGGCAGACAGCCAAGCTCCAAATACCTTTGAAAGATGAACGATTATGTTTTCCTGAGAGGAGCTCAACAGCCAACATTACATTTTCAGTAATCAGCAAATAAGCCAGTGTCAAAAACTCCTTCCCATGCCAGATTTCCATATCACCCCTCTCAGGACTGGGATATAAAGTCCCATTTCTCACAAACCTCTCTTCAGTCATTGAAAAAGTCACTGCTGCCAGGAATGACCTTCCCTTGCCCCTTAGACTGCTGTTCAAATCCAGCCCACCTACAGCCATGACAATTCATTTGCTCCCTTCTCTCCACAGGACATTTTCAGGTCAAATCTAGGCATGGAGAACTAAATAAAAAGGTTGTTTCCTTCAGACAGAGTAAGAACCTCGTTGCTGGAAGGCAGCTGTTCCACTGTAATGCCTGCCTTTCAGAGGAGTTATTCACAGCTCTTGTGCTTGACCTGCTGCACATGCGGCAGCTTCTGCAGGCTCTCCCACAAGAGAACAGCGCCTTGAAGCCTGGGGAGGACAGAGGAGATGCCACTTGCATGAGGAACATAGGGAAGGCAGGGTCTGAGATCCTGGCCTGAGGAGAAAGCGGTAAAGATGGGGAATTCGATAAATGCCCAGAGGGAGAAAATGTGTGTTTCCTAAGGACAGAAAAACCTCGCATCTGTTCCGGGCACTGGTGTCTCAACACACTCTGACATGGGTGGAGCACGGCACTGAGTCCACTGCCCACAGCGCTGCTGTCCGAAGGCAGAGGAAGCTTTTGCACTGTGCAGTATTTTGCCAGTGGAACAACTGGCTTCCCCTCCACAGTCATTGCCCTCCCCACCACCCCACAGGACTCTAAGAGGGCCATAAATGTTTTCAGCATGGCACTTTACCAAGTATATGTCATAAATTACAGTCCCGTGCCGATAATAAGTCAGTAATAGCGACACGTTTTTGTCCTGCCAACTGCCAAAAAGGTGGTAGAGGGGAGGGAGGAAGGTGGTGGGAGACGCCTATTAGCACCAGGATGGATTTTACACACGATGGAAAGTGTTTGTTCAGCTGGAAGTGAGAAGGGCCCTTAACCAAAGAGCACACACTAATGAAAACAGAGTATGCAGAGGGGTGAGGGGCACCGGCACAGAGTAGCAATTCACGCTCTGGCGCAGGTGCGAAGGCTGCAAGGACCAGGCCTGGGCCAGAGTACCCACTGAGCCTGCTTTTGCTCCAGTTCCATTTCACGCCTTCTGGAAACACTAATTGCAGCTTTTGCAGGAGAACACAGATGGATCTGAGAGCACCCAGTGCCATGGATTTTGGTGAAAAGCCCACTTGAGAGCCCTGGCCATTTGGCTGGGACAGACAGGATTGCACTCCAGGCAGAGGCCATCTGGGCACCATACCCTCTTATCCTTCATCCAGACAGGTTCAGCCTATTCTTAGGTCCTAGAGCCATGGGATCACAGCCTGGGTTTGCACTTACTTGTCCAGCCACCTCTGCTGTGAACTCTGCAAGTCCCTCACTGCTCCCACTCCATCACGCAATGTGGTAAATGCACCAAAGACCCCAAAGAACCCAAACCAGCAGCCCAGGCAGAGGCATAACACTATGAGGGACCCCAGTTCCCAAAAAACAGGTCCTGCTCTGCCTGGTGAAAGCCAATGAGTCCCCTGACAAGAGACAGTGCTGCATTTGGACCAGTGCAGAGAAGTGCAGGAGGAAGAAAGGGACCAAGCTAACATCAAAGACAGCACAGGGCATAAATGAAGCAACATTTAGTTATCCATCCATGTCTGCAGCATGTGATCGACCAACAATCCCTGGACCTTATAGGATAGAACTGCACTTGGGAATAAACTAACCACCTTCTCAGGAAAAACCCTTGGGTTATAAATCATTCCCTAAGATCCCACAAGTCATCAGGCAGGCACTCCCTGGATGGAGGCAAACTGTCATGTGCAAGATCCTCCTGCAATGAACTCTCTTCCTCCAGAGTCAGGAGCTGATAAGAGTGCCCCAAAGATGCCCAGTAGCCAGAGGAATCTCTGTGGACTGGACCCTACCAGGTACAGAATACCACAGCAGTACCTGCAGCCAAAGCTGGATCCTAACAGTCAACATCACACTCTGGAATACCTGGTGCGATATGCTGGGAGTGTACTACACACCACCACATAGTCTTCTCATGGAGGAGAGGGATTAAAGTCATCCTAAAGGGAAGCTGCTAATTCCCTCCTCACAAATCCCCTGTCCACACCAAGAAGATCACCCACTACCAGAAGTCAACCCTTCCCATGGCACTCATGGTACAATGAGCTAAAAGGCAGGAGCTGCCATAGCTGGGGCGAGGGAAGGGACAAAGAAACAGGAAAACATAGCTGCAACCCATCCAACCAAATGGAAAACACAGAGTCCACAGAGCACGTCTTGAAGTCACAGATAAATGTGTGGCTCCCGTCATGACCGCATTCCTTTGAGTGTCATTAAAACATCCACCAGCACTCTCCCAGTTTTGGGACTATCGGCTTTAGCCTCACCTTTATTGCCAGGAGGAACATCAGCAGCTCATCCAAAGGGGCAGAATCACATCTGGCTGCCGCAAGTGGAAGAGAAGTGATCCATACCATAGAGCAAACCTTCCGTTAAGATGCTGGCACGTGGTAGGAAAAAGATTTGCGTGATTATCCCATGGTAATTCCCAGTTTTACCCACAGGAGGTCACACTTTGCCAAGGCTTATCAGCTCTCCATGCAAGCAGCCCAGCGCAAACCCCACTGCTGTGGGACCAGCAAAGCCACGGTTTTACTAGCCCAGCTTGAGTTTTTGCCTAAGACCATTCTGTGCATCCTGGCATTCTCTGATGATCCTCCAGCCGCTCCTCTGCCCACCCTACCAGCGCTAGTCTCCTCTCCAGGGCCGTTGCACACCCATGAGGACAGCTCTCACGTGATGGACCATTCCACGTGCTCAGCCATTCCTCACTTGCTTTTTTTTCCTTGCTTTCCTGTCCTATCTCAATCCAGCCTTCCAGTCCCTCCACTGATCCTGCCAAAAAGCTTCCATCACTTCCAGCACCTAGTCCATAACTCTAGCCTGGTTTCATAAGAAAATAAGAGAGATCCAACTGTATACACCAGAGAAATTTCTGTTCCTGTATGCTTCAGGACAATGTATGTTCACGGGGAATAGCACTCCCAAACAAAGGAATGGTTCAGTATGAGCTCACTTGCTATTGGTCATCAGAGAACAGAGAGAGAAGCCACCATCAAGACACAAACCCAAAGGTAACAGGCTTCACCCAACACTGCACTTGTGGAACTACTTTTTTTCATGCCATGTGAAAGTGTTCGAAAGCTCTGGGAAGCTGCAGGATATAAACAAACATCCTTCTTTCATCCCTAGAAAGTCACTCACTGCCCTCAATGCCCAGGGGGTCACTAGGTCTTCCTCTTTATTTGAACCACTGCAGTGCTTAGTATTTAGAGCCTTGGCATTCCTTGGCTTCTGTAAAGCTGCCAGCAATGAACACCTTTCTCCAGGAAGAGGAGTAGATGCATTCAAACATGTTTTTCATCAGCCATCATCCAGCTACTCAACCAAGGTTTTCACCCTCTCTCTCATAGTCACAGGCAGTCCCACAGCCTGAACACAGGCTGACAGAGATTACTCATACAGGCATGCAGCCTCCAAAGTTTGACAGCACACAGTATCCACTCTGCCCACATCATCTGCCATTTTTACCACCTCTACAAGTCCACAGACTGCTGTCTCCTTTTATCCTGCCATCACACAGGTCCCTCTCCTGAAAGATTTCCCCACAGTGACCTTATCTCTGTAGCCTTGATCTTATCTCTGCCTCCTTGAACGCTCTTCCCCCTGTGGCACCCAGACTCCTGGAATAAGGTAAAACTATCAGGCAATGCAGAGGCTTTAGTCATCATTATACTTCTAAAATATCTCTTGATATTTTAGCTGAGCATCAGGACAGAAGTTTGGAGAGACCCTTCAATTATTTCTACTTTCAGAACACTGAGAACAAGTCTCTGGCTAAAGAGCATGTTCAGTTCCAATCACAGTTCACATTTCAGCCGAGAAACTCTGGGAGTCCAATCCCTCTCTCTGTGCCTGCTCTTGCTTTTCTAAAGCCTGTCAATCCCAAGCTTTTTTTGCACCATGTGAACACCTTCTGTCTGCTGCAGTTTCCTGGGAGGGAAATGAGAATACCAGCACTGCTTTACCTCAGAGGTGCATTATGAGTCCAAATATACAAAATACACAGGTCCCACACACTACTGCAAAAGGATCTATAAATGCTGAAGACAGATGAAAATTTTTCATCCTCCTACAAAATCTTATCAACTGCTGCCCACACTAATCTCTGCTCCTGCACCTCTCCATCTACTTTCATCCTCTTCTAAACCAGTTTCTTGCTAGCTCAGCTTCATTTAGCACAGGGAACATCATCCTCTTCATGTGTTGAAGTGCCCTCCAGGATCCTACAGAATCAAAGACAAGTGAATATAAAATAATGTATTATATTTCCAATTTACATTTGGATAAACAAATGATTTCTTAGCACAGCTTTTGGAAATGGCTCTTGTGCTCCACAACATGAGTTCATTGCTCTCCACGGTAGCATTTGCCAGTCACAAGAAAGCCTTAAAGGAAGCACATTACCGGAGCTGCTTAGTGCTTCTCCCAGGTTTGGAGCTTAGGCCTTCTTTGGAGCAGTGGGACTACCCTGCCTGCCCAGCAGCACTGCTTGAGCCCCCACTGACCATTTGCCCCTGTCACAGTGGGAGCTGTGCCTATCTGCAGGGGCCTGAAAGATGTAAGAAAGATGGGGACAGGCTTTTCAACAGGGCCTGTAGTGATAAGACAAGGAGGGGTGGGTTTAAACTGAAAGAGGAGAGATTTAGATTAGGTATTAGGAACAAGTGTTTTACAAGGAGGGAGGTGAGGCCCTGGCACAGGCTGCCCAGAGCAGTTTTGGATACCCCATCCCTGGAAACATTGAAGGATGGGTTGGACGGGGCTTGGAGCAACCTGGTCTAGTGGAAGGTGTCCCTGCCCATGGCAGGGACATGGAAGTGGATGATCCTTAAGGTCCCTTCCAACCATAACCACTCTAGGATTTTATCTTCTAATCACTGCCCAGTAGCTTTAAGGTAAGTACAAAAAAAAACCTCTTAAGACCCCATTAAAAATGCAGCTGCAATAGCTACGAGTCCTCTCTGTGTGTTATGTTTCATTATCATGTTTTGTACTTTACTTGTGGTCCTTTGTGGTTTCTTTTAGATTGTAAACCTTCCGGGTAAGGGATTTGTTATCTCTTTGGCAAGATCCTGCCATACCAAGCTGTGTACATTTACAACGCCATATAAAAGATTAGTACTTTATTGGCCACTGAAGCATTGCTAGTTAATAATCTTTAATGTGGCAGTTATTTATCCAGTCGTAAACAGAACACTGCTGCCAAGCCAAGTCAAATAAACACTATGGAAATCCTTCATCTTTAAAATGAACCAATTTCTCTCCCGACATTGTAGGCTTTGCAAAAAAACAGTCACATTGTTACTGAGCACAAAAGTAGTCAGATTTTAAAGTCTTCCTAAAGCAACAATTGTTTCCAGTATTTGTTCTGAGCTTTTCCCAGCCCCCAGGCCAGAAGAACAGCCTGAATTCTCCTCACCCAGCACTGCAGTCTGTGGGATGACGACCAAGGAGCCAAGCAAGGGCTGAGGTTTAATATCTACAGCCTATTCTGTGTACCCTCTGTGTTATCTCTGTGGATGGAGATCTGCATAGCTGACATCAGGAAAGGCCCTGAAGGAGCAGGTCCTGTGGAGATGCAGTGGCCCTGTTCTGGCTCTGAAGAACAGAACAAAAGACATCAAAGTTGTATGACCAGAACTTTGAAGGACACCGTAACAAACAAAAAAACCCACATTTTTCCTTATTAGGAGTCATTTAGATACTAAAACACACAACCCTGCACATGCTTATAGGCTTAATTAAGTACATAGTCCCACATATACGGGTATATTATTCTGCTCTCTGCCTAGGTCATGCTATATGCGAAGAAAGAGCAGGGGGATAAGACTGGCCTATGTATAAGGCAGGTAAAAATTTTACCTAGCTAGGAAGAAGACCCAAAAGAACCTTGGAGACAGTTGATGGGCTACTCTCCTGTCTCTCCTCCCAAGCCTCCTTGGTAAGCTTCCACATAAGATTATTATTATTACCTGGGCTAACATTATACTACCTTTATTGTTAGAGCTCTATCACAGCTAGTGAATTCATCTAGGGCACTTCTAAATCTGTATTTCATAGAATCCCAGAATGGTTTAGGTTGGGAAGGGACTTTAGAGCTCATCCACTTCCATGTCACTGCCATGGACAAGGATACCTTCCACTAGACCAGGCTGCTCCAAGCCCTATCCTACCTGTCCTTGAACACTTCCAGGGATGAGGCAGCAAAAACTTCTCCGTAAAATGTGTGCCACCTGCCTCACCACCCTCTGAGTAAATAATTTCTTCCTAATATCTAATTGAAACCTACTCTCTTTCAGTTATATTCCCCCTTGCCATTCCCCCTTGTATTTCTGCTGCTTCAATAAACCACACTATTCATGAATCTGTGATGATGAAAGTTCTTACTGAATTTTACCAGACCCGCAGTGTCGAATCCACCTTGTTTGGGAACCTGTGCTCATGGAAGTTCTTAATGAACACAACCACTGATACTGACAAATTGGTTATAATCAGAGATTAAGACCAGCCTCTCTGATGTCTAAAAACCAGCCGGTTCACAAAGGGTTTCTTTTCAGCCAAATCTCTATACTCTTATCACAAGACTGCTCCAACCACCCTGTCTGCCGACACTGCCACTCATTGCCACCCACACCCCTCACAGCCACCATCACCTCTCTCAGCCTTCATCACCCCTCACAGTCCCTCATCTTTAACCTGCAACCTCCTGGCACCTCACAGTCCTTCACTGTCGCTACTCACAGCCCTCTGATCCTCCAAAACTCACATCGGCCTGCACACTCACCCCTCACAACCTCTCCATCAGCCATCAGCTCTCACAGCCCCTCAGCCCTCACAGCCCTCATCATTTCTCACAACCCCCATCAACCCTCACAATTCCTATCAGCCCTCACACTCCCCATCACTTCTGACAATCCCCTTCACCCCTCACAGCCCCTATGACCCCTCACAGCCCCTATCACCTCTCACAGTCCCCATGACCCCTCACAGCCCCGCTCGGCCTCAGGGCCGGGGACACCCCGCGCGTGCCCGCCCCTCCCGGCGGGACCGCGTGCGCGCGCCCGTCCTGCCGCTGCCGCGCCATCTGCGCAAGCGCGGGGCCGCTCGCGCCCCCGGTCCCGCCGGACGCGGCCCGGCAGCGGCGGAGATCGGTGAGGGCGCGGGGAGATGGGGGGGGGAGCGGGTGCGGCTCCGGGAGCTGACGCGGGGGGATGGAATTTGTTGTCGGGCGGTGACACCTCGGAGACATCTCCCCGGCGAGCGGCCGGGAGGGACCCGGAGGGGGCCGGCCCCGAGACCGGCCTTCGTCGGGCCCCCGTAGCCGTGCGAGACCGGGCAGGAGCTGCGGGGGAGGCGCGGGTGAGGCCCCAGCCGCTGTGTCTGTTCGTGGGCTCCAGAGCCCAGGGCGGAATCTCCGGGGGTGTCGGTGACCGGAGGAGCGGGCGCTGCCCCCTCGCCCGCCGGCGAGCCGGCTGTGGGGACTCTGGGCTGTGCCCGCGGCCGGTTCGGTGTGTGGGGAGGCTGGAAAGTGTTTGCATGGCTTGTACGTGCCTCAAGTGCAGGTCAGTGCCGGAGATGATCCTCTGATCGCTGATTGAGGCTCACTCCAACACGCACAGTTTGCACCTATTCTGCCAGCCGGCCCCCGCGGAGGGGCAGTGGATCCTTACAGGGAGAGCTCTCTAAACCCAACACTTGTGTTCTGCAGCCTCTTCCTTCAATGTTTTGAAATTTCTATAATGAAAGTAGAATTTTGTTGTCAGGTTGTTTTCACGTTGGTTTTTCTCCAGGAACTGCTCTGTGAAACATGCACACACACACACACACACACATATATATATATATATATATATATATATATCTCC